>CAHIKZ030000943.1:125000-682500 GCA_903632075.3 Acanthosepion pharaonis
TGTATCTCAGGCCCACGTGTTAACAAACTAGGCCTGTGGAAGCACACTTATCAGCCATTAGATAAATTTCTCTATTTTGATTTAGAACCAAACAAAGGTCAGTTATCCATTGCCCTTTCCATTTATATATATATATATATATATAATGTTTATAATTGGATTCAACTGACTGTGGACAAAACTGGACACAAAATATCTTTTCATGGCCAGTGTTTTAAGGGGCATAAGTCCAGGGATAAAAATGAACCAGTCTTAAATATAATCAAAATAATTTTTTTTTTTTTTTAATTTAAGCAAATTAAAGGATGGAATATATATATATATATATATATATATATATATATATATATATATATATATATATATTTATTTAAATATATTTAATATATTTGCTCCTTTCCATGGTGACCCATGATAGTGGATGCCAGATGATGAAGGTGATGATAAGAAAAAAGAACAAAGGTTGAATGCTTGGATTATCTTAGCCATTTTACACCAGATATCAGTGTTTGCAGTGCCACACACAAATTCTTGGGTATTTAGAATCTTCTTTTAAAAAAATTATCTGAAGTTTATTTCTTCACCAAATATTTCTTGAGCCATCTGAAAAATAAAGAAATGTCAATAAGGTTTGCTCGTCAAATTTGAAAATAAAAAGAGAACATTACAAACTTTGCACATTTTTAAAATTTGAAAATTTAAATTGGTAATCAACAGGTAAGAATGGTTAAAAGAAGAGAACACCCATATATTTTTCCTAATTTGATTATTTGTTGTTCATTTGAAATTTAACAAAAGTGATAAAAACAATCTTCACCTCTACTGACATCAAATGAAAGTATTCATTAAACATACTGAACTTTAAATTTTTAAAACTTTAATAATATTTATATGTTGGAAAAGTAGATTTGAGTGAAAAATTAACTTTAAAAAATCATTAATAATAAAAAAAATAATTGCTCAAAACATTAACAAACAAAATTAATGAACATTGCATCATGTAACTGAAATTTAGGAATAGAATATTAAATAATTCATCCAATTTAATAACAAAATAATGTCAAATAATATCATTTGAACTTCTGAAAAGTGAATTAAATGTTTAAAAATACAGATTTACTTGGTAAAAAAGTACAATATGAATCTTCTTAATTTTCTGAACAATTTTCTAAAACACAGGTTTCTTTGTGAAAAATAATTTATTTTGTTTTGCTATTCTTCTCTACTTGACTATTATACTTTAATATTTTACAGTAAATCACAGAACAGAGGAGATAAAAATAAGATACAAAAATCAAGACATTTTGGGATTTTCAGTTAAAGAGATATTTTTTGAGAAATAAAAAATATATTAAATTTTTACAAGTAGCTACAAAATTATAAAAATAAAAAATTATAGAAGAACAAATTTCCTTGTATCTATGTCAGATATTTCCTCATCTGTGTTTTGTTTTATCACAATATTTCTACTACTTAAATTCCAGCTTTCCTATGGTGTCTGTTGAGTTTTGGAGTGTCAAATCTTGCTCTGAGGGAGCATGAATTGCCTTTCCTAATTTCTGAATTTAAGAAGAGTGCTTGTGAACTGGCTCTCATTCTCTCTAAACTGCATAGTAAATGCCTTGCTGCCTCTTGCTTTCCTACTTGTTGGAAATCCTCATCTGTTGTTCCAGTTTTTAAAAAGTCAGGTGAACTGTCTGACTCTTTCAACTATTGGCCAATTAGTCTTCTATCTCTTTTTGAGAAATTACTAGAGGACCTAGTTGGTTAAACATCTTACATCTCAGGGCTTTTTCAGACAAGCAATATAGATTTCATTTTTCTAGGTCAATTGCTGATGTACTGACAATAATTGTGGAAAGAGTCTATCACACTTTAGATAAGAATGGTAAAGCTCATGCTGTTACTATGGATTTCTCAAAAGCTTTTGACAGGGTTTGCCTTAGAGGTCTTCTTCATAAGTTGAAAATTTACACTCTGGCCAAATTTTTGAACTGATCCAGTCTCTCTTATGAAATCGTGAAATGAAAGATATCCTGAATGGCCACTCTTCTAGATCCTTTTGTACTAATGCAGAGCTCGATCTATACTCCTACTTTGTTTTTAATTTTCATTAACAACCTTCCCAATGGCATCAGCTTTCAACTTGGTATCTATGCTGATGGCACAACCATTTATTCCTGTCTCAACAGTAAGTCTGATGAGTCTGATAAGATCAAATTGGAGACTAATGTCAAAAATGATCCTCTTTGTTGTTGAATGAGGCAAAGGATGGCTTGTTAATTTTAATGCCTCCAAAACTAAACTGTTCTCTATTAATCATCTTTAAGACCCCTTTCAGTCTTCTATCAGCATGGCTGATGCTAACCTCCAGTAGAGTGACTCATTGTACCTTCTCAGGCTAACGTTCTCAATTAATGTTATGGTAATTTACCCACACATGCATGGACTCTCCCAGCTATAAATAGGAGCAGGTACTGTCTTTTAAAGAGGAAAGTTTCCAGCAGTCAGCTCTGACAGTTGAACTGAATATTCTTGCTGTAACATTCTCATTTGTATATGTTTGTATTACTGTTTCTGTTAATATATTTGTTTAATTCAATTCTTCCCTTTGTGTCTTTATTTCTGGCTCCTAACAAGGTCACAACAATTAACATGAAGTGGAAAGAACACACTGAATTCATTGTTAAGTCAATTGTTAAGAAAGTTGGTTTATTGTGCTAGACAATTTTTCTCTCCAGAATCTATCTTACATATCTATAAGTCTACAATTCAACCATGCTTAGAATATTGCTTCCACATATAGTCCGGTGTTCCTGCTATATATCTAGAATCGATGATAAAATCCAGAGAAGAATCAGCAATATTATTGGTCCTGATTTGGCGTCTTCCACTTTCCCACCATAATAAAGTTGCCTCCATGTGTATTTACTATAAGTTCTTTCATGGCAACTGTTCAGATGAGCTGGTACCTAGACTTTATGAATTTAAGCACTGTACTAGTTTGACAAGTTCTATGATAACAGTTTCTTTCCTTGCACTTCTTGCTTGTGGAACTCTCTTTTGGCTCCATGCTTTCCATTCAACTTTAATCTTCAAAAATTTAAATACAATGTCAATCACTATCTACTGTTCTCCTGCTTACTCTTATTTTGTTCTTGCTTCTTAGTAATGTTTCTTTTTTCTAATTATTCCACACCCAGTAACCCCTTGTGTCTTAATGGCTTTACTACCTTGCTTAGGATGAATTCAATTAAAAAAAAATAATAAATTAATATTGCTATCAGTGCTTGTGCTCTTTTGATTAAGTTCCTTCCAGAATTTCATCAAATTTGCTTCTGTGTCATGACCCTTCAAATTACTACAGTGAAAGGAGTGTAAAAACTCCATATGACTTAATTTCCCAAGAAAAAAATCATCATCAATGCAAAATAATTAAATAATAATAATTAAAATAATAATTGTTAAATAATAGATGATATATTGTTATTACTTATTGTAATATTCATATTAATTTTATTTATTTCTGGAATCAAAATTATGACAAACTGGATAAGACTTCAAAACATCTTATAATGATAGCAAAAATATTTTTTAGTATTAATGGCCAGCTTAATATGACAAGCCTAATTAACTTCTTATTCCAAGGTAAAACAATGAAATGTAAAATTAAGAAATGTCTATTTTATAATCTTTCTTTATTTTTCTTTACTTTTCACCCAATACAAGACTCAAAAGCTACTCAAGGTAGGGAGTTACTGAATGAGATATGTGATATAAGAATTTTAACTAAGTGGAGGAAGTAGAAAGTGAAGATTATGAGGATATGTCAGATACTTCCGCAAAGTAGCAGTTCAGTGGGGCAGAGTGGGGGCTGTCTGCATGAAATTTCTTCTTTTTACAGTTTAAATACAGAGGTGATGAGGACATTTTGAATTTGTAGATGCAGCATAGTGGGTTTTAGCTGTAAAGGTCTGAATTGTGGGAACTAAAGAATCTTTATCAATGAAATAGTCATAGAGTAGCAATAAACTTGCAACACTGCATCTGTGGAAAAGAGGCTGCAATCTTTGTTGTAAATTAAAACATTGTTATTGTTCAAGTTTCACTGTCATCTACATTGATAGTGAAAAGTAGAAAATATATTTTGGGGTAAAATTGTTCTTTGATATTGCTTTTTTCAAAGCACGCAAATATTTTTCTTAACTGTTGATTAAGTATAAAAAAGAAATTGTTGTCTTACACCAAAGGAAAACAAAAGGTCATTGTTACTATAAAAATTTATGTAACATCAATGAAATGAATCCAAAATTATATAAAAATAATTAAAAGCTAAATAAAAAAATTATACAGTAGACTAGGTTCGTTTATTACATTTTAATTTAGGGTTGTGTTTTAAAAAGATTTGTTAAAAGAAAAAAGTTACTAACACATATTCTTTAAATAAAAAACTTCTAGAATGAAGTCAGACAGTAAAAAATGGCTTGAATAAAATTTGATCTGTAAAAGTTTCTAAATGTCTAAAAAAAATGCCAAAATAAAACCTGACAGTTTTTAAAATAGCTACAATGCTACATGTAGATAATTTGGTTTAAGAAATTTGTAAAAAAACAATGCTCAAGTTTGATGGTATGAAAACCCACCAAAATGAAAATTTGTGAACAGGCGTGATTTAAAAAAGATACATTTTGTGATTTTTTTTTTTTAATCAATGAGGAAAGTAAGCTAACGTCCAAATGGTTTTCAGATTCAATTTGGGGCCCGTCTGTAGCTAAGCAGTCTGGTTTATCTGAGAGGCAGATGAAATTTGGCTTTCACAGGCAAATGTCTTTGGGGTGTTTCTGGGATCAAAACAAAGAAAAAACTAAAAATCGACAAGGACATTGCCGCCGACAATGACAAATAGGAAATAACAGAAGAAAAAGTAAAGAAAGAAGCAGAAAAAAAGAAAAGAAAATTTAGATATACGATTATCTTTCGATAGTTATTTGTCAAAGTTCGTCATAAAATTAGAGTTATTAACCCACATTGAATGTTATATGAAAATGCGAGATTTACCTTATTTTTGAATCTCAGTTTCTAAAACTAAATTATTGTAAAAGAAATCAATCTACTGTGTATTGGATTCCTTCTCAGTTCCTTTCGATGGTCAAATGAATCGAAGTAAGTGAAAATTTTGTTGATAATAAATTATAATTGTTTTTATGAGCCCAACAGAATTGTATTAAGATAAGAATCTTGCCTAATTGTTTTGTACACAAAGGAAAATTTTGTGCAAGCTTCTTTTGTAAATTTTGTATTCTTATTATTTTTATGTCTTAATAAATGTAGATTTCTTTAAAATTTCACATACGAGTATTTTTTTCGTCAGTGACTTGCAGAATAAGAGATTTAACGTTCTATCTTCTCCTCCTCTCCCCCCAAATCATTTTATTACTGTTAAAAATAAATGCATTTAACAAAAAAGAGGTAGGCACCTTCATTTCACAGGGGAAAAACACATTAAAACCTTCCTGTGAATCCAATAAGAATGCATGCCAAATTTGAAAGTTATACGCGAAATGATTTGGCTGTATGTAGCGTGTGGTGATAGAGAAATAAATAAATAAAAATAACTAACTAGACCAAAATTTCACCATCGCTAAAGTAGACGGATAATAAAAATTGCCAGGCACGATCACAAAACATAATTCGACCAACCAACCAGAAAGCTTTCACAACCAGACTATAAGACCACGAGCCAATGAATACATAGCAGCTTTTCTCCTCTCTTGTCGACCTCTCTGGATCCCAAACGAGGCTCTGCTGAAGGGCAGAGTCTTGTCTGAGGAGGTAGACAGCCACCCGACCACGTGTATGCGTGGTATACGGGGAATTTTAGGGTTAGGGTACGCGATTGGAAAAACCCATATTAAAACCCGGCCTTGTGTCACATCCCGCCCTGTTGGGAGGTCTCGGTTAAATACCGAGTTGATAAATTAATTTTGTCCATTCTCCGATATCGCGGTCATCGTAACATACTCAGAGACGAAATACAACATTTGCACAACTAGGTGGCGACCTTAGAGGTTAACCCAGCCTTGCTACATTGAAAACAAACATACCTCCCTTCACCTCATGATCAAGTGGTACAACTACATTTAGAAAAACAGCCATAACTCCTATGCATATATAATTACATTCTCTTCCGTATGTGTCCACAAGCATAAGTACAATAAGCGAGCAGACTAACTCTTGACAAATACTTCATAACAAGCCCTTATTTGCCGAAAAAAGTAGTTATCTTGTTTAATTATAACCAAGTTTAAGTTATTTCGACTGTATAAGATTATTTAATGCACTAAGAAAAAGCAGTAAATAATATTTCAAAATATTTTCAGTGTAATCTCATTCCAAATAGTTTAAACCTAAGTTTTAAATAGTTTGAATTAGATTAAAGAATCAGAATAAAATTACGCTACAAACAACACCGGAAGACAAATGAGGCCCTGTGCTAGTTAAGTATTGAGGCCACTTACTTCGGCATTGAAGGAGGTAGACCTGGCATGCCTACACAAGGATAGAAGGAAGATGGGTCCCTCCCGGCCAACGGGGCTCTGTGCTTAAGCACACCTAAGCATAATAGTAAATCCGGCACTGTCTAAAAGAGAAAATTAAATACATCTAAAAAATATTAACTGACAGAAAGATTATTTATGAGGTGCTTGAAATTAAGGTATTTATATATATATATATATATATATATATATATATATATATATATATATATGGTTTGTTTGCCAGAAAGTATTTACTAAGTTTAAGTTCGCCTGGCACGGAACTATAGTAGTAGTGAGAAATTAATTCATTGTAGTAAAAATTATATTCGAAATAACTAGACTAATGACTGTCCCATGGCACAGTATTCTGTCACTATTTCACAAATGCAACTGTGTTTAGTTCGTTGATCATTATTACTTCAATGAATAATTAATTGGAGGTTTTGCGATATGCAGAACAATTTACCTCGGACGTTGTACATTTTTTTATAATAAAACATTGCATAGTATTTTTAACTTATATAACAGACAAATAGAAAGTCGCACGGTGTATACAAAAATTATGTCATGTGAATGTTATACATAATTAAATATATATTAACAAAAATGCAAAGAGAGAAATAAAGTGAGGGAGATAGAGAGAGAGAGAAAGAAATTAATACAGAACTTAAAACCCGCCATATCATTTTTAAGTGTATTGAAATATTAAATAAATGGATAAAAGTACAAAACAGCTTTTTTTCTTTCTGAATTCTAACAATTCAACATATTCTTCCACTTTCATATAATTTAAGAAACAAACACTGCTATCCTTCTGACGAGATATATATTTATGTTCAGGGTATTTATCGAAGACCGTTTCGAATTTTCGTGATGGTTCGCTCTTCAGGGCCCAGATAAAAAAAAAATATTATCTTATCTGGACCTTGACAAGTGAACCATCAGAAAAATTTGAGTCAGTCTTCGAATCGTTATTCTGCGCTTTATATTTTTTTTGCAACAATAATTATATATATATATTTATATATATATATCAATAGCAATAAAATACTCAAGCTAGAGGCAACCGGATGTCTAGCCACACTGATGAGCTGTGAAACAGCGAAACAGTCTGTATCCTTCTGTTATAAAGTAATATAGTCTAAATTAAAACTAACAATGAAAATATTTTAAAATTTTAAAGTTATAATTTTAAAATTTTAAAATTGAAATTAAAATTGTAGTAAAATAAAATGAATTCTAACATGTTATTTATACATACATATGAAACTTTATTAATTAGGTTACATATATTTGAAATAAATAAATTAATTAATTAATAAATAAATAAAGTTTACTAAATCTGAGAAATGACTTAGCTAGTTTTGTAGTAAGTGCCATTAATATTACTTAAATAATATTTAAATTTAAAAAAAAAAAAAAAAAAAAAAAAATTTACATATACTTTGATATGGAAAAAATAATCTTACTTAATATGAGTATTTTTCCTTCTGTTATAAAGTAATATAGTCTATTAAAACTAAACAATGAAAATATTTTAAAATTTTAAAGTTGTAATTTTGAATTTGTAATTAAAATTGTAGTTAAATTGAATGAATTCTAACCTAAATTTCTTTTAAATAATACTACACGCATTAAAAAGAATCCAAAAAATAACACCTATAGTAAAATAAAATTAATATGAAATACCATAACATGTAAGCTTTTGAATGACCCATGTCCTCAGTACTTACATGTGAAATATTATAATAATAGGTTTATATATAAAAGAAAAGTTTACTGAATCAGTGAAATTAAGTAACCATTTCTGCTGTCATAGTCATATACAAAAAAAAAAAAAAAAAAAAAATGTAACCTCATATACATACTTAAACTTAATGTTAAAATAATCCTACATAATATAATGGATTCTAATACATTTAACTGTTCTTAAAAAGAATATAGTAAAATAAAAATTAAAAAGGAAAATATTTCAAATCGTAGTTAAATAAAAAGTATTGTAAAAAAAATCTTTAATTTTAAAAGATGACGTTGAAAATTTTTACCGTTAACAATTTTTTTTTTTTTTTTTTTTAAATTCAGACGACATCCATTCAACCGACGTCAGGTTTCAGTGTAAAATACATCCTCACCCCTTACCAAAATGTAGCTAATAACTGATACAATGATACTGTCATAAGGAAAATCTAGACACCCCGTGTTCAATTTGAGTAGAATATTCTGTAACCATGGAAACGTGATTTTAGCTGTGTATTTAAAACCCGGTAAATTTTAAAAGTTACTCCAAAATTCGCTTGAAGATGAAATAGAACTAATGCTTTTAATTTATTTGCAAAAATAAAATTAGGGGTTTTTAGCTTCTATTTTTGAAACATGGTTGGAACTGTGTAGCGAAAATAACCATATTTTAAATCAATTAATTTATAATATATATATATATATATATATATATATATATATATATTGAGCACTTTATTGGCAAAAATTCTGTTCTTCCTTGACCTGCGCACTTGAGATGCATCCATCGGCAAGATTCGAGCCTTCGTATGATTCGACGTGCTTTGACCGCTTGTCTAAGTCTCTATGACTGTAAACATTCCGTAGCTAAGCCGCAGAAGCACGCCCGATGATATGGTGGTTCCTTTTTGCAAACAAGGACGCACCGTCGACTCAAATACGAGTACCCACTAAAAATAATGCTTGAAGTAATAAAAATATATTCGAGTGGCTAATGAAAAGTTTATGGATAGACTCATTTTCCAAAATCTGGCAAAATCACCTATATCAGAATTTTGGTCGGCCCGAAAACTTTTCAGAACCTATATTATGTGACTGTTAAATATGTATATATATATATGTATTGTATCCCATACAACTAGCGGGTCAATCTAATTTTTTAAAAATAATAAATATTCATTAAACTCCTTATTTTTAAACTGGCGTTACTACTAAATAATGTTGACGTCGCCACCAGCCAATTTTTAAATCGATACGCGCCAAATCACTGGTTATCACCGACATGTAGCAAGTAAAATCACATTTTACCGTGTAGCAGAGGTTAAACCTTTTCATCAGACACACATGCGTGGAAAACCTTGTTAGCTGCAACGATCCTTTTGCAGCTTTTGGGCATGCGTAAAAAGAAAAAATTAGAAGCATGCTTGCTGTAAATTTGAAGAGGTTAGTTCTCTTTCACTTTGGATCATAATCGGGATAGGACGCTAAATTTAGTGCCCCGTGCAATAGACGCACATGGCGTAGACAATACACCTCGCCCAATTTTAATCCACCAACAGTGTAAGCTTAATTTTTTCTTCATCCTTTTTACAGAGACACTCCTGGAATTTGCACTTTCTTTCAGGAACATTCCTTGAAATTTTCTCTACACGAAAATGTTCCCGATGTAATAAATATTTCTTTCTCGTATTGTTTTACAGTTTTGTATCTTTATTTTCTCAACCGATTCAACAATTTTAGTTTTTGTTCACCGACGCTGTTTCAGCTTCAAATGAAGATCCTTAATTTAGCCGCATCGTTCTTCGCCAGGAGTAAATCTTTTCGACTGTTTTGCTTTCTGTATCTTGCATTTGTATTTCCTCGATTCGAAGATAATCTCTACATTGCGTGTTTATAAAAAATTTTTTTACATGGATTCACGAAGTAAATATGTAAATAAATGTTTTATTTACTACATTCATAAATGACGTTTGCTTTGAAATTTTTTTTCACTATTTCACTATTTGAATTTCTCAAATAATCAACATTACTGCAAAAAAGTAAATTTGTCTCACGCATTTTATTCTTATGCTGTTCTGTTGCATATTAGCGAAAATGTGTAATATGTAACCGTCCTGAACATATTTACATGTATATGAAATTATCTTTTGACCAGTGTTAACTACATCAAAGCATCATTGATGTGTCACGTACAACATGCGTCACGATTCTCCAAAATTAGCATCCCACCTTTCGAAAGTTCACAATCAATAATATCACGTGAACGTCTCTGTAGCATGACACCTTCTACTAGATTCTTTCACTACACTAAAACTTATCACCGAACGCGTCATCATTTGAAAATTGTTTTTGCGTAACAATGGAGAAAGTGTTTGATTTAATGTTTCGCCACATATTTGAATTGTTTTATTTACAATACATACAAATTCATGTCTCTAGGAAATTAAATAGCAGTCAAAATAATGATCCAGTCAAGGAATGACCTAATGGCATTTTTAATCAATTCACTCGAAGCAAGGCGATAACACCACAAAGACGCAAGGGATACTGGAAGTGAAAGAGAAAGACAATACTTTAGAAGGAACCGGAAACCCAGTCCTAAACAGGAAACAAGGAATAAACTTCTACTCAGAAAGATAAAACAATATGCACATTTTTCAACTAAAAATATTATTTCCCATCTCTTTTAAAGAGCTTTTAATATCAACTTCATAAATATTATATCTGGAATTTGTTTTTGATGTCATTACACAGTTTACTCCTAATTCTGAAAACTGTCATTTCCCAATGTGAAAGAAACATGTGATTTCATCTTTAGATATAAACACTCATATAAATTATTCTATGATTTTCTGACTAAATTATTATTTGAGTCATAAGTAATGTCCATTTTGGGGAAACAACTGTAATGATGAATATATCAATCTAATTAACCGTTCCTTAAATATGTCATAACAGGGGATGAAAAACGGGTTACATCCGACGATGTCCAACGCAGTGGATTGACAAAGATAAAACTCCAAAACCAACCCAAAAAGCTGAGCCCCATGATAGAAAATAATATTATGCATGTGGTGTAATCGACGGAGTATTAAACGCAATGAAACACTAAATTCAAATTTATGCTATGCATATTGTGCTTTATTTTTTGAAGAATAAAGTCGATAAACAAAAACCCAAATTATTAATGATAGTCTAACAGCATGTCGGCTTGGGATTGTAGAGTAAGCGTAAGTGAACAACATCAAATCAAAGGAGAAAGTGACAAAATTAAACACACCGCGTAGAGTAGCGGGTTTCAAACAAACTTCAAATTTTCAATTTAATAAAAAATAAATAACCAATAAAATCATCTCCCTCCAGTAAATAAACACAGGCCACTGGAGCCTACACAACACCATAAAAATCAAACATTCATTCAGCTCGGCAGAAGGATTGATAGCAATAAAGAGACGAGTCAAACTCGGTGTCATGTCTTTCTCATCAAACCACCAGCGGACTCTGATCTTGTCTGCCAAATCCACTTTCTCTCTTCATTACTGAAAGACTATTTATGTTCATCTCCTTACTGTCAAAGAGAATAACTTTCTAACTTTCATTTCATGATAAATAATTACACTTAAAATTGTGTATGCTACGTTTAAATAAATATCATTTTATTTGAACACGCAACAATTTTTTCTTTCAATTTTTTTTTTTTTTTTGTTCAGACGGTGAGCCATGGAATCTTTCCCCCAACAAATGGTGACAATCCGACGAGAAAACGAACACTGCATCATTCTGCTCTCAACAATTTGTGAACGCCGACACTAACATAGCATTTTTCTGCTTCTAGCAAGAGGAGCCTAGCCATATTGCACACCACGAATTCAACTGACATTGCATAATGGAGTAGACTACAAACAAGCAACCCATGGAGACCACATTAATGATGAACCTTTCAATATTCAACTCCGCGAATATAAATGTATAGTTCTTGCAATTAACGCAAAGAAAATTACATCTCAGCGTCTACGATATTGTTACAATGTCGAAAAACTACCTACTGAAGTAGCTGTAGAAGTAACAGACTTACTTGAAACTATACCCAAAGACCGTCCATATGACATTTTACACCAAGTAAAAATTAAACGGATGGGAAAATCTGAAGAAAGCATGCTACACATTTTATCTAACGACATAGAACTTGGTGACAGAACTCCCTCTCAATTACTATGCCACATGAGGTCACTACTTGGAGACAATATCATGGCTGATTCTATTCTAAAAAGGATGTGTCAAGATAAATTACCTACAATGACCACACAAATTTTAGCGCCTATGTCAGAAGACGAAAACCTTGAGAGGTTTAGCTTATGTCGCTGACAGAAATCATAACACAAAAATCAACAGATTATTACAATCGATCTCGGAAAACAACACAAACAACACGGAGTTAACACAACTCAAGGAAGCTGTAGATGAATTAAACAAATGGAGATGACGCATCAACGTTATAACTACAGATCCCGTTCAAAGCAGAGACACAGAGCATCCGGACAACGTAATAGCAGGTGCAGGCCTGGTTCAAGAGAGATACTGCTGGTACCATAAGAAATTCGGCAGCACCGCACAGAAATGCAGTAAGCCATGCGAGTTTCAGGAAAACTGCTCATCTAGTCAATAAATGCGACCATATTGATAAATAATATAAGAATAAAGAATAAACAATATCAAAAAAAGATCGCTTATTCTACATCAAAGACAGCTCCACTAAGATGAACTCCTGATAGATACAGGCGCGCAGGTTAGTGTCATATCAGTTACACCGACACTTAAACGAACAAACACTACCTCCACACTAACACTACAAGTCGCAAATGGATCGATCTATTGTTTCAACATAGGGTGAAAGGACCCTCACGTTAAATCTAGGGCTTCGAAGAGAATTCAAATGAACCTCTATAATAGCTGACGTGAAAATACCCATCATCGGAAAAGATTTTAACCAAGTTTAAACTCTCTGTTATGTCCAGTTACGCCTTAATTGATGAGGAAACTAGACTGAAAACACCAGGAATTCGTGCGTCCCTTTCTACTACCGGGGTAAGTATAGTTGTATTAAATAATGAATTTGCAGCTACATTCACACAATTCCTAGACTTAACACAACCATTAACACACTGAACCGGTAGCAAACACTCAACAAAACACCACATACATGCCACTAAGCAATTTACAAATGCCACAGCTCGCAGGTTAAGACTAGACAAGTTAAAAATCGCCAAACAATAATTTCAGCGTTTATTGGAGCAAGGAATCATTCGACCTTCTAAAAATCCTTGGACATCACCTATACACTTGGATCCTGGCTGATATGCAGTGATTTTAAACGGTTGAATGCATTGACTTCAGCCGACCGTAACCCCTGCCCTTCCTGAGTGACTTCACTACATTGCTACATGTTTGCACTATTTTTTCCAAACTCGACTTAGTCCGTGCATCTTACCAAATACCAGTCGCTGATGAGAATATCCACAAGACTGCGGTAATTACTGCCTTTGGTCTGTTTAAGTTCACTAAAATGCCGTTTGGGCTACGCAATGCCGATCAAACATTCCGAAGTTTTAAGAGGGCTATTTAATAGCTAGCAAAGACAAAGAAGAGCATAACCAACATCTACGACAAGTGTTTAATAGACTTATGCAGTATGGACTAAGGATCAACCTCGCAAAGTGTCTCTTCGGAGTTAACAAACTTAATTTTTTCGGACACACAATTTTAAAAGAAGGCGCTACTCCTTTTTAAGAAAAATATATGCCATCACCAACCTACCATCACCAACTTCAGTCAAACAATTAAGGAGATTTGTCGGCCTCATCAATTTTTACAGGAACCACATACCGAAATGTTCACACATTCTCGCTCCACTTACGACTTTACTTAAAGGAAAAAAACAAAACAAAAACAAGAACATCTCTCTAAATGCAGAACAACTTCAAGCTATAGAGAGTGACAGACACGCTATATAATCAATTTCAACAAACTACAATTTTACAGATTGATGACACTGTCAAGCTGACCATTAATATGGATACATCAACAGTTGCAGTAGGAGCAGTGTTGCAACAGGTTAGTAAGGATATTTCTCCACCCATTTCTATAAAATTACTCCTGCTCAGAGAAACTACAGTACTTTTTTCTCGGGAACTTTTATCTATCTACATTCCTTTAAAGAATAAGCACATAATAGAAGGTAGAGATTTCACAGTTTACACAGATGACAAACCACTTGTTGCTGAATGTAATGAGTATAATTAGTCACTAATTATACTCATTACATTCAGCAACAAATAAATATTCTCCTAGAGAATTAAGACTAGAATATATATCACAGTTCACCTCAAATATCGAACACGTACATGGTACAGACAAATACTTTACAATTTTGTTACCAGTTATTCATCTTTCTAAAGATGATGTCTTTGGATTATTTGTAATTATTTATATCAAAATTGATGCAATCAGTACTGTATTATAAACTGAGTATTACTAATTAGTTATAATTATTAGTTATAACCATAATACATGTTTTCTCCTATGTTTGTCTTTGAACAATAGTAACATATCTGTGCATAAACATCATTGCTGTATCTACAGAGCTTTTGTTATTTATATTATTAAAAGTACTTTTATTTTACGAATGTTTCAACATAAAACACCAGTTGATGCAATCAGTACTGGATTATAGATTTAGATAATCGATTGTGTATATTATCAATCATTTAGAGATTATAGATACTTGATTGTATATATCGCACCCGGCCGGAAGTTACTGCCGGCTACTCAAACGTCTAAAAGCGTCACCGCGGAAAACAGAACGAATGCCGTTAACTTCCGGTGACTCAGCGTTTTTCAGAGAACGATTCACAAAAACTCAAAACGAATGAAACATTAACATACACGAGCCTTCCTAACTAAAAATAATTGCCAGAAACTACTTTATATACACATGCTGTCCGAATGAAACCCATGTGTACAGTTCAAAGGTAATTTTCAGTCATCACCCCAAAGCTATTGCTAACCGGCTACGATGCTGTTCTCAGCCTATATAAACACAGCCAAACCCGCTCGGCCCGGTGGCTAGGAAGTGTAGTATCTGCGCTTTGTGAGCTGCCGGGTCGAGCTCTCTGCTTGCAGGGAGGAACCCGGACGAAGCTCCGCCGAAGGGTAGGGTTTCGTTGGGGGAGGTTGACGGAACTGGCCCGCCTCGGCGGGTTTGGATGGTTATTTATTTTTGGCTGAGCCTACGGGCTCAGAGATACCCACATTAAAAAGGCCTTGTGCCACATTCGATCCCCGTGGGTGGATTGATAGATACCATCTTGGTGGCTAGGATCGAAGTGTAGTATCTGTGTTTTGTGAGCTGCCGGGTCGGGTGTCTGTCGAACTCTCTGCTTGCAGAGGGGAACCCGGACGAGGCTCCGCCGAAGGGTAGGGTTTCGTTGGGGGAGGTTGACGGAACTAGCCCGCTTGGACGGGTTTAGATGGGTTTTATTTTTGGCTGGGCTTACGGGCTCAGACATACCCACATTAAAAAGGCCTTGTGCCACATTCGATCCCCGTGGGTGGATTGATAAACACCATCTTGGTGGCTAGGATCAAAGTGTAGTATCTGCGCTTTGTGAGCTGCCGGGTCGGGTGTCTGTCGAACTCTCTGCTTGCAGAGGGGAACCCGGACGAAGCTCAGCCGAAGGGTGGGGTTTCGTTCGGGGAGGTTGACGGAACTAGCCCACTTGGACGGGTTTAGATGGGTTTTATTTTTGGCTGGGCCTACGGACTCAGACATACCCACATTAAAAAGGCCTTTTGCCACATTCGATCCCCGTGGGTGGATTGATAAACACCATCTTGGCGGATTTAGCCTCGGAGTAGAGCGACGAGCTCCCACTCTCACCTTCGCTGACCCAACGAAGCAGCAGCAGCAACAGCGGGCCGACCCAGCTTCAGCAGCAGCAGCAGCAGCAGCGGGCCGACCCAACTTCAGTAGCAGCAGCAGCGGGCCGACCCAACTTCAGTAGCAGCAGCAGCAGCCGGCTACATGATATGCACTAGTCCTTTTCAGGACTATACTCGGCTACATGATATGCACTAGTCCTTTTCAGGACTATACCCGGCTACAGGATATGCACTAGTCCTTTTCAGGACTTTACCCGGCTACATGATATGCACTAGTCCTTTTCAGGACTATACCCGGCTACATGATTTGCGATAGTCCTTTTCAGGACTAATCTAGCCACGTTATTACGAATGCCCTATTATTAGAACTACCAAGCTGCGATCTTGCACGACTGTCATACCTAGGAGGAACAGACTACACCAGCGCCGTCCGCGTCGATCCTCTCTCTTCTTAAGCGCCGACGCGCTCTTTACAAAAGGGCAGACATCCGGGGATCGACTGGACCTCGAACACCGCTATTCCATCTGCCTACCTCCGAGCTGTCACCTTGAAACCTGACACCGCTCCTTCAACTGACACTCTCTAACTTCACGACCGAACTCCAGCAAACAATTTCCTGTACATACTTTTGCCAGATTATTAAATAAAATTTGGCTTAAACTTTTACATCCTCGCCTTTGTTGTTCTTGCTTCGATCGTATTACCCTACATTATTTTTCTGCTTGTGGAGTTAACAGCACCTGCTTAACGCCGCAACATATATATTATCAATCATTTCAATGAAAAAGATTTTTCTCAGTGATGTAAATCTTAGTAGTCAAGTTCAAGTGTAAGGCGGTTCCAAATAATTCCTCAAATACGATCCACTTCTGTTTCAATTGGAATTTTTAAAGATTTATGGAAAGCATAATAATTTCTTTTAGAAAAATCACTGATTTCAAATTGTAGTTCTACACAAATTCTTTGTGCAGTTACAATTTAATGTATCATCTTTAATTATATCAAATGATTGAGCAAAATTTAACGAATTAGTATTGGAGACAATGTAGGGACATTGAAATAAATAAAAATAAAATATAAAATAAAATAATAATAATAATAAGACAGCAAAGACGAATGCAACCGACCAGATACAGAAGCGATGGCAAGATAAACCGCTTCATGGCCAATACTCTGCCCGTACCAAACAAGCTGATGTAGACAAAACCCGTACCCATCAGTGGCTACGTAGTGCAGGATTGAAAGCTGAAACTGAAGGTTTTATCCTTGCTGCACAGGACCAATGCTTGCTAACTAGGAATTATCAAGCACATATACTGAAATATTGTGTCAATCCAGAATGCAGATTCTGTTATAAATATCCAGAAACAATTGAGCATCTTGTATCAGGTTGCACGATATTGGCACCCACGGCATGACAGAGTGGGCCAATATCTGCACTGGAAAATCTGCAACTTCTACGGGAAGGAAACTGAAAGAAACTGGTATGAACACCAACCATACCCAGTTACGGAGATAGGACTTGTTACAATTCTATGGGACTACACAATACACACTGACAGAACAATCAAAGCCAACCGCCCAGATATTGTTATTAAAGACCACAAACAAAAAGTGCTTCCTTATTGATATGGCAGTTCCTGCTGACTGTAATGTATCTTTGAAGGTATTCAAAAAGCTGTCAAAATACAAGGACCTTGAAATAGAAATCTCGAAAATGTAGCATATGGGAATATCAACAATCCCTGTTGTAGTTGGAGCCCTAGGACTGGTTGGAAAAGATTGCAGTAGACTAATTGAAGGGATTCCTGGAAGTCCATGCCTCAAGGAGATACAAAAAATTGTTCTGACAAGTCCAGCCCACACTTTACGAAGGGCTTTATCTATGTAATATTTTTTTTTGTCAGTGGAAAGTGTCATGATGCCATTTCTAACCTTAGGTCCCTGGTCGGGACACGGAAAGAAATGTGTAAACGCCAGAAATCAATGAAAATAAAATTTAAAAAATAAAAAATAATAATAAAAATTATAAATAAAATAAAATAAAACAACATAAAAACGTTGTATAAAATAAATGAAATAAAAATTAAAAATAATAAAAATACTCCCAGCATGCAACAAAAACTGTTCCTGCCAGAAATACAGACATTCCACCAAAAGATGAAAAAAAGGTCTATTGCATATATCGATGAGTACAATTGGTAAACGTTTTAAAAAAAAGTATTTTTACAAACTATAACTATTTTAATTATTGTATGTGCTCTCTATTAAACTATTATGCTATTGACGATAAGTAGTTGTTTACAATCTCTGAAAAACAACAATTTCCGATAGGTGTAACAAGAACTCGTTTGAATTTCCCTAAATACGTAATCCTTGTATTTATAATAACTAGAACTACTGATTGTACGGTAATTTCAGTTAATGGTTAACCGTTAAGCTTTCTGTATAACATGTTAAAACATAGAACATGTACAGTGTTGTTGGGACTCCAATTCTTTAATTCAAGTCTTCACTTCGACATCCACTTCTATGACAAAAACAAACTTGAATTTCCCCCGGCTCCGCGTACACACTTCCGGAATGCCACGGTCATAAAACATATTTTGTGACCAATCAGAATAATGCCCACGTGGTTTCCGCAGCAGCAGTTTCTGATTCACTCACTATAAAGCCAATGCTGTTTCCACCTACAAAAGCAGATCCGATCATGTAACCAGTGAGAAATAATAACTCCCTTTAACCACTCCCTTCAAATTCGGAGGATTGAGGGAAAAGACGGAAAAAAATTCGCGAGCATATGTTAAATTTTCTTTAGGCCAATGAAAACGTTGACTTTACAGAAATTAGCCGTTGAGCTAAGAACAAAAGAGAAAAGAAAGTAACGAACCTATGCGAATTTTTTTTTTATATATAAAATGAAGAGAAAAATTAAATTAATAAGAGAAACGTGCCTGAAGTCATATAAAAGTTTTGGTTTTAGTTCCTCGCGACCAGCATTCAAGTTCTTGCCAGTGTAAAATTATTCGCCAATTATCGGCTTTTATCCAAACACACGGCACATCTAAAATTTTCCTTCAACAACCCAAGAAAGCTAGGTACTCCAACCTATATATCTTCGTCTACTTTTGAATGTACGCAACTGTATATCACTTCTGTGAGCAACAAACTCTCTACCTTTGTTTTAAATTTTTTTAATATTATTTTGTGCCAGATCATTTATCTGTTGTATAAACATTTCCTCTTAGTTAAAACTACGGACTTTAAAAATTTATGCTTTATTTTCCTGAAACAAGATACAGATACAACTTCAAGCGTATAAATTCGTAAATAAATTCCTTATCTTGTTTTGTTATTATTCTCCATTAATCTTATTAACGTGGGTAAATCAACTGTTCATTCCAGCCCCACGCCACTATAAGCATTAGCTATGGACCACCATGGTAGGTAAACTTAACCGAGCGCGGCACACTACACGAATGCCCAGGTCATCAGCAGTGACATTGGGTCGCTACTATCAATAGCGATTCCTTTGAACAGCGACGAAACCATCACCATCAGAAACTACAACACTACGATAATTTGTGAAATATTTCTCCCACGAGTCTATCTCACTCGACTACATATGCGTGTTGATTTTCTCCACGTGTCTATATCGACTACTACCTTGTCTTGTACCCGAACGAATTCTCAGTCCCTCACGTCTGATGTACGATACCACGAAACAAACAAACGATCGAACCTTGTAAATCACGCGAAATAAAAACTTTTTTTTACTTATCTCAACTACGTCCTATCTCCATTTGTTGTTTTGTCACTTCCACTTTATTTTTCTTGATAACGGTCAGGCTGCTGTTAAAATTTAAATATGGAGCTAAATCATCAGACTGAAGAAACTGTCCTGAATATAACTACACAGACTTTTTGAAAATGTAGTGATGGTAATTCAACAACTTGAAGGGAGATTTTGTATGTTTGTTAATCATTTTTTACTGTTAGCAAAATATGCACTCATATATCTTAGAATTATTAAACAACATTGAAAACGTTTAAGAATAGTTAAAAAAATTATTTTCTTTAGACTGTCTCAATTATTTCTGACATGTCAGACATCTACTTGTGTCGCTAAGACCGATCGTGACATGCGATCAGCTACTATATTCTAACTATTAATATATGATATATCAGAAATGTACCTAGTAAATATTGATAGGTATCGCTGCAAACGATTCAATTTTACCGGTTTTAAAATATGAAAAGCTACGCGTAGCATATACTAAAAACCTACGTCAACTCTTGAAATTTTGGAGTATGGAAATGATCTCAATTCATTATCTTTTTATCAGACCGTAAAAGTTCTGCACTGGCATTACAACACCAAAATTCTAAATAAAGATATATTCTAGACATTTAATGTGATTTTTCTCGTCACTAAATGCAAGGGTATCGTCTAAATACAAAACTACAGTTATGATGAGCAAATATGTTATCCACAAAGCTTTGAAATGTTGCTTACACATTTTTTTTTTAATTTGAAAGTATACAATTGAATTCAAACAGCCCGAAAAGTGTAATTACTGACGTCTTCAGCACATTATCAGGATCTCATTTTGATCTGGTGATTAACTGAAGTTCAGTCTTTTTATTTATTTATTTATTTTTTTCAAAAATAGACTGAACTACAAATTTAAACGCACGTAAATAGATATTTGGTATAGAATATTGACAACTTTTATAATATTATTTAGAACACGGTAATCACTACAACATCGATAACAACCGCCAGATTTTGAAACAAGACTGAAACAAATTGCCTATTCACTTTCAGGAGATAATACTCCAGAAAACTGAAGATATTAAAATTTTGCTTGTACTTGTTTGGGTTATTCTACATAAATTTATCTAGTTTTGTGAAAAACAGCATCATGGAATAAAATAAACAGATTAATGAAAGTAAACTTTCAGAAATAAATGTCAATTGGCCGAAAATTAAAAAGTTCCGTTCGCAGGCTTACAGTTAGAATTGAAGGTCCATCGAGAGGAGTTCCGATGCCTGCTGTTAAAAACAGATTCAAGCAACCTGTGGGTGAGTTGCAAGAAATGGGCGTCAAAGTAGCAAGAGAGTCCTCGCTAACCTGAAGTGAAGATGTAGCAGAAGCTATCTCAAGTGTCACCTACCTATTCTCTAACTGTGTAGGTGAATCCTTGACTAATAAATAAATAAATATATATGAGAAACAGAATTTGTGTTTTAATTTCTGACCGTGGGGTTATTTCATCTCGAGTTACCCTTGTGAATGTACAGTGGGTTCTCCCAAGTTTTGTGCTCACCTATGTGAACGAAATACGAGACACACTGTGGTACGATTTTACCGGGCCGTGAAAGAGGGAGAGAAAGGCATCTGTTGTATATTTACAATTTGTCGGCAAAATATGTTTATATGATTTTACTCTAACATCCATTTGCTCAAGCTTGCTAGGTAGGATTTAAGAGTTGTTTTCCTCTATCCCTCTTACCTTCAGTTTGTTCTGTGAGTATTAAATTTTCCAAGCACTCTTTCCTCATTATTTGCCCTAGAAGTTATAGTGTATATGTCATTTTGTTTCCATTTCCTCTCAAATTTCATTTTGCTCACATGTTCACTACATGATATTCTCAGCATCCTTCTGCAGAACCATACTTCTGTTGCTTCAAGTCTCTAATCATACATTTTATAAAATTCTCAGTCGAAATATCTCGAATATAATCAAAATTACTTTCATCAGCACTGATTTGGGCAACTGCTTATGAACACTAGATTGGTCATTTGTGACATTGTGCCTACCTAAATTAAATGACATTACTTAACTGAAGAATTCAGCATTTGTAAAATCGTCAAAATTTTATACCAAATATTGCATTAACTTGGGTCTGCTTAGTAGCTGAGATAATTATGCGTGGATTTACGTTGTGTCAAATAGTGAAGTTGGCAGGTAAATAGCTATCTTTGTATGGCAAGCATTCTGGAAATCGAATGGCTAATGTTATTTGAATGGAATTTATGACAGATGCAATATATCTACGCATGAGTGAAAGAAACGAGTTACCAAATACGAATAGCAAAATTACCGTTTTGACTGATCATTTTTTAAAAGAAAAAGCTGCTGTAAACAGGAATCACTGTGCCTTTATTATGATATGTTTCCATGAAGTTATTACGTTTGAATTTTATTGCGCCTCGGTGGAATGCAGAATTTACTACGATTTCGTGAGTGCAATTTAGTTTCTATCGTTATGTAGAGGACTCGTTATAGTTATCTTGAGGGAAGTGCAGACCAGAGTTATCATATCAGAAAGGAATCAGTGAAGATATTCTGGCATTCAGTCATTCATTGTGTAATTCAATGGTAGCTACGTTTCATCTAAGTTATTGAATTCTAATCTGGACTTTGTCATTGTTGTGAATCGCTTCATGTTATGAAAAGTGATGTTATAATGGCCTGAAAAGTAACAATGGCAGCCGGCATCAGTATCTTGAAGCCGTTTGTTAGTATGAGTGAGTCGTGAAAGGAATATCTAAAAATCATGGAATATTTTTTTGCGGCTAATGGCATTAATGACAAAAATCAGTCTTGATTCAGTACAAGTTGATAAACTTTTAATGATTCCTACCAAACATGGCGATAACACTTTTCAGGTTCTAGTGAAACTGTGACAAGAAGGCCTAGGCCCATTGTTCAGAAGTACAAGTTTAATTGTCGTCTGCAGACGGCAAGTGAGTTCATTGCAAATTTATGGATGACTGCAGAACTCTGCAACTACGACAATGCTGTTGGAGAGTTTCTAAGATATCGAATCGTTTATTGCATGAGTGAAATCTGCATTCAACGGAGGTTATTGAACGAAAAGAATTAAACATTCCAGTTGGCCTATCAGACCAGCTGGAATTTCCTAACTCTCCAAGGACAACCACGGTCAATCAATAAAATGAGCAAACCGTTCGACAAGTTGAACAATGTGACCGATCTAATAATGATCAGAATCATGCAAATATATACAAATATCAGTATAATGTATGACACAATTTTCGTGACAAAGGTGATTTGCAGAATGTATATTTTAAAAATAGAGGAGTAGATCGTTTGGTCAAAAAAAAAGAGGCAAAAAGCCTACCAATCTAACGAAACTGATGAAGATATTTATCAAATTCTTTCTGTGAACAACTATTCTGAGTTCCCATTTCTTGCCAATATTTCTGCGGAAGAAAAGCCATAAAAAATGGAAGTTGTGTCAGTGTTTAGTCAGTATGAATTTCAGTGTATTTGGACACATAAGGAACCGAACTGATAAAAAATGTCTACCTTTTTGAAGAAGTACACATGATAGATTCAGTGACTTCTCAACTGTTATGTGAAAAATAAAGTTTATCTATTTATAAAGCTGATTTTTGCGCATCGTTGTTCAAGAGCAGAAGTCATGGAGGAGCATCATGACTAGGTGTCGAAACGGTTGTTTTTCTTAAGTGAAGGATAAGCCTGTCAAAGCGACTTAGAGTCACATGTAGCTGCTAACTAGGCTTCGTATGTTTGTACTTCAGCGTCACTTTGTTGGCATGTTGTTTTCTCATTCAACAACAATAACAATAATAATAATTGCGTTGATCAATTTGTACTTTTAACTGTCCCATAAATCATTAAAAATATAGAGAAGGAATTTGATATGGGTTTTCCTGATTTTTTTTGTTCATTCTTTGTTTTCTTTTAAAAGAAGAAAAAGATTGAGAACGGTGCGATCATTTCTGCTCGTTAGTTCACCAAAATTTTTTTAAATTCAGTTTTCTGTCTATGATCTCTCTCTCTCCTCTCTCTCTCTCTCTCTCTCTCTCTCTCTCTCTCTCTACGAATATGTATTGACTTTCTTCTCAATTCTCTGCTCTCTTTCGACTTCTCGTTAACAGTTTATCATGCTTCGTTCTTGCATTCTACATTCACTCAATAAACACGAAAGATAAGTTCAGAAGGAAATACCCTCATTTTTTCATTTTTCTTGGTTTTATTGAAATGTCTCTTTTCTAGAAGGTTAGTTCAAATATCATTCATTAAAGTCCCATCTAAACTCTCAGAGATTCTGACATGAAATGGTTTCATTATAATAGACATTTTTAACAATATCGTTTTCATTATCTTGTCATTAAAGAAATCATCAATGATGAAGAGACCGATGGACAAAAAGCGTGGAATCAATTAGTAACTAATAAAAGTTTGTACTGACATTACTGTAATTTCTAGTAAACCAAATTTTGCAATAAGAACAACACGTTACATTTAAAAAAAAGAAACCTGAAAATAACAATAGGACAAAAATATTTGAGGTATGTGTGTGTGTATGTGTGTCTGCGCACGCGCTCATATGTGTGTGTTACAGATATAACAGTGAATTAGTATACTCATAATTACCTAAAGATTACCCGGATCGACAGGCACTTGATGTCGGTTGCAGGGTTGTGATTATAACAATAAAGATGAGGACAATAGTCTGCATGTAAATAATGAAAATACTTATACGCCTTGTTGCAGCTGTTAGCAAGATAAACTTTCAAGATCAAATCAAGTGAATTTGTGCTTTACTGAGCTCGTGCCAAAACCGGATTTGTTTGACAAACAGCCAAAATAACGGACAATCTAAGACGGAAGCATTCAAGACAAAATCAATCCCTAAATGAATCAATTATATTCGGTTGTAGAATTCGTGTGTTTATAGACCGAGCAAATTGTGTTAACATCAGTCAAACAGATAATTCAGGTATGGATGTTTGCATAGTTTTCCATAATGCATATGTGTGAATAATGTTCTGAAATAGGAAGTATCAATGGAAATTGTATTTGAAATAGCTGTCTTTATGACTTGAACACTGTTGGCATCAATTATAAATCTTTAATTGCTCCCCAGCCGAAATGGCTTAAAGAGAAATGACATGCAAACATAGGTTTGTTTCAATTACGAAATAAAGCGTTGAAATTGCATTTTTTCTTACTGCCAGGCTAGGTATGCGGTCGTTGAGAAAGTATCAGACTTATTAAATCTGTCGTAAAGCAAATACAAACTATATTTCAACGTCAGAAAGCTCAAAGGAGAAAACGATAAACTGTCCACCTGAGATGGGAGTATTTCACTGTAGTGGTCATATACAGCTGTCTCTCTATTTTTTTCTCGGCAACTATTTGTGTGATATTATATTATGTGTGTATGTGTTTGTGTGTGTGTGCGTGTATGTGCGTTTGTGTGTGTGGGCGCGCGCACTTGCTTATAAAGCACATTGATTCGTTCAGATTTTCGCAAAAGGCATATCTGCTTAGTTTCGTATCCGAAACGTGAACAAAGCAATTTCTAGAGAACTGTGCTCTAAAAGCAAATAGAACTATTCTTTATTGTGAAACTCTTCGTAGCCGAGCTGTCCAAGTACGTCATTTATATTTTTACAAACTCGAAGTAGAGGGATACATTAAAAGGCAGTTTATACGGAGTAGATAACGGTTAACCCTAGACTTGAACGGGTTAAAATTGTAGTGATCGGGAAATCTTTCACTTGGGAGTTGGTTCCACATAGCAATGGCTTGCGGGGAGGAGCTGTTCGAGTGGAACTTACTTCTCACCTATGGAATACGAAGGGGATGTGAGTGGTTTTCTACAATGTAAATGGCATGATGAGTGTAAGCCGTGAAGGTTAGGGCTGGCGGAAGCAAGCAATATAGTTCGTTCGAGCACTTTGCATGGAAGTAGGGATGGCACAGTGAGAGGTTTGTCACATCCCGTCTGTGACTGAGAGGTTGGATGGTGGAAAATAATTTGTCACCCACAAGAACATAGAGACGCTTTTGAACTCTATCAAACTGGAAAATGAATATTGAACAGCTCCTACCCAAATATGACAACAGTACACCATTCTCGGCATTTTCTAGCCCTTGCAAAAGTATAGGATAGCACGAGGTGTCAAGTACTTATTGGAGCGATACAAGCATTCGACCAATTTTCCTGCATCTTTAGCAGTGGATCGTATGTACGAGTTCCATTTGAGGCCAGGAGCCTCCTGAGGGGACATCTGTTCATCGTGACTTGGGATACTTCGGGATCTGATCGGCGATGATCGAATCTAGCTAGTTTGATTTTCGAGTCATTGAATGTAACCAGTTTTTCCCCACTGAGAAGTTAGTGGTAGATCGGTTTATCATCAAGATTTTAGAGCTGAACCCGTATATCTGCATGGCACCCGAAAGGAATGGCTGTTAATAAGTACTTTCTGGAACCTACCTGTTAGGAAGGACTTTATAATTGGGAAGTCCTTCAATAAAACATACACATACATAGATAGATAGATAGATAGATAGATAGATAGATAGATAGATAGATACACGTTTAATTAAAAACACAAAACGAGTTGAACCTTATCAAGTGAATGGTTAATTTTCTCACGTGACTGTCTTGATGTGAATGAATAATCATTTGTCCACGGTTATGAAACACTTTTCTTACGATAAATCTTGTCGTTAACGTCGGTACTTTCGTTCACAGACACACACACACACACACACACACACACACACACACACACACACACACACACACACATAGATAGATAGATAGATAGATAGATAGATAGATAGATAGATAGATAGATAGATAGAAGAGTGGACACTGAAATTAGCAGACTGGTGTTGACACCAGTGTCCACTTTTATATCTACATACACTTTATGTCTGATATTGAGTACTTTTCTCCAAAACGTAGCATTCTTAAAATTATATACGTATGTCACGTACATATTGTTACGAGGATGCATTTCTATAATAAAGGATTCCACTGAGTTCTACTTGTTATTACAAAAAAGTTTTCATTCACGAAGTAGTTGTAAAATAGAGAAATTAGAAATAGAATGTTTGGAAGATTCTAGATCATTCTCGTATATTCGAGAAAAATCTAGATGATTCGAGAAACATCTAGAAATATGCAAATTAGGTGTTAGCCCCTATAAAAATGGGATTTTGGAAAAGGGTTGTTAGTTGGTGAAAGGAAATTGTTGCCTGTATCAACTCCGGCTTTTTGATTCAAGGATTATTATATCCAGCCGAAAGAATCTCTATAAAAAAGTTGCCGACCAACCAAAACCCAAAAGAGAATTTCATGGAACAAATTTGGTAAATAGAATTTTGACTAATTTTCATTGACCAAACTAAAAATTAATATTTATTTACACACCTTTGTGGATTTGTGAATTACTTCACTAGCCCTAAAGTGATAAAGATATTTGATTCCCTTTCCTTCTCCTCGTAACACTTCGCCAGTAACTCTGTTTTTTCTGTTTTGTAGGCCACAATTGTTTATCCTGTATATATTTTATGTTCTGTTTTATTAAATTAAATATTTGTTTGTGATTTAGCTCTGTATTTGTTGTAAATCATTTTTTTTTTACAATTATCAACACGTAACAATGTGTGTGTGTGTATCTATGTGTATGTATCTATGTGTGTTTGTAGAGAAAGAGAAATAATTAAAGTAAAAAGTTTGTTACTTAGCTGATTGATGTTACCTTCAGCATCCCGATTACAGAGTTTCGTAGACGGACCTGTCCGTCCATTCTTCAGGGTGTATCAGCAATTGAGTGCTTATATTTTTCGATTTTTTTTTTTATGCATTTATCATTGGTGTAAATTTTTCCGCATTATTTTCTGCTTTGTTATTAGTTGTTTTGAAACATTTATTGAGTGACTTCTTTGTCAACTAGTTTATTGCATTGTTGGTTTCCATTTTATAGATTATTCTGGATTTATCTACTTTATAAATATTTTTTTTAAAATTGCTTATCATTTTTTGATCTTCTTGCAGTCTTTTTCTGAAATTGTTGAATCTTCTTATTTACAAATTATTGATTATGGTTTAAAAAGCAATGAGGTCGTTTTGTTGTTGTGGGCATATCATTGATGTAAATCCAAATTTGTTAAGATGTGTTCAGATTTATTTTAGTCATATCGTGAAAAATTACAGCAATGATGCACAAAGTTTTTGACGTTCTTTTTATATTGGCTGTATGTTACTTGAGATATTATTGAAAGTTTACCATAGACAAGACGCCAGACTTTCATCATATTACCAACTCGACTCAGCAAAAGCAGCACTGAAAACGCAACATTGTTCAATAATATCCTTTTTCTCCCAATAAAGACGTCCCAAGTCGCTCGCTTCTCTATCGCTATTTCCATGGAAAGTGTTCAGATGAAATACATTCCTTAATTCCACCCATTCTTCATGGCTAATACCTGTCATGCCACGCATGTTGTAGAGAACTATTCACATTCCTTTTATGTAAGTTCCACTCGAGCAGTTTATTTTCATGAACCACTGCTTTGGAGAACCGACTCCCAAGAGGACGCTTCTCCGATCATTACAATCTTAAGCTGTTCAAGTCTAGGGTGAACCGTTATCTAATTTCAACAATCGGAAAACTCCATTGAATTATTACATTGACCACCCATTCACAACACTTTCGTGAATGTGAACTTATTATTTATCGAAACATAGTGCAATTCGTGTAGTAGAGGTACCGAAGAAGGAAGCTTATCAGAACAGTTACTATGAAAATATTTCTAGAAAAGGTATAGTGAAGCTACGTTATGATGGTGGGAAAGTGACTGAAGCCGAGATGTCAGTTTAGGACCATTGACATTGCAGATTCTTCTTGGGATTTTATCAAGAATTTTTAGATAGATAGCAGAAGAACCAGAACAGCTGTGTCAGCAATATTCAACGCATTGACGAATGATACTTATAAAGATATATGCTCGATCATGGAGAGAACAATTGTCCAGAACGAAACAGTGTACGTACAAACTTTCCAGACAGCAGATCTAGCAACTGATTCAATATAATCTTTCCACTTTATGTCAGTGGAAAACGTTAACCCGAAAAAGCGCAATGAGTTAATCTCCTGGTGGTTAACATCAGCCATTTTGATGGAAGGCAAAAAAGTTTTTTTTAAGACGATTAAAAGAGAACAGTTCCGTTTTTGGTGGCGTCAAATAAAAAATCCCTTTTCCACCTTGTTCAACAACAAATTTAAGGCCATTTTTTAGATCCATTTGCCAATTTGACCTTATCAAACTTATCAGACTTAGCATTAAGACATGAGTAAATACTTGTGTCATCAGCATAGATACCGAGCTGAGATCTAATGACATCAAAAAGGTCGTTGATAAAAATTTAATAAAATGTAGGTTCAAGTTCTGGCGATACCGGCATTGATGTAAAAAAATGATCTAGAATAGTGTCCGTTCAAGATAACGTTCATTTCGCGATTTGATAAGAAAGATTGAATCAAATCAAAAGTTTGTCTAGAAATACCATAACCCTTCAATTTGTGAAGAAGACCAAACCCTGTCAAACGCCTTTGAGATATCCAAAGTAACAGCGCGTACTTCGCCATTTTTATCTAAAGTTTGACAGACTCTTCCAGCATCAATCGTTAACTCATCAGCAGTTGACCTAGAGAAATGAAAGTCATATTGCTTGTCTGAAAGAATGCCCCGCGATGTGAGATGCCTAATCAATTCGGAGTTGATTAGAGTTTCTAGATTTTACTAAAAAGAGACAGAAGGATAATGGGTCGATGGTTAGAAGGATCAGACAGTTCATCTGAGTTCTTAAAGAAAGGAACTGCAGAAGAGGATTTCCACTATGCAAGAAGTTCAAGAAGTCTAGAGAGAAAAGGTGTGATTTTAAAAGCACATTTCTTTTGAACTATTGTAGGGATATCATAAAGTTCATATGCTTTGTGGAGATCCAGTTTATAGATGACAGAAGAAACTATGGACGGAGGTATATGAGAATTACCCAGTAGTTATTCAGTTCTAAGTGGACAGTCAGTAAAAGATACTCCAGATATGTCAAGATTAGAATTGTAAGAGAATTTACGAGCAAAACATTCTACTTTGTCATTAAGACATGCATTATAAAAAAAAAAAAAGCCAATATTGAATTTATTGATATTATTCAGGCAATCCATTTCAATGCACTCTGCCAGATCAGAAGAAAATAATAATTGACGACGTGTTAGTAAATTTATTTACAATCCAAAACAATATATTGCTGTTCTGTTCATTGTTTTCCTTGTTCATCGAGCACTATACTGTATTGGCAGCCTTGCCATATTTGTTTCACACACACACACACACACACACACACACATATATATATATATATATATATATATATATATATATATATATATATATATATATATATATATATCAGGCTATCCTTCATAAAGTAAAATATATTCACTACTTGAAATCTTTAAAACAAAAATTTTAAATGAACATTTCATTCATAAATTGGGTTGTTATAGCTAAGGAAAGTTTTACAAATAGATGCCAACTCATTGAAGGACAAGTAAAATGCAAATTTCAAACACTTTTCTGCACTATATAAGACGATATTCCTAAACAAGACTATTTTTGATATAGAAATCAAAACAATCCTTGAATAAAAGAACAGTAATGAAGAAGAGTTAATTAATGAAATAAACTTTTTTAAATAAATATGCAAATTAAACCCGAAGAGTGATAGTGCCTAGAAGTAGATAATATGAGGAACTGAGGAAAATTATACTGAGAGGTGCTATCCGTGGGGAACAGCTGCCCGAGACCGCGCCTTCTCAGAGAGAAGGATCGGTGCACGCAACCGATGGTTACGGGTGCTCGGAGAATTTTTGTCCCAGGCATACGCGCTCGGGTCCCCACCTAAAAATAGGCATTGTGTCACATCTCGTCCAAGTGGGGGAACAGAGTAAATACCGTGTGTAACACCCCCTTACCTCGAGGGGCATACACATTCGGATACTTACCGGTCACAGGCATCCGTCCCTGTGCTGGTATAGTATCAGAGCTATGACTAGCTTAGACCAGCGGCCCGAGTGAAGACACTCGTTTCCTCACGTTAAAAACGACCTTGTGTTACAACCTGACTAAGTTAGGAGTTAAGTAAATCAACCACTCCTTCATGGAGTATACACATTCGGATAATTACCGGTCAAGGCCCTGCGCTGGTAATATCACAGGTATGACCGTCTTGGACAAGCTAAGACTAGCGGCCCGAGTGAAGACACTCGGTTACCCACATTATAAACCGGCCTTGTGTCACAACCTGACTCAGTGGGGTGTCTAGTAAATACAAACCCCTCTCCTGAGGGTTTTGTAACATATCTACTCATCATCTCTCAGTTGCGTCTCTGTCTTTGTGCAGAGTACACTCAAGTAGAACTCCGTCAAAGGACAAAGTTGCAACTGAAAAAAATTATACTGAGATGTGCCCAACCCTGGGGAACAGCTGCTCATTGCACCATAGAGAACGGCCCGAGTGAAGAACCTCGGGTGCCCACAAAAAAACGACCTTGTGTCACAACCTGACTCAGTGGAGAGTCAAGTAAATAAACCCCTCTCATGACGGGTATACACATTCGGATACTTACCGGTCACAGGTACCCGTGCCTACGCTGGTAGTATCACAGCTATGACTAACTTGGACCGGCTCTGATCAGTTATGACTAGCTTAGACCACCTCTGATCAGCTTGGACAAGCTATGACCTCATAAGACCAGCGACCAGAGTGAAGAAACTTGGGTCCCCACGTAAAAAACTGACCTTGTCTCACAACCAGACTCAGTGGGGAGTCAAGTAAATCAAAACCTTTCTTCAGTGGTATACACATTCCGATACTTCCCGGGCACAGGGATCCGTCCCTATGCTGGTAGTATCACTGCGACTCTGTCCTCAAAGGACAGTGTCGCAACTGAGGAAAATTATACTGAGAGGTGCCCATCCCTGGGGAACAGCTGACCGAGGCTGCGCCTTCTCATTGCATCAGAAGGAAAGATCGGTGCTCGCACCGAGGCCAGCGCAACCGACGGCTGTGGGGGCTGCGGACAATTTTTGTTCTATGCCCGGGTGTACGCGATCAGATCGGCACCTTAAAAAAAACCTTGTTCACAACTTGTCTTAGTGGAGTGACAGTGTAAATGCCTAGTGTGTAAATTCTTCTCGAGGAATTTGTAGCACATTATTTATCATCTTTCAGTTGCGACTCTGTCCTTGGGCAGAATGCACTCAGGGGCAACTTCGTTAAAGAAGTCCTAAAAGGACAGAGTCGCAACTGAGAAAAATTATACTGAGAGGTGCCCAGCACCGGGGGACAGCTACCCGAGGGCGCGCCCTTCATTGCATCATAGAGAAGGGTCGGTAGTCGCACCGGGGTCAGCGCAACCGATGGTTGCGGGGACTGCGAGCAATTTTTGTTCCTGGCTCTGTTGTACGCGCTCGGGTCCCCACCTTAAAAACTGACCTTGTGGTGTAACTCGTCTTAGTGGAGAGACAGAGTAAATACCTTGTGTGTAAATTTCTCTCTCAAGTGGTTTACACACTCTGATACTTACCTGGCACAGGGATCCGTCCCTGTACTGGTAGTATCACAACTATGACTAGCTTAGACCGGCTCTGACCAGCTATGAACAACTAAGACCATCTATGACTAGCTTAGACCAGCTCTGACTAGATTATCAAACTATGACCACATAAGACCAGCGGCCCGAGTGAAGACAAATTGACCTTGTCTCACAACCTGACTCAGTGGGTGGTCAAGTAAATCTCTACTTTCTCGAGTGGTTTGTAACATTACTTATCTCTCGGTTGCGTCTCTGTCCTTGGGCAGAGTGCACTCAGTGGCGACTGTCTCAAAGGACAGAGTCGCAACTGAGGAAAATTATACTGAGAGGTGCCCAGCTATGGGAAACTGCCCGAGGCCGCGCCCTATCATTGCACCAGTGAGAGGGATCGGTGCTCGCACCGAGGTTTGCGCAACAAACGGTTGCAGGGGCTACGGGCAATTTTTGTTCCTAACACGGATGTACGCATCGGGCTCTCCATATTAAACCGACCTTGTGTCACAACCTGACTTTGTCGGAGGTTGAGTAAATACAAATTACTATAAAGTAGAGCTGGGCTTTTTAATCTCAGAATTCTTAGGACAATTGAGTTCCAATTTCGCATTTATTCATATAGACTCCGTAATATAGGTTTTACTTAATTAGCTCTTATGTTTCTCTAACTCTTCAAATGTTGAATCTATAACTATTTCTAATTTCTATTTTTCCATCTTTAAACTATATTAATTTTATCTTATAAATCATCCCCTGTTCTCTCACCCATGAAATAAAAATAATTGTTTGTACGGAAAATAAGGATCTACGTACATCAAATCGTCCTTAAATTAAGTGGCAGCAGAACTATCGTTGAACATTTAAAAAGGTAAACTTAAACATTAATTCAATACTTAAATGCAGCGATCAATTTTCAGTTTTTCTGTAGTTTATTAATGCCTATCATATCTACTCCTCCCTAGCTATTGTGATGATAGTCAAACCAAGAATCCTCAACAGGTGGTAGTTTAAATGCATCCCGATAGGGCGGCTTTTAAGCTATCTTAAAATTTTAAGCTAGCTGCAATTTTGGATACAAAAGGAAGATAAGAGTTACTACCCTTGAAACATGAAAGCAACGATAATGGCTAGTATAATATATTAATATATATTTTTAACCTCGCATAATCTGGCAACGCTGAATCTGAGCTCAACGTAAATCGTTCCCTGCGCCTAACTTTTCTAGGGCTTTTGAATGAGCTATGAGTCATTGAAATCGAACCAGTGGGAGCTGGGGAGTTATAATCCCACATAATTCCTTATACCAAGATGAAAGAAACGAAATCTAGATTTAAAAATTGTTTATAATCTTGTCAATTAAACATTTATTATTGTCATTATTCATGTGCGTTCATTTTTCAGTAGGGATATACTATAAAAAATAGAAAATACATTTTGGACAAAAACTGTTCTGTGAAATTGCTTTTTCAAAGCACAAGTCTTTTTCTTGATCAGACATCATTAATAAATAAAAATTATAGTCTTACACCTAATGGTTAAGTACAATAACTGTTACTACAAAAGTAATTTTTGCATAAAGCCATCCCTATTTTTTCTTGCAAAGAAAAATGTTTTTACTTTAAAACATTCCGTCAGTAATTATATACACCAAATTTGAGATCTCTACATGAAACCGTTTGGTCGTTTATAACAAACAATAAACAAATTTGTCTCAACAGAGAAGATTAAAAAACGCGAGAATTTAAAAAATGTTCTATCAAAAAATTTTGCTATAAAATATTTTCCCTCTGAATTTCTAAATTGTTGTAATCACATCAACAAAGACGAGGATGTATGACAATAGTTTGCACGTAAATGGTGTAAAGAATATATTTTTTCTGACATTTGATGTGTGGAGAAACAAGCGCACGGTTTAAAATGCTTCTACTGAAGATTTACACAAAGACGTCTTTGATTCATCTTTACCTCGAATAACAAATAGATTAACGTCTTAATAAAGACCCCACTAGAGATCTTGATCAACTTCTTAATTCTGACCGAGTCAGTCGTTTAAAAAATCAAAACGTTCATTATTTTATTTCTAGTATCTATCTGAAGATTCACATGATACAGAATATAACAGAAGTGCAAAAGAGATGGACAGACCAAAGAATATATACAAGATGTGAAGATAATTATCTATCGGCCCGCGCATTCGAGAAATTTTAGATCAGCAGGGATCGAATTTTATTTGCCCACCCCACACACCTAAATGCGCGCGAACGCGCGGGCACACACACACACTTTGTAGGGGAAACCAACGCTTGACTCAAGGTGCTGTTCCGCACAGCCACGAGAACGACGCAGAAAGCAAGGTTCTATATTTCATTTTAAGGAAGCACATCCACTTTACCCAGATTATTTTCTAGAAAGTTTCATATCTACTCAGCTTTATATCCGAGACGTAAACAAAGCCATTTCTAAAGAAAGCGTTATTATAGTAGATACTCTCTATTTGAAATATACGTTTTAAATGCGTACTTAAAAAGTGAAAAATGGAACCTTGCTTGCAGTGTCGTGGCTGAGCAGTAAAGCACATTGGATTAAACGGTAGTTTCCCCTACAAAGGGGGACGTAGATTCGATCCTGGCCGGGGAACGCATTTTCCTTTACTGAGATTTCTCGAATGCGCAGGCCGATAGACGTAATAAATACTGTTTAATAAATAAAAATGGGGCGTCTATTTTAAATACAAAGTATCCACTATAATAACTTTTGAAGTTATATATATATATATATATATATATATATATATATATATATACGGATAGAGCTAGTGTGTGTGTGTGTGTGTGCATAAGAACCAACACTTCATAGTGACTCAATTTCAGGTTTTAAGCGAGCTTCAACTTATATGCTATTCAATTTCTTTAGGCGCTATAAGCAGCATGAAAATTGCAAAATTCCTTGAGGTGGGAAACTAGGCAATGCTGATTCTTATGTCCTCACTGTCTACGATGTTTGAGTATCCTATAAATATAGTATATTCTAAACAATATATATATATATATATATATATATATATATATATATATAATTATGTTTTATAAAAAAATTATAACATAAGTATGTTATAAAATCACTACAAAAATAGCCATTTTGTTTCAACACACTCTGTGTCTTATCAAGTGATGATGTTGAAAAGAAAATAAATGGTTTTAAAAGTTTCAGATTAATTAACGATCCTACACTAGGGGGAAACATTGTTACAAAAGCTAGAATAACCAATCAAAAACGAACTATAGAAAGATTCAACACCTTGACAACGAAATCCTTCTATAATAGCTTTTCAGATCTTTAAATACGTGTAATATTAAAAATAATTCATACTAACTAATACTTATAAAATTATATGATAAAATTTAATATTAAAATTAAAAACTGGCAATTTTAAAATCCAAATTTAATCACTATTAAGTTTAAACTACAAAATTATTGAGAAAAGAAGAAATATATATGTTTATTCAATTCATTTCTTCATTGAAATTACGTTCGACAAGACAAGACGCTACAATACATCCGGTCATTTGACAATACATGTATATATATATTTTTTCTTTTTCCCTTTCTTTTCCGTTTTTATTTTAAAGTTTGTGAATGTGGTCTTAAACTCACGCGTAAAAACAACAAAAACACAATCAGATTATAATACATAAGCACCCACACATAATTAGATACACACACACACACACACACACACACACACACAAACATACACACACACTAAAAAAAAATAAAAAATAAATAAATAAATAAATAAAAGGAGGTGGAGGGGGATACAAGAACATCTCTACAGCCCTTTATGAAAAAAGGAGACGTGGAAACTAACTCTTATACACACACACAGTTAAATGTGAATACACACTACATACACATAGACACCGATATATATACATACATACATCCACAGACAATGACATAGACAATGAGAAATCACAACCAATAAATATTTCAGACTTAAATAAATGCTAACCACTTATTGAATTATAACTTATAAGGGAGCAAATATACAAAGATAAAATGGTTAAAAATAATATTATTTAATATATTAAAACGAAAATTCTAAAACCATAAATATCAATAAAAATATATATTAATCATATAAGTTGATAATAGTTTCATTATATATTAGGCAAAGAAAAACAGGATAAAAAAACCCACAAATATATACATATATATATATACACGGCAGCAAAAACAAATTAACACACATAAATATACACTCATACATACATATACATACAGAAATACATACAAATAAATATATAAACATAAACATATACGCACATATACATATCTATGATAACAAGTACACATGCATGCACATATACATATAAACCTAAATACACACACATATATACACACAGACTTTTTATGCACACATACTTACATATATAAAACAGTCATGATATACCAAAGTTTCCATACCCACACATACACACAAACAAACTCATACATAATAGGTGCCAACACCACACATATATATACATACACAAACATACATAAATATATATACACACATACATACATATCTACAAATAAACATATATATAAATATATCTATCTACAATAACAACTACCCATATATACATGCATACATAAAAATACAACAACACTCAACCAAATACATATATAAACGTACTAACATATAGATACATAAATATACCTTCAAATACCAACACACAGCAATATACATATAGTCTAACATACAAATATATAAACACATTCATACAAACAGAAATATACTTAAATATAAATACACATACACAATAAAATAGGACATACAGATATATATATATATACACACATATATATATATATATACACATACATACACACACACACACACATACATATATATATACACAAATATATCGTGGCACAAAGCCGAAATTGGGGGGGCACCCAGTGAGGAACGAACTCATTACTCAGTCGCACCTAATCTAGCGAACCATGCTGGCCAACCATTATACTGCCGTGATTTTATCATACATATACATATACATACTCATACATATACACATACACACACACACATACATATACACATACATACATATATATATATATATATATATATATATATATATATACAATACACACACACACACACATATATATATATACATACATATATATATTTACATATATACATACATACATACATACATGTACACACATACATACACAAATACATACATATACACACACCCATACACACATACATATATAGGCACACACGTACACATATACAGCAACAATTATTAACCTTTACTCTTATAATCTACCTTACCTTCCCACATAATATATATATATATACATACACACTCACATATATATACATACACACACACCCCACACATACAGCCACATATATATAAAATAAAAATAAATAAAAAAAAACCATAAATACACTTATACACCAACCTACACATTCCTCAGTGCAAATACTCTAACCAACACATAAATAAATATATACACAGTTACACCAACACTAATAACACTATGCAGGTAAACAATACACACTTATATCGTAAGTATGACCATCATGCAATAAAAATACTAATCTATTAAAAATACAGCGACATATCATTATCATTTAAAGTATACGACCCCTACACTAAGTTAAATTTATAACGGTGTTTACAATTTACTGTAAGTTCATATCTTTGATTTAAGAGATCAGCCTTGTTTTTAAATCTAATAATTTCAAATTTTCATTAAGGCATAGGTAACATGGGGTATATAGGGAGTTACATGTACGAGCTTTCTTAACCAAACTCCATTTAACCGTAGGTGTTTTGTTCTTATCTTTTAGATTCCAAAAAATACTTGGATAATGAAGTCATGTACCTATATTCACTGTGATTAAAGGATTGCATATGCCCCCCGCCAGCGTTCCTTGAATGTTTTCATAGTAGAACCAATGTAAAACTTCTTTATATTTGGATTTTCAATTGTTGAAATAGTACCAAGATAGACTACAGAAGTAATACCACAGTTAGTTTGTAGTGGACAATTATTCGGATTCCTACAATTACATAAGTTGTTATTTGTATTCTTATAATTAGTATTGCAGTTAGTAACCTGTTGATTAGTCAAGCCTTTTGAACTCCTATACTTGTTAAAGACTATGTTGTTATGTTTTTTAATTATCTGCTCCAGGTTATCAGCACAACTATAGCTTAATTTAAGGGTATTAGGATTAAATATTTTACTAAGTGGGTTAGTTTCAGGGTTGGGGAAATGTTTTTTGATTAGGTTTATAAATATACGCCCTAACTTAGTTTTGACCATAACATTGAAAGGGGAGTGAACCAAATAATCTTTCTAGATCTTCTTTTCTTATTATGGTTGCAATTAACAGGGTTTTTATATTGAATAGTGGTATTTTTGTATCCACTATTTTTTAGTGCAGAATTATAAAAATCACTATGTTTATTGAAAACCTCCTTATTATAAGAGTTAGCGCTAATTCTAAATTCAATGGAAGAGGGTATATGTTTGATAACCGAAGGGGGGTGGTTGGAATTAGGATGCACGTATAATGGGTTGGAATTAACCTTCACATATGGTTGGAAAATGTTGTTAGCAAGATCTAGGGTGACATCTAGAAAATCCACTTGTCTAATATTAGTAGTAACTATTGTCCTAAGACCTAAATCCTTAAATACCCTATAGATCATTTTCCTAATACGGTCTACCTTAATTTTAGTTGAGTTTTTAACAACTAATAATCCATCATCTCTATATAATCCTACACTATCTGAATCTAGACAATCGAAGGCACTTAAATTATATAAAAGAAATAATCCAACCAAGTCCGAAGCTTCAGCAGAATCCAAAGAACCCATGGAAATGTCAAAATTGTTGTTGCAAGACTTTTTTGTTCCACTGTTCATCCTTGTAAATCAGAACAGAATTTCGACACTTCATAATGATGTCAATTTCACTTTCAGAAATAGTAGAATATTCCCGGGCGAAGTCCAATGCCAAGGTGAAAAGATCCTTCGATATAGAGGGATAATAGTCGATAATATCGTATGAATGAACATTTTCCCATATATCGTATGTTGTTAAACCAGTTGATGACATCAGTTGTGTTAATCCACTGTAGCAGTCCAAGGGTGTTTTTTATGGAGTGGTTGATTCTTTCTAAGATGGTCTTACTAATCCTACCGATTTCTGGTCTTGTAGGATTTATAAGTCTAGTGGATGGCTTAGTTTTGAATTCGGGTTTATGGTCCTTTAACAAGACATAGGCTTCCTTAGTTTGTAGTTTGCCTACCCGATCACTAATTCGTAACTTATCAGTAATTGATTTACTGATACTGTTGATATTATTTACTTGGTTGAAATTACTAGTATCAATTTTTTGGTAGCTTCTGGTTAGACTATCCTTAACTAAAGTATCCAACGTCGGTAGCATTATATTTATACGTACGTAAAATTTTTTCGTGCTTGTATATGTTATTATCATACCCATACCTATCTATCTATCTATCTATCTATCTATCTATATATATATATATATATATATATATATATATATATATATATAGATAGATAGATAGATAGATAAATAGATAGACAGATAACAGTAAAACCGACATACGCATATACATACTCGTAAAATGAGTGTGAACGTAAATTGAGTGAGAGAGAGAATATATTTTTAAGTTTATTGCTTGTGAACAAAAACACATCTATTTATATTTGGCACACGATTCCAAGTTTAATATACATGTGACGCCAGAAATATTAACATCTATCAGACAAAATGAAAAAAAATTATGAAATATTTTGGTTCGGTGTCCCTCACATTAGTTCAAATGACCATGCAGACATATGAGGTGGAGAGGATGGTAATAAATACCATTTTAAGATCGGCTGCTAACCCTAACCCTAATCAGAACATTTAGAGTTCTGATATAAAGAATAGTTTAAGTGATCACGTCAGGCAGTAATCATTTTTATTTACTGTATATTTTAAGGGGATAGTGAAAAATATATTTTCAAGGTTGCGTTAACAATACTGGTTTTCTTGTTCTTTTACGTTCCTTGTCGATACTGTCTTTCCACAGTTTTCTGTCCATTGTAATTTAGGGCAACTTTCTTTTCCTTACAATTTCTTTCAATCCCTGCTCTGCCATCCATATATATAAGCTCGCCGTTTCATCCTGTTCCTTTTGCCTTAAATATGTTGTATGAGTGTTAAACTCTCCAAGTCCTTATTCCTCATTATGCGTCCCTGAAAGTTACATTCCAACTATCTCTTTTCGTTCCTATTTCCCCTAAATGTTTGGCATTGTTTTTTTTTATATTTTATTTTTGAGTGTTGAAGGAATTAAAAGATCTGTATGCAACATTATTGTAACGTCACACATTCTGTATATTCTCAGTTGTGATAGAATTTATTTTATTAGTGAGATAAACAGAATTGCGCACTTAAGAGACAGTTCTAAATTATGCAAATTTTGTAAGTGTAAACGTTTTTTTATAATGACAGGGAGAGAATGTCAATTGCCAGTAACGCAAATCGAATTTATGACATTCAAAGCAAGCAAAAAAGCTATTTATATTATTGAAAATTCCGAATTAATTCTTATCCCGCTGATCAAATTGACGATATCTGTATATTTGGCATCCAGGGCACGCTCTCCACCAATCCCACTCTTGTTACATTACTGTCGATTCAATTTACACGGCATTTTAAAATGACGGCCTTTTTTAACAACAATATTGAATAACAAAAAATCCATCCAAATATATTGACAATAGAAGAGAACAGATAAACTTTCCTAGAGTCAAACCCAATATTTTGCAGGAAGCGAACATATTTTCTTCTTTTGAAATTTTCTTTCTTTTCTGGTTAAAATCGAAAGTTTTTTTTACGTTATATTTAATTTTACAAAAAATGTGAATTTTTTTGTGAAGATTTATGCACACACAATATTTGGGTCATGAGAGCATGAAGTACAAATGCTTGAAAAGTAGTTTAGTTTTGATGTTGAACTGTTAATATGTCTATCTCAAAGATAGTGTTCCTATTACATTAACGTTAATGAAGGAAAAGTGAAATGTTTTTCTCTCTATAGAAATGCTGCTTTTAAATTCATCAATTAAATTATACTTCACCTCAATTATGATACAGAACAATGTTTTTGAAATTATGATACTGATTGCCTCTATTCATATATTGATCCCTTACGCTGTGGACACAGAAGAACATTTTGACAAAGCCCAAATTTTCTTCCAATGTAAAGCACTTCTGGGTTTCTCCTAAATCACAGGAGTTAACAAGTTTCATCATGTCTTACAAACCTTTTGTACTGGATGCCTAAAATATAAGGTATAATAATCACTTTCGCACTCTCTTCACCTGCTCTCTCACTTATTCACTATCTATCTATCTATCTATCTATCTATCTATCTATCTATCTATCTCACTCCGATTACATTTATCTATACCTGAAACACAAGAAGTCCTTAATTACTAAAAGTTGTTCCTATCTTGACGAACACATACTGAAAAGATAAGAGGAATATACTAATACATTTTTAAACTGGATTTTTGAGGAATTTAATTTTGATCTGTCCGATCATTGATAACGCATTCGTTGCGAATGCCTTCACTCAGTTGAAGGAAAATGTTGATAAAAGCTCTTTTGATGTAACTATTTTACTTAATACCAAAAACGTGAATTATTTGTGGGTTTAAAATATTATCAACTTCTCGGTTGATTCTTTAAATGCTGACCAATAAAACTTTATAAATTTAGGTTTGACGGCCTTTGAATCATCTGATTGTCACAATTTATTTTCAGTAGCAACTCAGAAACATTAAGGACATCCTTTCTTTCCCTTAAGCTACTTACCAGCTTTCGTTTTTTAAACTTTACTACAGAATTGAATAGCTAACAAATAACTGTCTGATTCCTCTCGTTTTTCTTCACTTCAATTAATAGGCTTTTATAACAAAAGATAAAATGTAACTTTGCAAAAGATAAAAATCAGTCTGCCGAGATATTACAGGGTAATTACAATTTTGGATCTTGCAAATGTAAAAGACAGTCAATATGAAAATATTGTACTTCCAAAAATAACAATAAGTAGTACTAATAATAATGCTAAAAATCCTCTCACATTTTCTATGGTGGAGAGTCTCTTGTTTTTAAGTCATACAAGATCGAATAAAACAGATTCCAATGCTTCTTATAACTAATCGGCCGACAGAACCGACGTTAGCGACAATATTTATCGTAAGATAAGTGTTGCATAATCGTTGACAAAAAAACGTTCTTTCAAGACAGCCACATGAGAAAATGAAGCATTCAGCTGAAAGAACTTACACTAAGGTTCAACGTGCTTTGTGTCTTTAATTAAACACTTATTAACGAATATATATATATTATTTTAAGTTATCATGTCCTGGTTAAAACAAGAGTCAAATGTAACCAAGCAACCTGTCCGTTGTCTTGGTTACCTTAGATAATGCTCATTATCCAGTTGCTGCGTTGGGAGCTTATCTGTTCTTCACGGATTTGGTTCATGTCTGAAAAGTCTTACTTTGTCATTAATCTAATTATACTATGTTAGATTTTATTATGCACGTCAACAGATAAAAATATAACTATGGAAATGACAAAAAGAAATTGAGCAGAGATCCCAAAACTATAAAATGAAAAACAAAGTAAAAACATTGGCAAAGCAAAAAAAACAATTGACTTTAAGCATGTCACAAAATGAGATTTGAGAAAAATGAAAAAAGTTTTAAACAAGTAAATGTTGCTATATATATATATATATATATATATATATATATAAAAACAAGAAAAGATGCAAAATATTATGAACATTAGCTAGAGACATAAAAACAAACGAATTACCACCTTTAAGTAATTATCACATAGAGTGTAAGTTGGGTGAAAAGTACAAGAAAACTTATTTCATAATATTTTAATGATAAATCTAGAGCTGCATTGAACAGACCTGATAACTGAGCTAAAGGTGGGGTCCTTCATAGAAATATTCAACCAAAACAACTTAGAAACAACAGGGGGGCGGTAGAGTAATGTTTTGGGCTACTATAATTATAGATACCTTCAAAATTTCTGTTGGTCTCAAGGTAAGTGCAGAGAAGTATTATAACTTCCTCGGCAATACGTTTTTAAGTGTACCGATTACATCCAAAAATCTGTAAGCTAAAGACTATATTCATGCAAGGCAATGTTCCTTAACATTCTGAAAAGCTGACTATTACCCATTTTGCTATAAAAGGTTCCCAGTTAATTAAATGGCCATAGATATTAAACCAATAAATAATATTCAAGAAAATAAAACCTCCAGGAAACATAAAACTACAAATAATGTTAAGCTTGAAACATGAGAATTGAATGAAAAACCCATTAAGATTATAAAATTTCTAGAATTTCATATAAACATAAAATAATGATTTACTCGGGTCTATGGGATATTGTGTAAATCAAATATATGTCTCTGTAACTCATATCTTTTGGATATTTGTATAAATAAAATTAATTATAAATTTAACAAAAACAATAGATGAATGAATGATGAAGATATAAATGCCAAAGAGCACATACTAAATGTAAAATAAATTTCCGTTTAATCATGTGTATGGAATATTGTGCTAATCAAATATATGATTATGTAGTCTATAACTTTTGGATTTATTTATAATTTATAAATAAAAGATTAAGTTACGTTTTCTTTAAATGATAAAATCTGACATCTCCAAACAAATTATATCAGTATATTTAAGATATATATCATAAAGTGAAACACACCAGATATATGTCTCATATAAATAAAAATATAGATTGAAAGAATATCGACTGGTTAATACTAATTTTATTGTTAAGTATTGACTTGCATAATAAATATAAATATGTATTGAAAGAATATCGACTGGTTAATACTAATTTTATTGTTAAGAATTGACTTGCATAATAAAATCTTATATATTGCAAGGATGAAATTATAGAATAATTCCGTCAGATTAAATTTGTCAATTGTGTTAGAACTTAGCATACATTCCATACCAACAGTTTTACAGATAACAAATCACGATAAAGATTTATATATAAATATGTGTGTACTTACAGGCACATGCATATAAATTCCTGGTGGATGTAAACTCGTGAAAAATTAACCAACATTAAAATATTTTATTTAAAAATAAATTTTTAAATTGAACAACATAAACCGTAACCAAGTGCATTTCATGAACTGTCCGTGTCCAATAAATAACTAAATAAGGTCTGAACGGAACATGAGACACAACAAGAATGATAATGAGAAAGTTTCTCTTCCTATAAACTATAAAGATTGACGTCTTCTCATAAACTAATTACCACTCGTAATTTTAATCCTCATCATTGTATGTTCATTGTATGATAAGTCTCGATATTTCAAACGTTTTCCCACTGATTCTCTAGAATCCCTTAAGTCAATGTTAGTTTATGAATGATGTCCCTTTGAAAGAGGATCTTCATTCTGAACCCATTCTCTGAATGTAAGCTCAGTTTGACACGAGTAGCAGTAAGGGCATGACGACCCGGGGAAGAACTTCAGGCCTGCCATATTTGGCGTCGTGGCTGCAGACATCAAAATTGATTAGTTTTACAAAAATAAAATGTAATAACTTCAAAAAATTAAATATTTGATAGAAAAATGAAACATATCATAAGTGTGATCAGCGTATTAAAAGTATCAGTTTACTTTCCTCCACAATGTTACTTCAAAAATTTATTAATGCTCAAGCCAACTTGATAAATTTAAGAAAATAATTTTCCAAATACGTTTCAGTTATAATCAAATTGATTATAATGTGATAAACTATAAACAATAACGTTTCTCGTGTCATTCGGAGAATCTGTTGATCTAGATATGTTTATTTGTCTTATAAGGGGAAAATCCTAAACAGTGTTTTACATTTAATTACGAAAAACTTTTCATTACTTTTACTTATCATTAAAAATTGAATATTTCATATCAGGCGAGGATATCTCGAAGAGCGTAAGATGATATATTCTAAATAAAGTAGAAAAACATGCAAGAACAATGATTAAGCCTCTTTTAAAAGACATTCATTAGGAAAATAGAATCAAATGAAAAACCATCTTTCAACCGTTGTTAACCAATGAATATCTTGCTAAATTCGATGAACAGAGGGGTGGAGCAAAGGCTGGTTAGGTGGTTATTGACGGAAATCACCCTTAAAGGTTGAGATTAATAAGGGAAAGGTAATGTGATGTTGGGGGTGGGATTTTAGATAGTGAAATGGTGGGCCTATAGTCAGTCCAAGAAGCTATTAAGATGACAGAGCAAACCAAAACTGATTTTGAAGGCATACGTGGAGTCATGGTTCAAGAACTCAGAAGATCCCAGAAAGATTAGTTTTATATCCGATAATGCTTCATCACATTCGGAAAAGAAAACTTAAAATGTCTTAATAAGATGGAGTATAAAGACACTCGTTAAATGAAATGGACAGCTTATCCGACCATAACGCGATTGAAACTTGTGGTACACTTTAAATAGAAAGGTTTATTTGATTTAAAATCAAAGATGAACTTTGGAATACTATTCTGGAAGTTCTGCAGTCTATTTCATATGAATAAACACATTTCATAAAATCAATAGACGAAAGACTGCTAAAACCTCTTTTAGAACAGGAGCATACATTCTTATTGATGTTGTCTTTATAACTTTTATCCGTGACACTATTTTTTTCTTTAAAATATTTATTCTAATAAGATTAGTTAATGATGTAAAACGCAGTGTATATCATCTGCAGATTGGTCATAAAATTGTTAGTACTCCTGCTACAAATAATAATAATAATAATAATTAAGAAGGATGTCATGACTTGTCGATAGTCGTCGCGGCTCCATTTCGTTCGTTTACTTTTTATTAGTCGATTTGGTATTGAGTCACTTGGTCCAAGGTTGGCAATAATCCGGGTTTGGTGACCTAGTGTCTCTTCGTGTGTGGAAGAGTTTGTTATGACAGAGTGGGCCAATATCTGCACTGGAAAATCTGCAACTTCTACGGGAAGAAAACTGAAAGAAACTGGTATGAACACCAACCAGACCCGGTTACGGAGATAGGACCTGTTACAATTCTATGGGACTACACAATACACACTGACAGAACAATCAAAGCCAACCGCCCAGATATTGTTATTAAAGACCACAAAAAAACGGTGCCTCCTTGTTGATATGGCAGTCCTTGCTGACTGCAATGTATCTTTGAAGATATTCAAAAAGCTGTCAAAATACAAGGACCTTGAAATAGAAATCTCGAAAATGTGGCATATGGGAACATCAACAATCCCTGTTGTAGTTGGAGCCCTAGGACTGGTTGGAAACGATTGCAGTAGACTAATTGAAGGGATTCCTGGAAGTCCATGCCTCAAGGAGATACAAAAATTGTTCTGACAAGTACAGCCCACACTTTACGAAGGGCTTTATCTATGTAATTTTTTTTTTTTTTTTTTTGTCAGTGGAAAGTGTCATGGCGCCATTTCTAACCTTAAGTCCCTGGGTGGGACCCGGAAAGAAATGTGTAAACGCCAGAAATCAAAGAAAATAAAAATAATAATAATAATGTAAAGCATGTATTTCACCTCCTCTATTAAAAACTATTGTTCTTCTATCAGCTGACATAATCAAATTGAAGAAAGTGCTTAACAAAATCTAAAATTGAGCTACAAGCCTGATCGATTAAAAACGCTTTCATAAAATATATATTACTCTGTGGTAATCATTTACACATGTCGATACTTTCTTCACTTGACGAGAAATAAATTATGTAACTTGCAAAAAAATGAAATTGTGTTTCCCGGTGTTTTACAATTCATGGCTGCCAGTTATCAGTCTTGTAATCATTACATTTTATACATTGTTTAGTTGCATCACTGGCGGATCATCTTATTAAATATTGATCGTTGAATAATTGATTCTGGTTCAAGATTAATCAAATAAATCCCTACTTCAGCGTGTTTTTATTTTTTGTATTTATTTTTTATTTATTTTGTATATTTAAATTGGATCTCAGTGCTTCAGTGGGGTGCACGGTTCAAATTCGATTCCGAATTTTTAAAGGACAATCTTCCAAGGCTTGAATCTTTCTGGAGTCAATGGATCTCTGTCTGGGGAATAGAAAGCGGACTTTTTTTTATCATTTTCAACTTTATATGTTCAGAATTTTCGATAATTCGGGTAAATCTGTTGTAGTAATAGATTCAAAGAATAAAGCAAATGAAAATGTTCAGAAAGTAAGAAGGATTATTATTATTATTATTATTATTATTATTATTATTATTATTATTATACCAGCGCGATGGATGGTTTTGTTTAGAATTATAACTTACAGGGATAAAGTTATGCCACCAGCATGTCTTTCAAGATCACCAATCAGTTGATATTTGCTAAAAATATTACAACCTGAAGTTTAGTAAATTTTTTCCATCGCCTCACTCAGTCACCCGATTTCTGACCCAATGACTGGTTAGAAGGGATTAAAAGACAATGTATCTTGAGAAGAAACCCACTTCATTGGATTTTATAAATACCGTAAAGCTCCAGTATGGTATGAATAAGAATAGCGTGTTTCGAAACTTTGTTAGTACTTTGTTAGGTGACAAGTACTGTAAGCCTTATGCTTAGTAAATTAAAAGAACAGTTTCTATTCGGTGAGTGCAGTTACCTTCCCATAATTCACCACTATTTTGAACCAGCTGACAAGAACGTATGTTTCTGGGTACAACTTGACCCAGGGATCTTTCGTCTTAAAGAGAGAATCCTACTGAATCGATTCTAGATTTAATGGGGAAAATAACTTTTCAGACTTATACAGGAAGCGATAAATCGTTTGGACCAGTTTGAATAAATTAACCTCTTTAATGTTTCAGACTTTATTGGCTGAAGAGCTATATACCCTTCTTCATAAAAACAGGTGTAAGTACAGAACGATATATGCACTGAAAATAAGTTTTTGATTCATATTTAGTAAAAAAAAAAAAAAAAGAGTTAATTTTTCTGCAAAATTAAAAAGCAATTGATCTTCTCTGCTGATTCCTACTTCTTATATATATTCACAAACAGTACACAAATGCTAAGTAACATATCCAATTAATGCATACGTACACACACAGACATACATACATACTGATATACACATATATTCAACATAACGCATAAAAGTACACATAAGATATACATAAATTGATTGATTAATTGCTTGATAGAGCGACAGATTACATTACCTAGAAAATTTATTCTTCTTCAAACAGCCTAAAGAAAGAAGAATAAAACTATAAAACAAACGAAAAGAATGAAACATATACATTTGAAAATGAAGTTATTTATTAATTAAAATTAGTGTCACTATTTATTTACTTCCCGAATGAATTAACATCGAAGAGTCTTAGTTGTGTCCACGTAGAGACGCGCATGTCTGTCTCCGCACTCATAAACACGAGATTGCACACATTGATTTGTGATGGCTATAAACACAACCAATAATTAAAGTAGAAATACATCAATGCGTCAATTAATTGGGATATAGACGAATATGTGTCCATCAAATATTTAAATAAATATTGCCTCAGATCAGCTTCATACAGCTACTACTACTATGCCCGCATTCACAAATACTGGCGCTAAGACAAAATTTACCACCACAAACTATACAAATAGACACCTCTAAAAAAATGATAGCTTTCATGGTTCAGAATCACCAAGTTACGGGCAAGTGAAACAAACCCCAAATATTTGGAATCTATATTTTTTCTTCTTTTTTTGTAATCTTTTTAAATTCACCAAGCAAAAAATAAAAAATAAATAAACGTGAAATCAGAAATAAACACCAACTTATTGTAATACTTGTTTCCCCATTTCACACCCCCGCCCCCAAAAAGTAAAGAGGTTTGTTTCTGAATCAGTTGCAATAGCCTATTGATATATTATTTTGGCCTAAGTCCTTGGGATTTTCATTAATCCAAGATAGATTTTCACTCGAGCTTTTCGAATTACTGAAGCAAAAATACGCACACGAAAAAAAATTAAGTTAAATTTGAATTGAACATGAGAGAAAACGAGCATCATGCAAATACTATGTAAATAATGGAATATAAACAAGCAGTTTAAATATGGCTTTCATCTGTAGACACTGTAATGTTTCAATCGTATATATAGAAATCACCAGATTATTATGAAATTTTATTTTTATAACAGATAACCTTATGATTTGTAAACCCTAAACTCCCAAAACACAATCAAAGTACAATCAAAATTAACACCTAAAAATTAACAGCAATTTATCGTATAAACAAGAAGTAAACCTGTTTTTTGTAAATTCAATTATTTTTGTAAAATTGTATAAAAATACTATTAAACAGGTTATTTTAAAATACTAATATCGACGAATCACTAACCTTTTTATAAAATAGGTTTTATTTTTAAAAGATGGGTCCAAAATATCTTCAACCAGCCACACGATGAAATACATTTACATTACAAGTATTACTTTAAGTATCCATAACCTAAAAAAAAATCAACATTCACGGACATAAGCATAGATAACAAACATTTCTGTTAGAAAAGAACAAAATACTTAAATATTCATTAAGAAACGACATCTGCAATTTGACTTTTTTGTGTGACCCTAAAATGGAAATATACAAAAAAAATAAATTTGTAGCAATGTAATGTAATGTATAATAATAATCACATTGAAACATAAATTCACACTGACCGAATGCGTAATTATCTTCCGTAAAGAAATACCTAGATAACACATACATCAATCAATTTAAGGTTTTGTACTGACTTCTTGGCTAACAGACAGACAGACGCGCGCTCACGCACAACAACAACAACAGCAACGACACTGAAAATAAACTAAAAATATAACCAGACAGCTATGCGCGTATGCGTTCGTACGTATTTAGTGTAGATCTGTTCTTGTACATATTTTACTAACTCTTATTATTTTACTCTCTCTTTCTCTGTCTCTCCCTGTATTTCTCTTTATCTCTTATTCTGCTACCTTTATATTGGTTGCAACGTTTGCACAACAAATAAATGTATCTATATCTTGCTCTATCGATCTATATCGGTTTTTATAACTATCTTTTCACAATAACAAATGGACAATCACTCACACACACGCATATACACACACGCATATACACACATGCGCGTGCGCACACATACACGCAAAATCGGGAAACCGTAGGAGTGTTTATAAAAAATCGTAGTGTGAACACGCCGACAAAAATACTTAAATAATAAATACACCCACAACAAATAATTGATTCTCACCAAAGTAAATAAATAAATCAGCCTGTTCTCTTTGACTTTGACGGAAAGATTGTTTGTAAATTTGTCTCAAAAATGGTATTAAAAAAAAAACAATTAGCCAAAAGAAAAAAAAACAAAAAAACAGCTGATATATTTTTAGAGATTGGGACTAACCTGTTTCTGCGAAATCCGTTGGTAAAATATACCACTTTGAGTTGTAAAACCAATTTACTACATTTTTTTCCGCCAGAAAACAATTTCAGTTTCCTTATATTTTACCACTTATTTGTTTTAACGTTAATCTTCTTCTGTGAATTGTAACAAAATTCTTGATGGCGTGTGTGGATAGATTGTTGTTTATTAGTGCGCACTATGTTAGTGCTAAGAATGGTTTTATTCGTTTTCGATCAACGTTTGCGTAGATGAAGGCAGGTTTGTATATTTTCTTCCTGCCTTTACTTTCATGTTGTTATTTACCACTACTGTTCTTATCTTTTTAAATACAGCACCCAAAAATGAAATCTTTTCTCATGCCAATAAAACACTTAATTTAAATTTTAGTAAATGTTTAGGTTTGTTTGTGTATGTGGGGGGTGTAACTCACACTCTGTCTGCGAGCGTACATCTTGTAAATGTAGACTGCTTTTTAATTTTTTTAACCTGAGTTGCATGAATTATATACTCATCTGTTTTGCTTTTGGTTTTTGTTAAATTCAGAGCAAAAGTTCCTTTTCTTCGGCACTCACACATCACGGAATTTGCGGTCGGCGCGCGATCGAGCGTTAGTGCGCGTCTTCTGTGAAAACGTGCGTTTATTTGTGTATCTGAATCTCGTGTTGTGTCTGTTTTCTACCTGTAATGGTGTATGTCTCGTAAGTCCTTATCACTCATGTGCGTGCGTGTACATCTATATTGTAGGCCTCCAGTTGAGGCCACCAAAAATAGTTCATTCCATCCACTAAGGGCTGCTACCTCCTTCATTTCTTTTAGACTAGATTTCATTTTACTTCTGCTCTTCCTCCATTCTTCTTCTTCCTCCTCTTCTCCTTTTCGTCGTCGTCACTCGCGAAAACGTTTACACAAATCACGTTGTCTATAACAAAAATGATCTCTAACGCCCTAAACAGATGATAAAAAAATAAACAAAATCTGCCCTGATCTTTTCTAAAATGTCCATACTGCAACGAACATCAACACAAAATCGAGACTAAGCAGCGAGGGAAAAAAATTGAAACAACACAAACAAATCTCACTCTCTGTCTGTACTTCTCTTCCCTCGTCTGACTGTTCGATGAAATGTCTGAGGGAGTGAATGAGGCAGTGAAAGCGCGAGTGAAACACTACAGGAAAGTTCAACTACTGTAGTAAGTACAAGTGACACTCGATAACATTAGTAACATCAAAGACACAAGCAGGACTTTTCATCTTAGTCCACCCGGCCGGCATTGTCAAACGATCGACCGGCCGGGTAGTTGAGATATGCTTCCTTTGGCAAAATCAAACAGTGATTGTGGCATTTATATTTTATATATACGTCGTTGTTATCTAACGTGGACGCAAGCCAAGGCAACACACTGGCTGCTGATTGGTTGATAAGAAGGGCACCTGCTAATGACGTAATAAGAGAACTTGTTGGTTTATTATGAAAGGATGAACGCAGATCTAGGTCGAGTATTGTCCTAATTCAGGCGATCTCGACGCGCGCACCCGTCCACCCACCCATTAGCTTTTACTTTGTTTTATTTTATTTTTTAAGTAATATGTCATGTTATTTTACTCAGCAGTGAATATGGACACGCGTGTATTTTTGTTATTTTCTATGTAACTGGGAGTATAAAAGAGAGCATGTACCTTTTCCGGGAATCCTTAGCCATTGAAATAAAAATATTATCAATATCTACTCATTCTATCAATCCACGATGCATATACACAAAATCCAGTTCCTATTTTTCTTGATAACTCCACATTTTAACAAGTCTTCGTTTTGCGTTCATACACCTACTCACAAGAAGCACATGTACAATGTACATCTCTGTCAATCATCAGACTTATATCAGACAATGAATATCACTCAATGAGCTGTAGATTATGTGAATTCATAAACTTATTAGCAAACAAATAATGCATTTTTGTTTGTTGATCAAACGTTGATTCTTTATGTAGAAGCATGGTTTATGAGATGATTTTTTTATCGTAGATACACACGTGTATATATATATATATGTGTGTGTGTGTGTGTGTGTGTGTGTGTGTGTGTGTGTGTTTTAACAGTTATATTGGAATTTGTGTGTGTGTGTTAACAGTTATTTTGGAATTTAAGTCTTAGAGTGGACATACAGGCTTTAACCTTTGTCCAAGTAGAAAATATACAATTCGGCATTAAAACCCGGGACCCTAGAGAACTGATACTCAATCACAATTTCTGTAGACTATGACAAGTGTACCGCAAAAATAAAATTTTGATTCAAATTGAAATTAAAATTTTGATTTCAACCGGAATGAGTAGATGGATAAATCCAGTGGTTTCTGAATCTTTTTACCTACGCAGTTTTGAGTCGTCATTTTGCGAAAAATGCTAGTTAAATAACTTTAAGTTAGAATTTTGGGGCGATTCGTATTTCATCACACTATCTATTATTTAGAAGAAAAATGAATTACTTTTATATATTGACTGATTTATTTTTTTACGGATAATCAATCATTTTTATGTTATTTATAGCCGAAACATTTTTGGATTGTAACGAATCATTTTTCCAATGAATATTACATTAAAATTTTTATACAAGTCCTACTATTTAACCCATAGCTGGTGGAGGAGATGGATTCATATCTTTCTCAAGGATATTTGCCCGTAAGTGACTGTAACGAATCTTGCTGGAATTCGAACTGGGTCCTCTGATTTCTTACCTTTATAAATATGTCAAAATAATTTATTACATGAGCGACATGAAATCGAAAGTCTATTAAATAATATTTTTATTTGCTTGTTTCTGGCTGATAGAGTCAAAATTTTCCGACATGACATATTTCGGTAATTCAAGCTGTAGTTTTTCATGAAGAAAAAATGACTGAGGTTTTTTTTGTCTAGTTTACTAGAATACAAGCTATCAAATTATATTTTAAAAATAATTACATTTTTAGGGTATAAAAGATTCAGAATTTATTCATTCTCTTTCATTATCTTCTTGCCTTTGCCTCCAAATAAATTTTTCCTAAAAAGTGAAGCCTAGAAAATTTTATATGATTCTTTTTTTAAGTATTTCTGTAAGTTTTGAAACATTCTTCTTCTTCTTCTTCTTCTTCTTCTTCTTCTTCTTCTTTGTTCCGTGTTCCTTCAGGACGTAGGAGATCATAGCTCTCACCAATTTCCTGTCTTTTGTAGACCTTAGTAAGGTCTGTCTTTGTGTTATCCCCTCCCATTCGCTGTTCTGCTAATCATTTACACAACCCCATTAGGTAGGTTACTCACTGCTTTCTTCGGTCCCTCTTGCCTACAATATGTCCTGTGAATGTCAAATTCTCTAGGCCCTCTTTCTATGTTATGTATCCTAGAAATTTTAACTGTTTCTTTCTTATTCTAAATATAAGTGTCCTTTTTGTTTCTATTTTCCTTAAAACGTCCTCGTTACTCACACTGATTATAAAAGGTAAAAATCATACAAAAAGGTATTTCTTTCAGTTATATAAGTTCTTTTTTAATTAATTGCAAGAAACTTTGTTCACTTTTTCAATTACTTTATTTATTTCAAAATTTCAATGAGAGATTTAAAAAGATACATTGTATATGTGTGTTATGAATTTGTGTCGGTGTGGATAAAAACTTCTGTCTCGTATTAAAATATTATCCTTTTTGTAAAAATATTTTTTAATAATGAAATGATTACGCAGTATTTTGCAAAATATTCTCCTACCATCTGTACGCAAAATAATTAAGTTTAAAGTTTGGCAATTAATAAAATCTAATGATTTTCGTTATGTTTTTAGAAAACTCGTTATGTCTTGTTAAAGTTAAAAGTGGAACTATTTGTTTCTGACAGAACGTTCAAATTTATCTAACATTTTAGCATATTTTGTTATTTTTCAAAATGATCACCATCTAAATTATGAAGAGAGGCAAAGCGGTTGTGCCCACTATAATAAATGACCCCGAGGTCGTATCTTCCTCGACAGACAAGGCGAAGCTCTTCGCCTCAAACTCAACGTTGGATGACAAAGGCCATCCCCTCCGCAACTTCCCACGTCTCACTGTGCACAATCTCAGTAATATACTCACTTCATTAAGAGATGTCTCAAAATCCTCGACCCGAAAAAAAAGCCACTGTCCTGGACAAAATTCCAGTGGTCGTCTTTACGAATATCAACCCCGAATTATCCCCGATCCTTAGCGAAGTTATTTAACCACTGCTTGACGGAGAAATCTTTCCCAAGTTTGTGGACGGAGGCAAGCGTATGCTCGGTCGTCAAGAACGCGGGCGATCGATCCTCCTTTTCCCAGTATAAACACATTAGACTCCTCAGTATCATCAGTAAGTGTTTTGAGGCTTAAATCAACAAGAAGGTCGTCGAGCACCTAGATAGGAACAACCTCCTGTGCGACAAGCAATATGGGTTTCGAGCAGCCCGATCCACTGCTAATGTTCTAACTGCCATTACACACATACACAGTGATGCCATTGACGAGACATACACCTCAAGAACCATAGCATTAGATATCTCGAAGGTTTTTGACAAGGTATGGCCCAAAGGTTTGCTACACAAGCTCTCCAGCTATGGAATCAGTGGAAGTGTTTTTCTTTTTTTTGTTTTATTTTTGTTTTTGTTTTTTTTAAATTATAAAATCCTTCCTAACAGGTAGACACTTGAAGTTATTAACGGCCAGTCCTCCGAGGCTCTGGCGGTTAATGCAGGCGTCTCTAGGGGTTACGTCTCAAGGGAACCCTCTTTCTGCTTTACATAAATGATCTGCCTAAGAATATACTCTGATCAATTATAAACATATATGCCAATGATACGACGATATACGGGCGCACCTCTAAAACTCTTGACGTTCAAAGACTGGTAGCTGAACTCTCTTCCGATCTAACATTAACTTCCCAGTAAGTAAAAAAGCCGAACTAGTTAAATCCCTTCATCGCGATCAGACCTCGAACTACAGCCAGTTACGATGAAAGGATGTCCCCTCGAGAAAGATCCCTGCTCTGAGAATATAAATTAAATGTTATGAATCTTTTTTAAATATTCATTTTATTATATCACTGTTTCTGATCAAAATATAATTCTTTAAGTATATATAAAAAAAAACCTGAAAATTTGATTGTTTTGTGCATTTAGTTTACCATATCAAATGTCAACAAAAATTTGTTAGCCATTAACATCATTTGTTACATATTTTCCTATTATTTTTTGTTATTTAAATAATTATTTTCATTACGTCACTTTTTCATATAAAAATCTATTTGGTGTATAATATAAATGCAAGCAAAACCAAAAATAAGGTTGTTTATTTTTCACCGAATTGATAAATATTTAACCACAAATAACACAAATTCTGTTGATTTTATGATCATATATTTTAATATTAGCCAGCATTCAAAGAGCTTTCTAAAGATATACAACTTGATCATATTGGGAAATATCAAAATGTTAGTGAATCGTGGCAAATATGAAAGTCCGCCATATTGAATTTGGCCCAATTCATTAAATCCTTGTAACTCAGGCCACAGTCAAATTCCACCACAAAATTTTGTACATATCTTGCCATAAAACAGACAAATTTCTTGTCAAATTTAAAAAAATAAAGATACGTTTTTGAGAAATTAAAGGGAAAATGTTAAAGCCAAGTTCAAATCATCTTATTTGACCTTTAAACAAAAAAATAAATATAACACCTTTTAGATCTATCCAAGTAATTTAAAATGGTATATAATTTAGCTTTGTAGGTGAAGAAACAACTGAGATATTGATATTTTAAACTTTGTGACTATTTTCCAAAATTCATCTTTTTGGCAAGGGTCAAAGGGTTATGTCTCGAGAACCTTTTGACCTAAAGATACAAAATAGGTACCAATCAATTTCTATCATGAAGCACTATAAGTGTACCAAATTTTTTAAAAAATCTGTGTCGGTGATGGTCAGTTGATTTGTCACGGAATGACTCTTGTTTAAAATTTTTAATATTACTGGATAGTTTAAAAATGTATTTAAAAAAGGCGTTCAAGTTGTATAAGTCAAGTAATTTCTTTCAGTTCTGTCTCCTTTACTTAAATTCCTCAAACGTCAATAAATTATTTAACACGTCAGAAAAACACTTGCTCCGTGTTAAAAAAAATGTTTTTTTATCTGCGACATTTTAAACTAAAAGTAATATTTGTTTCAATTCAGATTGAGTAAACTTTAAAATCTACTAATTTTTCAAAATATAGTTTCAGAAAAGTATATTTTATTTTTGAAAGATTTTTTAATAAACAGATTTATGTTTTGTTGACAAGTTATAAATTTTACTGATAAGAAATACAAAAAAATTCCAATCAATTTAAATCCAGTTTGAAAGACATCAGACTTTTTTTTTTTTTGAGGTACCTATACAAGCATGTGTGGGTATAATTCTTGTAAGGGTTAATCGATTGCTGTGTTTTCACGAACTTACAAACTTCCGAAAGTGATACGTCACCTTGGAAACGTCTGTAGAAATTCACTCAGACGATGGCATAATGCATCTAAATTAAATGTATTGGTCAAGGATGGATTGAGACATCTGCAGTTTTTCACTTATTTGTACATTGTACCAAAAAAGTTCGTGTATTTTTAAAAGACTTTTGAGCAACATAATTTTCAAGGAATGACACTTAGAATCAATTCTTTGAAATAAGCAACAGATTCACCCTTATCCAAACTAAGAAAAGCTTAGTTTGCCTTGTTTTTCAAGTTTTAATTTTAAGATCTCGCTTCGTTCATATCTATTTATCAACCTATCTCAGGTTAATCATGTTTGTCAATATATCTATGTATCTATCTCAATCTGTTAACCTCATTGTTTTTTTGTTTTTTGGGGTTTTTTTTAGACAAACAACTCTAACGACTCTTAATGATGAATATATAATCTCTGTCATCCACGTATGTTACATAAATTAATACTTATATTTGTTTAAGTAAAATCAAATAATTTTCTTTATCTAATTGTTGGTTTCAATTCCTTAAATATTAAGACTGTGTATATGACCTAAAATCGAATTGTTGTTATTACTGTTCTTCTTCTCATTATTATTGTTATTATTCAACAGTTAAGAGAAGAGCGCGATTTAAGAAAAGTAGAAGAAAAAATAATGTTTGATAATGTTAAACAATATTTCGGCAGTATGTCTGTCTTCTTCAACTTATATTTAAAATATATATATAAATATATAAATCTACAAAAAATTGTCTTTGTACAAACGTGGCTTGATTTGCAATGAAAAAACGGCTGTACTAGTAATAAACGCATCAAAACGAATGAAACACAGCTAGCGTGAAGTGATGCGTGTTTAATATGATGGTGATCTTGCTCATCTTGGAATTTTCCGTTAGTTGATCAGTTACTAAGAGGAATTAATCAAACAGCTTAGTATAAATCTTATGGAACACTCCTGACATTCTGTTTATTCCCCCGGGGCGGGAAGTTAGTAATTTGCATACGTAACTGTCCTCGTGACACCTTAACCCTGACCTGTTGAAGAGTGTTGACAACAACTTTTCTTGTTTCAATTTTAGAAGATGAATTGGATATTGTGTGTTTCTGCATGCATTCATATCAGCGGGCTTCGCACCCCAACTTTCAATTATAGCCATTTGTTGTGTGCTTGCATGTTAGTGTTTATCTACCACAGATACGTAACCTGGTACACACTGAGATAATGAAAACAATTATAGCTTAAAACCCTGTCAGGGATTGGTGACTCGTATGCAGAAGTCCAGATTGATTGCATTTTCAAAAGAAAAAGAACTATTTGACTGAGGTTAACATTTGCAAAAATGGAACAAGGACCTTAGTTGAGCTTTTGTATACTGGGGCCTCTGGTGGCCTAGCTGTTTCAACCCACGACTTATGAATAAAACTAATGGAGTAGAGTCAAATAATTTGTTTTACATTTATAAAATTACTTAGAAAAATGTTGATTTAATCCACAAAGCAAAGTGTGGTGAACATGTATATACGAAGAAATCAGTAAGATTCAAACAAGAAAAATGAGAAGGATAAATCAGTGTGGTTATGTGTAAAGAAGTATCATTTGCTCTATCAATATAATTATCTAAGTCTTACGTAAAATTTAAGCAAACGTCTCATTGTACTTTTACGCGGGCAAACTCTATATACCCATTGACGTCATGCTGATGTCAGCGCGACCAGCTGCTAACGAAGTTCTTTTGATTTCCAATGCACTTTACTTTTATTGCTGCCAACAAGGTTTCTACAACTTGTTACGCCTGAAAATAACTCAGCTGCCGAAGGAATCCGGTTAGGTACGTCAGCACTAAAGCGGTAGAATAAACAAACAAGGCTCTTAACACATGTCGACTGAGTTGGTTGGTTGGGAGTAACTGGACAAAGAAGAGGGAGGATTGCAATTCTGAAGCCAAAAAGCTAATTGTTTCTTCAGGCATTGTCCCGAATTGCGGTATTTTATTTTAAATAATAAGGATCTAATCGTCTGTCGAAAAACTGTAAAAATTGCTACTACTACTTTACATTTCAGAGGGCTACAAAAAAACATCGCGAAATCAACGAAGAATTAAACTGAAATTAATAACTTGAGGAATTGATGATATACTGTCACATTCAAACACTTCGTCCATTTTTTTTATGTAATTTTATATTATAATTAAGAACTTAAGATAAAATTTTGCAATAAACATTAAATATGAATGCATCGCATTTTATACTTAATTCAATGTTTAAAAATGTAAATCCCTATTAAAATACAGGTAGACATTTTCGAGGTTAGATATATTAAGCTCGAAAATGTCTCCCTGGGTTTTATATCATAATTTATAATTCATATAAATTATAAAAATGTCAAATTATATATATTATCGCTTAAACGTATTTTAGTGGGTGCTTATATTTAAGTAGATGCTCACTTTATTTATTAAACAGTATATTTATTTATTTTTGTCTACCGACTTGAATATTCGAGAAATCTTATTAAAGAAAAGATATCCCTCCGGCAGCATTTGAAACTGCGTCCCCCTAGCAGATGAAACCGTTGTTAGGTCCAACCTGCTTTAGACCAACAGAGCCACGAAGGGTCTCACCGATCGAGCCAAATAGAACCTTTCAGCGCAAAGTTCTTCAACGATTATCGAATCATTCATATCTAACTTAAACATTCGTATCCTAACGTAAACAAAGCAATTTCTAAAGAACTATTGGATTTATTTATTCATCCGAGAGCGTGGGTCTAAAGCACGCCCGATCTAACGACAATTTCTTCTGCTAGGGGGACGCAGGTTCGAATCCCTCTCTTCACATAGAATAAATATTTACATCAATTAAGAAACATCAATTATAACACATTAGTCAGCTTCATGTCAACTTCCACGTAACTACTCAATTTAACTGAGTTTGACGCATGTTTACAATTTTACAATAACCTGTGAGTATCAAAATCACTGCAAATGATCTATGAAACTAGCTTGATATATTGGGTTGTCCGGAAAGTTCATGCCGATTTTTAAGGGAAAACAAACACAAAACAAAATGATGCTATTAAATATTTATTTAACTAAGTATGAACAATTGTGTTGCACAACCTTTCTTCATTTTGCCTTCAACTTAAAGATTACATCTTCCCAGAATTTCTGTTGTTTCTTGGCAAATAACTCATTAAGATGTTTTTTATGTCATCCAAATAATATTTTTTTTTTTTTACAATTGAGATTATTTTGCAAGGACCCGAATAAATGAAAATCCGAAGGAGAAATATCTGGTTATTATGGTTGGTGGTGTAACATCCCAGCCAGGTTGCAAGAATTTTTGCCAGGTCGCCAAAGAAACGTGAGGTGTGGCACTATCCTGATGGGAAAAAAAAACACCTGTTCGCAAATTCTGGACGTTTTTCTTGAATTGCTGCCTTTAATTCATCCAGTTGTCAGCAGTACTTTTCAGAATCAATTGACTGGTTACTTAGCTGAAGCTCATAGTACAAAATTCCTTCTAATCACACAAGATGTACAGCAACTTAGGATGAAGATCTGCTTTTGAGGTGGCTAAAGTTGGCTCATGTCGCTTACCCCAGAATCTTTTCACTGAAAATTGTTGTAAACGATCCATTTCTCACCACCGGTCATAGTTTGCTTGAAAACGAATGAATTCTCATTGCGTTTATACAACAAATCACAGATGAAATGCGACTCAAAAGATTCTTCTCATTCAGATCATGGGTACCAAATCATCACAGTGATTTGAGTAACCAAGCTTCACTAAGTGCTCATAGATGGTGGAATTTGGTAAATTTAGTATTTCTACCAATTCCTGTGTTGCGTAATGCGGGTTATTCTCAATCAATGTCTTGATTTGCACGTCATCTCTAGTGCGGGAGAGTTTGCCTGAGCGTTCTTTATCAATAAGACTACAATCACTAACTTAGCAAACCACTTCCTTACAGTTCTGTCAGCTAAAGTACCTTCACCATACACAGCACATATTTTTTGCTGCTTGCGAGGCATTTTTTGCCTTTACGGTAACAAAAAAGCAATACACCTTATAACCTTCTATTTTCATACGGATGCAAAATTGACACAAATTAAGTAATTTTAAAATTTCTTTCTCAAGAGATAGTTCGAAGTGTGCTTTAAATGTAAGCATATTATATTTGTTGGTAAATTTGACGTGTTCTAACGTGTTGGAACATAAATGACTAAAAATCGGAATTAATTTTCCGGAAAATCCAATACATTACCTTACTTTCTAACGCGCAGTCAATTTTGATCGTAAGTCGCGTTTAACAAGTTAATTTTCATAACGTAATTAATTTATATTTGGCTAGTTTTAGTATTGCCAGCTCGATGTTTTCGTTAAAATTACCTAAGAAAAATAACTAAAATCAGTTGATTTTTTCTAATTTCAGCTAACTTTACGGCTAAAGTTTTTATCCTCATTATCTAAATATAAATATATATTATACAATAGAATAACTAAAAAACTATAAGAGTAATTTCTATTTTCCTTTTTGCCAGTTTGACAAAAGATGTTGGGTTGTATTAATCTCCCTGTATTCTTTCAGTTTCTCTCTCCTCATCTCTTACTCTTCTCTCGAGCTTTCTCTGGTGTTGAAAGTTGTCTTTTCTCTATTCTACCTTAGTTACTCACAAAAGTTATCTTTCCGCCTACATACAAGTCGCTTAATTGTAATAAGTTGAACCGATGCCATCTAAAATTCGGCAATTTTCGATAGTAGCCGTATTTTTGTATGAGACGAGTTGTTCTGATGCGTTCACTTCGTCCAATTTGGTTTTTTTTTTGGGGGGGAGGAGGGATTAATGCCATAACTCTTCAGAACATAAGCAATAATGACTCTCGACATGTTCCTTTATTATCTATGAATTGCTACGAATTATTGCCAAAGAATTCACAGTTTTCCTTCTGTTAGGCTGGTTGCCACCCAAATCTAAGTAGTTCACGCTACCCTGCTATTTACTCCATAGCTGAGGGAAAGAAGAGATAGATTAAATACCGTTCCGAAGGACATTTATACGAAAGTAAAAAGATTATACCGGAAGCAAAAATAGCAAAATGTGTTCGAGAAATTAAAATAAGAAATTCACGCAAATGGTTTTTATTCTTTAAATAAAGAATTTTTATAAGAACTTCAAAAAGGTGTTTGTAAAATCGAAATATTGTATTTGAAAGAAATTTTTTTAATTAAGCTTTCAAAACCTCTCTTTGTTCGATATTTTCATAAAAGTAGATCACCCGCAAATTGGAAGGGAATGAACATCAAATATTTGCACCAAAAACCAGTAACGAAAACCGTTTGGTCAAATTCTGTGCAAATGAAGAAATAAAACGAAGTTGAAATCAGTCTTAAAAGCTAAATTTAAATTTAGTAGACCTCACATTGACTGGTTGATAAAACTTTCGCGTGCTGAAAAATAACTTCCGGAAAAAATCGCTCACATGCTTCTGGTGCCTATTTTTTCCCTTAAATTTCGACCTGTGTAAACAATCAGCAACTGTGTAAAAATATTGACAGCCAGGGCACTTCAGAACGACAAGATTTTTTAAGCAATCGATAACTGGTTTTCACTTAAATGTGCCTACGCACAAAAATCCACGAAAATGACTACCTTTTTTGCCTGCTTATATACAATATTCTTCAATTTCAGAGACATTCAGAAAAATATAGTTTCAACAAAAAAGACACTTTTCCAAGAAGTTATTTCTGAAAAACAAAGAAACGATCGGTTAAAAATTCCTGATTGTCCTTCAATTTACCCACATAGAATGATTTGTGCAAACATTATATAATCTAAAAATATTTCTTCTGCTGCTAAAAAAGCGATGATTTTTTTTCGACCTTTGAGTGTTATTCCCTTTGTACATCCTTAATCTTTTTCTTTAAAACGTAATTTGTGTAAACCGTAAATACACTTTTTAACTTTATACATTGAACTCATGGTCTTTCATTTTGCTATTTATTTCTTTTTTCATATTACATTATATTTTGGGAAAGTCCTCAAATTTTACAATTCATTTTCATATAACATGATTATGCAATAGTAACGATATCAAAACTGTAATTAGTAAGACAGGGATTGGGAGATTTAATGTTAAATCAGACATTAGGCTATAAAATTTAGAGCCAGCCTTAATTTTAACCCTGCTCAAGTCGAAACGGAAACAGAACCTGAAGAATGTTTCATTTAATCATTATGAAAAATACCAATAAATACGAATTAGGTCATCACCCCTATAAAGAAAAAATGGAAGTGTTACTGAACTCTTCGAGTTATTAGATCAGTGAAATTTAATTCGGATGGAATCAGTCGACCAGACTCTTCGTAACTGTCGAACTCTGCCTCGACAGAGAGGAACCCGGACGAGGCTTTACCGTAGGGCAAAGTTTCGTCCGGGGAGGTAGACAGTCCTGAACCCGTTTATGCGGCTTCTAAGTGAATATTTTGGGCGGAGCCTACGGGCTCGGAGAACCCACGGTAAACTCGGCCTTGTGCCACATACATCACTCGTGGGAGGGGGGGGCTGCTAAATATTAACAGTCGGTTAGGTTGCATTCCACTGAATAAAGACGTAGCTATTTGGTCCTCGTCTTTTTTGTGAAAAAAGAAAGGCTTAAGCAACTGTTTTAATTACTTTTAAGGTTTTCAATAATGCTTATATCTGTTTGGTTAAAAATATTGAGGCCGACATAGTTATATTGACTCTTTGAGGAAAGAAAGGTCCACCGTCTGATCAATGATGGCCCATCAATTCTTTGGTCTCAAACTTATCAGTTTTAAATCAGTTTACATTTTAAAATGGTTATTCCTTTAGAGAACCAAGCGTTTTAGCCAATTTAAGAGACTTTTATCAAATAAAATTCCCAGATCTTTCAGATTTTATTTAGAAATGAAAATTAAAATCAAAACCTACTTATGTATACTGTTTTCAAATCTGGTTTACAATCTGTTGCACGATTTGTTATTTCGTAATCTTATCTTAATCTGGAAGAAGGTCACAGTAATGCGGCATCCAGTTAGGATCGAATTCACTGAACTTTCGCTCTTGTGAAACAATCGTATTACAGTCGTACTCTGTTCTACGCGGACTCTGTTCCAATGTGTGACTGATAAGCTGAGCAGCTTTTTTTCACTGGCGTGTGTGGGTGACTAAAAACAAACAATTGTTAAGAGGTAAACTAAATGTTAAAAATAGAATCCTGGTAATTTAAGTTGGCCGGAAAAGCGTCACAATCCCCGCCAAATTCAAGTCCCCTGTTAATGCACGGCGTAGGAAAGCAAGCCTCGAAGCGTGCTTGTGACACATCAAGTGCGGCATCCACAGCCCCCATGACACGGACGTTGGGAACAGTCTACTCTGTTTACATGATGTTTGCATCCTGCCCACAGGAGTGAGGAGAGCAAACTGTCGATCGCCTTCTTATCTTCCTTACAGAGCGGAAGTACAGACAAGCGGTAAATGACGAAAGGAAAGACGTAAATACCACACGCCTCAGCCCTGCCATTCACGGACAACCTCCTTCGACACCATGTCTCGACCGCCGCGCCGACCTTTGCCTGTACTTCTGACCAGTTTTTCTCCAGAGAATGCGGACAGGACCGTCCGTTCAGCCAAAGGACCCCGGAAGATCTGCTCCCTTCCAGGCGCCTAACCGCAAGCCGGACGACTTGTTGCGGTTAATCTTGACCCCTGTCACCTTTTCGTACCGTTCAAGCGGCCTTAGTATCATATCAATGTCGCTGCGGGACAACACGAAAGTAGATACGTCATCAGCGTACGCGGATACCCTAGCTCGATCCCCACCAGGGACAGAAAGCCGAGGAAAGTCAGCCAAATAGCTGCAAAACTCTTCGTCACAGAGACCAGGCTCCTATGTAAACCGACTTTAGAAATGCCGCCGAAACGCCTCACACATGTCGTCAGTCGACCCCAGAGTACGCCGCTCCTAATGCAGCAACTGGAACCTCGACGGATCTCTTCCTTGCGCAATTCTGTGTCCATATTCACAGTTTCAGAAACATCTTGCTTAACCTATATCTAACTACCTGACCCATGTAGCACTCGCTAGCCAAACGCTCCAAGGCCACCCTAGCTAGAGCTATCTCTAGGTGATCCCCCCAACCTAGCCTTAAGAGCCTTCATCTTGTTAGCCTTATCTAACGTGAGCCATTTGCTAAACTCGGTGGTGAAGGACCTAATCCTATCCTTAATCTTTTGCACACCATCTATTCCTGATAACCGCCCCACTAGTTCCCGCTGCACTACGCTAGTTAGCTGTTCCTGGAAGTCTTGTCTTTCCAGTAAAACCTACGATCAAACGCCACCCGGATACAAACAAGTTTGTGGTCCGATAGCCTAACCACTGGAACGTGAGACAATCTAATAAGTCTATGTCGGCCCTTCTAACTTACATTTTATCCAGGTAGCTAACCACCTGAGTAGACGGCCACTTAAGTGCCTACGTCCACATCTCCCAGAGGTAATCTGCCCGATATCTATCGACGAGACCAAACTCGCCGATCAGATCAACCAAGCTACGATTGCCCTACATCCCGCTAGCCCCCTGTCCCCTGTCTATCTTGGGGTTCAGGACGGCATTCCAGTCTCCAATTAAGACTAAGTGCGTTGAATCTAGCAGAAACGGCCCCAACCGCTGAAAAAAATGAAATACGCACCTCTCGGTCGTTGGACGCATAAACCGCAACGATCCGAAATGAGCCACTTTTCACAGTAATCGGCCACGATCGACCGGCCATCCGCATCGACGTGAACAAGGTTCACCCGCGCATCCAGGGTACGCTTTACCAGCAAAGAAACACCTCTGGCCAGTTGGTCTCCATATGCTGAATAGACGTTAGACAGCACACAGGCACCAACGTTGCAAACAAAGTGCGTTTCCTGGATCGCGGCGACATGCACACCGAACGACAAGAGGTCTCAGAGAAGACGGGCCGGACCGTCTTACCCCAATCCCTCAAGCCCTTCGCATTCAGCCTGGATATCTTAATAGACATGGTTTAGGTTTGAAAATGAGAAAATCAAAAAACGCCCTATTCACATACGGGACGGAAATCTGCTGCTGTAAGGACCCCCAACAGATTGTCCTAGGCCCATCTCCGACGTCATCCGTACATCTAGGACATTACCACCAAAGTCAATGGGATATGTTAGCTTTACTGCCCTATATAATGCGGGGTGGAGAAGTACGGGGATCCTTCCTGCAAAAATTCAGACAACTTTTTACGAATGGGCATTCCCGTTAGCATCATTCGTAGATCAGGGAAAGCGTCCTTTGCCTCGTCTAAGTGGTACCACACTTTTAGTGACCTCCCAATGTCTCTTATGAATGTAATGACGCCCGCGGCTTGGGGGAAATTACGGGATCCTCTATCGACTTCCATCGACATGAAATTTCCATTTCCATGAATAAAGGGCCTAGGAGGGAACTTTTGGGGTCGATAAGTCTTTCTCTCTTTTCTGTTCAGCTTGCAAATATCCCTCCAATCCTATACTACTTATTCTTCTTCTCCCTAGCAGGATGGAGAGGAAAAGAAGTGGATGTGGGAGGGGTGTAGAAGCTAATCCAAGGGACGATGTTGAGGGAGTGGGGGACGGAGCCCGTGTAGGTGAAGGGGGAAGACTCCTTGATCTAGGACTCTTTATGTCTATTTCAGATGGGGCCGTAGGAACGGATTGGGACCTCGATCTTTCTATAAGCTTGTCCTTCCTGCTTCTTTCATCCCGTTTCTTCTTCTTTGTATTTAACTCTTCCTCTTGCTCACCCCTTCTCCTCTTCAAGGAGGAAGACCTTGGTGGGGACATTACATCTACCTCCACGTTAGTTTCATCACATGCTTCTTATTTTTGTGCCTTTTTGGGAACTTTTGTTTCTGCTGCTTTTGTGGCTCGTCTTGCTTTCTCTCTTTAGGCTGTTCGCTTTGCCGCTCCTCCTTTTCTTGATGCTGCTCTTTTGGGGGCTGAGGCAGCGACTGCTGCTGCCGCTGCTTTGCCAGCCGCCCATTGGGTGGTGATTGCTGAGGGACATTCTTCTGGTCGTCTTTCGGCCCTTCTTCCCTACCTCCTTCCAACCTCGCTGGGCACTGCTGCTTGGCTAAACTGAGATGCTACCTTTTTGCTGGGACACGCCTTTGCCATATGCCCCATTACACCGCATGACCACCACTGGTATTATCCGCTCCCAGCACATTAGTGTATTGGGGATGTCATTGTAACCTTTTCTAGTCAGGGTCACCTGAAGGACAAATTCCTCAGTGTCCATCTTGTTATTGGCGATACCTCTTTAACATCTCCATACTGTGAGAAAAAGTTGCCAAGTCTATCGCCGGTGATGTCTACAGGGACTCCATGGACTGTTACTTTTGTCCTCCTCGTCCCCAAATATTCCGTCTGCAGGCGAACAGACTTTGTTGCCAGAATACTTCCTGCCAATTTTTTTGCCTCTTTCTCCGTTGCTAGCAATATATCCCATAAGGCATTTGTACGCCTTGTCAGGATTTTCGGGCTTATTTTGAGGCTCTTTGACGTCATTGTTTCTCTACTAACACCAATCAGTTTACGCAATCCCACGTCAGTTGCCAGCAGAGAGATCGTTTTTGTCTTTACGGAATCAATTGCCTCTGGAATACTTAGCAATTCGATGCCCTTTATATAAGTCATATTTTTCTTTGAGGACCCTATAATATGCAGGAATCTTTTGGGATCTGCCCTCTCTCCAGGCTGATTTTTTGTGGCGGTGACGCCTCCTCCATGTTCTCCGAATTGTCCGCCATGATAGGACCCAGGCTGGTCCTACCACGACCAAATAAATGAAGACTGTTGGCCTATATGGCTTTTTGTTTTTTAAATGGCACTGAACAAAGTCTTGCGACTAAGTAGTCGCGGGGAGGTAACAAAAAATAGCTTAACAAAACCGCTGGCCTATATGGCTTTTTAGTTTTTTTTAAAACTGTACTGAGTAAAGTCTTGCGACTTAGTCGCGGGGGTGGTGGGGAACAAAAATAACTCAAAATAAAACTTGGCGTTAAACAAAACAAAAAAGTCAACATGAAATACAAAAGAAACTTAAATTTGGCAAACCAAAAAAGTAAACGAAAAATAAACACCAAAAAGTATTAAAACAAAAAGAAAAATTAAAACCAATAAACTGAAAATGAAGACTTCAAAAAGTTTTGCAAATAACAATAACGAAAAATAAAAACGATTAACTTAGCGTAGATAAGATAGCTGTTCAAAACTTTCTCGCCGGGCAAAAATTGGCTGAACTCGAAAACAAAAAAGGAAACACTCCTTCTGAAAAACCTAAACTCGTTCTTCTGATGGAAACTTCCCTCCTCCCTATTCCTCTCTTTTTTTCCAGGATCGGCGAAAGGTCACCGGTTTATATGACAAGGGTATACAGCAACATTGCCAAGCTTGATAGTTAACTAATATCTAAAAAAATAAACCTGAGTTGCTTTGATGTATTAAAAATGTCATGAAATATTCAAGGGAACTATTCAGATTGTATTAATAATAATCAACAAGAGAAATGTAATTGATTATGAAATCCAAATAAGCCTGCGTATGTTGCGTAGAAGAAATTGGGGTGATGCAACGAAGAAAAGGTAAAGATCCCGATGTAATAATTCGTCTGTCGTGAACATGAACGGGAGTAGCGGGGGCGCTATGATTCCATAGATATTCACCGTCATGAAACTATTCGAATCTAAAGAAAATCATACATGACGTAAGTATAGCTATATTATAATAATTCAAATTATTCTTGACGTCATTAATGGTCTATATCACTCAGCATAAAAATACTTATATAATCATCTTCGCCGTTATTATTATGTCAACGCTAGTCTCTTCAGGTTCTGGCCGGATTCTCTGATAGAAAGCTTTTGTCATTGACAGATTTCAGCGAAAGGTGGGTAAAAATGGTGAGTTTGCTGCGAGTTTGAACGTTTTGTTATACTTTAGTTTCGTTTTTTATCTGGGTTTATCTTGTCCCCTTTCATTTCATAAGCATATATTTGTATATATTAAAAAAATGGGGAAAAAAGTGACGTTTGAACTATTTGTACACATTGAAATTTTGTCATGGAGATTTTTAGATACCCTGTGAATTTGTGGTACATGCAGTATTGAATGGTGAGTTATAAGTTTTTTGGTGAATAAGTAAATTTTAATAAAAGAATGGGTTGTGAATCAGATGAGCTAGGTCTGGGATAGAAAGTGTTGACCAGCCTTTCCTCATTTCTCCTTTGGCCTTATGCTAGAATTGTTTTAATTAAAACAATAAATATATAGTATTACGTCAACACGTAACTGGCTTATTCGTTTCTTTTTACAGGTACATTGCTAAGTCAGTAAAAATATACAGAAAGACTGACTCCTAAGTTAATTCATTATCTCATTTAAATGAAAAAGAAAAAGAATCAAGGAGAATGGAGAATTATTTTAAGAGGGAGATTTTTGACACAAAAATGAAACTTTTAGGACATGAAGACCAGTGAGCAAAAGAAGAAAGTTTTTCAATACATTTCTTTTATTTGGGATATGAAACGAAAAATGTGCGGACGATAAGGTTTCTATTTTATATTGAAAAATACTGTTCATTTTTCGTTTACTGTTGTTGTTTATCACGTAAAAATGTTTACTTTTTCTGCATTTAACTGACTTTATTTAAACCAGACGGGAGCAAATTAAAACTAAGAAACCAAACAAAAATTTTTATGGCATTCATGGGGTTTATACTTATAAAATCTTCAAGACTTGAAGTTATTCGAAATTTTTTTAGTATTATATCAAAAAATAAATATAGGAAGCAATTCTTAAAACCGAATACTTTCTATAGTAATACTGTATACAAGAAGAGAAAAACTCCAGCGGTCAGCAGCATAATGTGTATGAGTTATATTTCTTTTATAGCCAAATGCATTTTCGAAGAAAGACTAGTTTCTTTCGTGTTTCGTCCCTTAAATTAGTTTGCAGCAAAAAAACTAACGCGCTCGATACTAACAGGGTACCTTAAAAGCTTCCTTATTATGAATTAAACCAAAAGTTATTGTAGCTCAAGGAATCATCCTCAAAAAATGTTCCTTATAACACTTTGCTGGAATGGTTCAAAAGCATACAATGTTGTTTCCAGCATTTTAACTTTTACTTTCTAGGTAACACCCATGTAAAAATTAAAAGCTTTTTATGGGATTTTTCTAATTAAGATTTGTGCTAAATAAAACAGGGAGCAAATTAACAAGAATTTATAAACCAGAATAATTTAACGGCTTGAAGAGTAAATGACTCTTCAATACGTTAATTTGTTATAATTTATAATCAGAAAAAGAAAGAGTTTGTGATCAGATAGCTCCGATGTCAACATCTAATTTATGGACAAGTTATTAGTGAGTTTTTCTCGTTTGACGATTGTGTTACTAAAATCCAAAAAATAAATTATAATTCTTGTCAGGTGAGATCTCTGCTTGATTTTGTTTGGTTTGATTCGTTTTGTTCTACGGCATATCAACCTCAATGGGTTATTTAATGCCGACAAAATTTTTATTGCTGGTAATATTTTTTTTTTTTTTTTTTTTTTTTGAAAAAAGTATTGCTGGTAATATTTTTTCCTCAAAAATGTATAATTGGTAATATTTTTTAAAAAAATGTATTGCTGGTAATATTTTTTTCTTCAAAAATTTATTGCTGGTAATAATTTTTTTACAAAGTATTTCTGGTATTAAACCCTATTTTCACACTTTCATAGTGTTTTTACTCCAGTGTCGGTGTTAACTATTTGCCCATAGTTGGGACCCTAACAGGTGCTACAACCCCGGGTCAGGGTGGACCTGAGAACACCAGCAATTAAGAGGTGGTTCCACGCTCCTCAAAACCTCCTGATCAGAGGCCTTGCTGCTGGACACAGTTTATCGTCTTACCCAGGACGCGGATGTATTTTATCGTCATACCCAGAACGGTCTCTGCTTGAAGTAGCAATTAAGAATCATGGTGTTTGTAGATCAAAAGTTTCCGTAGGTTACATTCCGATTTGCCCCTTAAGGATAATACTCCTGACTCCTGAAATTTTAAAAGAACAAGTGAAAAAATAAAAACATTTTTTTCTTCTGGGGTCTCGAAAGAGAAAATTTGTAACAAATAAAACTAAAAAAACGATCTCGAATTAAAAATGCACAAAGACGATTTTTCGAATGTTATGGCATGCTGCAGATTCGCCTCGCATTAGTTGTGTGAGAGAAGAGAATACACAATCAATACAACGTATGCCCAAGCTTCTAAAGAAAGAGAAAAGAAGTAAGACCAATGCAGATAGTAAGCGAGCTACTGGATTAAGGAGGGGTGAGTGAGGCGCAGAATAGGGCCATCACACATTTCAGTACCACCACTAGTCCAGCCGATTACCTCCGTTAATCATTATTGAACCTACATTCGTCTGAGCTGTACTACACTTCGAGTGATTATATCTGGCATATCTGTTGATACGAGCAGACAGTCGATAACTATTTCCAGTAAGTAAAATATTCTGGTGTATTTCAGATTGAAATGTCAAATTTAATTTCGATTTCTTAAATTTTTCTTAAAAGCGCCCATTTTCTTAATTTTAAGAAAATTGTAAACAAAACAAATTTATCGATTTTAAAATTCCTCAAAAAAATATATATATTTCTGACGTTATTTGAGTAAAAATTAGAAAATATAAAGTTAAATTACTCTGATTTGAAATAAATATTACTTATAGCATAAAAAAGTAACATTTATTTAATGATTGGTTATCATTTATTACTTAATGATTGCTTATCATAGCGTATCTGAGGCAATAATGGACAGCCGATCGAATGACGAAGCGATGACAGCTAGTATGGCTGGATAGAATTCATATAAAATTTACGAAATCTAAGGGAACGCATTTTGGGGGGTTTTAACTACCTTTCGAAGATGCTTTACGCAAAAATAAAAAAATTAAAATACTATAAAATTTTCTTAAATTAATTTCTCTTTAAAGAGACAAAATTCTTAGATCACGTGACCATTTCATAATAATGTCACGTTTGTAATTTCATAGATGAAAATAGGGAACAAATTAAGTAAAAAAAAAAAAGAAATAAAAAATTATTTAAAAAATAGTATAGTGTAACTACGTTTAACCTTTTCAATTTTGGTTTCGTAAATTTCGTTTCCACTTAATTACTATATCACATCCAGGAAATAGCCCAATACAGAATTTTACATGATTTGAAAATGTTATTAATTATTATAATTAAATTTTTTTGAAAATGTAAAAAAATCTTGTAAAAATTCATTATTCATCGGAAAAAAATTTATTTCTTCAGACAATAATGTACTTAATATAACTTATCTACAAAAGCAATTAAAACTTTTCTAATTAAATAATGTCATAGTTTTATTGCATTCATTATTTTTCAATTCAGAGCAGATTTTCAGTTAGAATAGTGCAAGTTTGAAAAAAAATAGATGAGGCGATTTAGATTCTCCAAGGATTCCTACATTTAACGAATAAATAACTTCAGGAAACAGAAAGTTTTTGTGAAATTTCATGAAATTAAGTAAGTACGAGAAAAAAACTATTAGCACAGTTACATCTAGCCATATCGACTATAAATTGATGGCACTGCGCTTAAATTCATAAAGTCTAAGTACCATAGCGAAGAGCTCATCCAAACAATTACCATGGAAGCATTTATAAAAATGGTAAAGGGAGGTAACTCTACAGTGGAGTGAAAGTGACTGAAGCCGAGACGCCAGGTCAAGACCAAAAATACTGCTGATTTTTCTTTGGATTTTATCAAGGATCTCTAAATATATAACAGGAGCACCGAACCATATGTGGCAGCAATATTCTAAACATGGACGATTGGTAGACTTACAGATATGCAAGATAGATTCTAGAGATAAAATTTGTCTAGCACGACACAGTGAACCAACATTTTTATCAGCTCACTTAACAATGGATTCAAGATCTTTTTCCTTCATGTCAGTCGAGAAGATAAAGGCGTAAAGAATTATACTCCTGGAGGTTAGCATCAGCCATGCTAATGCAAGGCAGAAAGGAGCTTCTCAGATGATTAATAGTGAGTTGTTCTGGAGCCGTTAACAAGCCATCCTTTGCCTCAGTTAACAACACACCGAAGGACGTTTATGGCATCAACTGACAATTTGACATTATCTAAATGATTAGACTTACTATCAAAGCAGGAATAAATGTTGTGTGATCAGCATAGATACCAAGTTGAGAGCTGATGCCTGAGCTGTGCCTGAGTAAGAGGGGTGGGGTAGCAATTTAAATCCACTGTTGACTGATTCAGCTACTGCAACCTGGGCAGTGTGAACGTGCGCGTTATCCTGAAGCAAATGCATGCCTGCCCTCAGCTTCCCTCTACACCTCGACTTAATTACTTCTTCAGTTGTCGTAATGTTGATGCATAGTCCTGTTCATTAAAGTTTTTTCCCCTTTTCCATGTAGTCTATCATAATTACGTCTTCAGAATAAAAAAAAAAACAAGCCATCACCTTGCCGTTGCCAGCTTGGACTTCTTCGTGGGTGAAGAACCAGAGTGTTTCCACTGTTTGTTTTCATTCAAGTTCGAAGTGGTGAACCCAGGTTTTATCTTGAGTTACTAATCTGATGTGGAAATTCTCAGGGCTAACCTAGAATCGAGTCAGAAATACCCTGGAAATATCAACCCTTTTCAGCTTCTTTTCTGGTGTCAGTATTCTTGGGTCGTATCTTGCAGACAGCTTGCTCATACTCAAAATATCAGTTTAAACAGTATGGACCAAACCAGAACTAATGCCTTTGGATTTAGCTATCTACTAAGACGTTTGTCATCCAAAACCATACGGTGAATGGCATCAGCTTATTCATCAGTGGTTGAAGTTCTTGAACGACTTGACCGAAGGTTATCTTCTGTGCTGTCCCTACCCCGCTTGAATGCCGTAGTCCACCTCTTCACTGTTACTTAGGAAGGGGTGGGGGATCAGCAAGTGTCTGTACCATGTCCTCATGGGTTTCCTTGTGTGTTATACCTTTCTTTTGCAGATGTTTTATGTCTGCTTGGGTCTCTGCTTTGTTCATTTTTAGATTTGTCGCGCACCTCTCACCTTTGTGTGGGTCTCACCTGCACAAAAATTTCGACGAGAGTAATCTGAATTAGTTTTTCTAGTTTTAGAAGAGGTGGTAATGTGTTTCCACAACAAAAATGTTCAGTTATGGCTCTTCTTTCTGGAGGCTTAGAACTTTTTGAACGATCTTCCTAATGGACTTAAAATGCTACGGACTTTTGGCCCAACCCACTAGTTGGTCCAATCCAACACTTGCATATGCTACCATTTTTGTTCTGCTGCTGTTAGATGTCTTCAGGTCATGCGGTTTTTGTTACTTGGTATAGTTCTTTGTGACTGAGTAGGACTACTCAGTAGAGTCTGATAAAGGATCATCCTTTTTAAGATTTAAAGAATTTATTCGTTTCAAGCCATTTTAATCACTGATCTGAGAAATCTGTTGCATACAGGTGAGAGTTTTGACATTTTTGACCGAGATGAAAGCCATGTATGAAATCCATATGAAAGTCTACTTATGATCAGTTTATTTAAGAACATTATTCCGGTTTTCGAGTCAATATTTTGTTATTGTCGCATTTTATGGTGTTCTCAGTTGTACTCAGTTTGTGATAATGGATTCATACGTCGAGGTATCTGAAGTATTTAGAATTTATCATGTCAACATTCTGAATTCTTTTAATGGATTCAGGGTAGGTGCTGTCACTACTCTTATTCTAATTCCAAGCCATATTTCTATTTTGGAAAGGTTATTGTAAGTTCTACTTCATGGAGACAATTGTCCAAGATCATTCTTATTCCAAATATGTACACCTATGTCATCAACGTACCCCCTTATCCTCGGTACACTGGCCTCTACATGGAAAACAAAAGTGCTGTTTTCTGTTAGAAGATTCTTTTAGAGTTGGGTACGGTATATTTTAATTTTCTATAACCATTCCTTCACATACGTGCTTATACACGCACAAAGCATAGTGTAAGAACAACGAAATTTGAAATGAGCTAATTTTGAAGTCTTCACCAAAAACATATGGTTTTGATGTCGCTACACTTTCTCTATAAAATCAAAGCAGTCAGTGGAATCAGAGCTGCTTGGAAGATGGTTCTTATGAATGAAAAAGGAAGCAGATTGATAATTGCATAAATTTAGATTCTAATAATAATTATTAAACCTGGAAATCTCGGACCTGTTGTTATTCGATTCTGAATATTGCAAGTAATTAAATAAGGAAGAGAAAAAAAAACTTAGTTTCTTGTTTGAAAATTTAATACTTTTTCTTCTCTTTATGCGTATATATAGACATATCATAACCATCTGGAACGAGATCTCCCGCCCTTCGACTAGCCAATTGCTGTTTGAACCATTAAAGCAAGTGGCAAAGAAGTGCGTCATATATGTTTCAGTGCAAGTGAACTAATGAATTCCTCTTGTTTTCACGTCCAACGAAATTCAAGAACTCAGCTGCTGAGGCGAAGTTGTTTCTCGTCTATTCGTTCTCCTGCCGTCTTGTCGAACAGCCTCGACTCGAATTGCATTCCTTGAGGAGGTATTTCACTTATTCAGTTATGTAAAGAATTAATAAGCTTAGTTTCGTCTGGCACACGTTTAAACTGGGAAAGACATTGCGTTCATTATTAAATATATTTGGTTCTAAAAAAAAAGGGATTCCCATACATACTGCAAACAGACTACAACGTTGGGCTACAATTTTATTGAACTATGATTTCAAAATGGAATTTCTATCGTTCAAAAAACTTGGGACACGCAGATGTCCAGATTTATAACGAAATGTAAACAAGATTTTGAAGACACTGTGATTGCTTTACTGGAATCCAAAAGCGATATTAAAAACCTGGTGTATAACACTATTAAATAATAACCGCTCACGATGAGCGATATCATAATTCATTCTAAAAAGGATACATTTATTAAAAAAAAAATCCATGAATGACGTTAAGTCGAAATGGAGTAAAACTAAAATTAAACCTGTCAGCAATAATACAGCATTTTCTATTTGTAATGAAGTACTTTTGTACGCAAAAAGAGTAGTAATTCCGTTATCACTACAAAAAAGGATTTTGAAACAATTCCATGTAGGACATTCGGGAATAGTGAGGATGGAGTCCCTGATCAGAAGCTACGTTTATTGGATAAAGTTGGACAAAGATATTCAAAATAGAGTTAGAAAATGTAATGATTGTAATTCAGCAGCAAAATCACCACCTATAAATTACCAGGCATGGCCAAGCACTGATAAACCGTGGGCAAGACTACATATGAATTTGCTGAACCACTAAACGATTCATACTATTTAATCGTGGTCGACAGTTTTACAAAATGGCCTACGCCTTTGTACATTTGACTACACCGATTTATCATCCGTGATAGAATGGTCAAGCTGAGCGGTTTGTTGAAATCTTCAAAGGGCATTAAGAAAAGCTAAAGTCTTGGAAGCTGAAGAAACAAGAATTTTGAGTGTATATCAAATGACGTCAAATGCAAACGTCACCGCGAAAATTTCACCTACAGAGCTCATGTTTGCTAGGAAAGTTAGATCCATTTTTGACAAATTACTGCCAGGGGATAAAAAGAAAAGTCGATAAAGTCTTTCTTAAAAGCTTTAAGTTCGGAAAGAAAAATTGTCAGGAAGGAAAAATTATTCGACGCCTTGGTGTATGATGTACATTGTCGAAGGTGGACGATTTCAACACAGAAGACATAAATCAATTGAGGTCTAGATATGCATAGAATTAACTACCAGTAAAATTTAATTCAGCGATGGACATACTTTACGATACCTTTGAAGTGCCTATTCCTAAAACTATTACAATACAACCTCAGGGTAAGTGAAAACATAATACTATTGAAACGTTGGAGCCATATCGGAAAAAGTATCGACTAAAGAATGTGCATATCTAAAACGGGGATGCTGTGGAGATTTAAAACACCTCTCCAGAATATGACTTGGACTCGTCCAAATAGCAAATATACTGACGTCGAGCGAGCCTTATATCCTTACTACAGAATTACTAATCTGGCTTATGTCGGAGGGTATCCCCCAGACGAGGCTCTGCCGAAGGGCAGAGTTCCGTCTCGGGAAACTGACTCCGTTTTTACGTGGTCTATAGGGAATTTTTGCCCGAGCCTACAGGCTCTGATACCCCACTTTAAACACGGCCTTGTGCCACATCTTGCTGCGTGGGGCAGCGGGTAAATAATCTTACTACAGAATTCAGTAAGATTACGTCGACATATTTCATGGTTCAATGAATGAACAGATAACAGTAGTGCAGATGAAGTACCTGGAATTCTAATATGTAGAAGAAACAATTGAAACCTCACAAGTTTGATTTTCTCAGTTTTTCTCGTTTTGAAGCTCTTCTTCATGAAAGCGTTAAAATAAAAAGAAAATACAAACTGATCCTGTGTCCTGCGAACAGATTCGTTTCAAATTGGGCATCAACGCAGTAAGTAAAAGTAAATTCACGAAAGAAGAAAAAAGTGAACAGTTCATTCCTGGATATACCACCTACCAATTTTGCTATACAAAAGAATCACCAACTCACATTAACACGGATCAAGGAAAACACATGTCTCTACGTTACTGTTATTTATTGTATACAAAATACAATTGTAGCACAAGGCCGAAAAAGGGGAGGGGTTGAGGCTGGTCTTCACTATCTTATACCTCGCTTATCCGATTCACGACCCATTCACTCGTTACAATTTGCCCATTCACCACAAAAACTCGTCTATCGCCAATCAATCCTCCATACACTATAATATCACATCCTCTCAAGGGGAACCTACAAAACGCGCCCCATGCAATAAAAATTTTAATTATATTTACAATTCTATGATGAAAAATGAGAGGGGAGGGAATGAACCGCAAAAACAAACTAAACATAGACACAAAGTGAACTAAACATAACTGATGTTAGTAGGGCCCGTCCAACCCTCAAAATGAGAGGCCGATGTATTCTGCACATTGGACAAAATCAAGAAGCTCTCTCGCTAAGGGCGTGGGAAAAGTGAAAATATAGACGGACATGGGAAATAAAAAGCTGACCCAGTCGAGATGAAAAGGGGCCAAAACAAACTGGGGAGGTTGGGAATCTCGACTTGGATCATAACCAAAGAGGCTGCCGGGAACAAGCCGGGAATAACATTTACTCACATTAACTATGTACACAAATCTTGTCTAACCTAACCAGGGGGGGGGGCTCACACGAAACCACCCCGATGTGATGCATGCTGACCTAAAAGAGAAAATCAAGGCTAGCCCCGTGCAAACGAACCAAGCACGCCTCAGTTACCCAACTTTCGCTGAAGACTGCCGAATGCAGGCGTTTTCTATCAGTTCTAATAATTCAAAGAATCGAATCAGATCCTGATGAGAAAGACGGATGCCTCGCAAGATTTCCTCCTGTCGCGTAGTCCAAATCACCATTCGGGTCGTGGCCTGCAGCGTCAGAAACAGCATTCGTTTCGCCCCGGAATACGGGGGCGACACATTGTCACACGTGTATGCGCGGTCAATGAACACGAGCCATTACCATAATGGGCGGATCCGGGGGCAATGGTAGAAGGCGTGCGAAACCGTTTCCTCTAAGCCAAGGCCTCACCGTTCACAGTCTGGCAAATCCGCCAAGCCCCATATGAAGATCTTGTCATTGAGAGGCAGCCGATTCCGAGCCAATCGCCAGGTAAGCGCCACTGGCGCCCAAGACCAGTAAGAGCGAAACTCATCCTCTGACAAGCCGAGTTCCTCACGTAGGGAATCCTTCGTGACCCCCTCCACTAAAAGAGATAATCCGCCGCTGGCGCCCAAGACCAGAAAGAGCGAAACTTCTCTGCCGACAAGTCGAGCTGCTCACGGAAAGAATCCTTCGCGACCCCCTCCACTAGAAGATGATAGAAGACCTTCCTAAGCTGATAAAGGTCACGGGACCGAGGAACAGCCAACAAGGCCGCCCGACACTCGCGAAGGAAATCCGATTGATCCCGGGGCCCACGATGGCGCTTGACCCGCGAGATGGGTGGACTGATAGTAAGGAAAGGGGACGCGTACCTAACAATCCCTGCCATAATCGAATCTCCTATCAATGCGCGGCGTAGGAAAGCCAACCTCGAGGCGCGCCGGTGGCTCAGCAAGTGTGGTATTCATAGCCCCCCCCCCCCCATGACACGGACGTTGTGCACAGACTCGTCTGTCGACCCGATTCCCGCGTCCCCTCCACAAAGTGGAGGCTAGCGAGTGCTCGAACGCCTTCCGTTGGCCTTTACAAAGAGGAAGTACGGACAATCGATAAAGGACAAGAGGTAAAATGTATGCAGCACACACTTCCACCCTGCCCTTCACGGACAGCCTCCGTCGATGCCAAGTCTGACCGGCAGCATCGATCTTTGCTCGTATTTCAGACCAATTTTTCTCCAGCTGGAGGTCGGGTCCAAACCACACTCCAAGAATGCGGACAGGACCGTCCGTCTAACTGAACGGCCCCGGAAAATCGACCCCCTTCTAGGCACCTAACCGCAAGCCGGACGACTTGACGCGGTTAATCTTGGCCCCTATCACCTTTTCGTACCGATCAAGCGCCTTCAGTATCGCCTCAATGTCGCTGCGGGACGACACGAAAGTAGATACGTCATCGGCGTACGCAGAAACCTGGCACGAGCCCCTCCAGGAACGGCGATTCCGCGTCGGGCCGGACTGCACGCCCTGTCCCCCAGCCTGCGAAGAAGAGGCTCCAACGTCAAAGCATATAGTAAGGGCGACAGTGGACAACCCCGACGAATCGACCTAGACAGCGCAAAAGCGCCCGACAGCTTCCCGTTCACCTGTACCACAGCACTGGGGGAGCGATACAGGAGGCCAATCCAGCGGCAGACGTCGGGAGCGAATCCAGCGACAGAAGTCGGGTGCGAATCCGGCGGCCTGCAGGACAGCACAAGGTAGCGATGGTCAACCCTATCAAATGCCTTGGACTGATCTAAATTGATCAGCGCGACCTCATTGTCGTCTTTTACACCCTCTATGATCGTGTGGATCAGATGCAGGTTGCTCTGAATTGTTCGGCCCCTCACAGAACAGGTCTGCTCCTGACGCAACAGAGACTCGGCAACTGACTGCAAACGCTCCTACAGGATCTTGGCCAAAATCTTTAACTCTGTGTTTAGCAGAGTTATGGGCCTGTAATCGTCTAGTTTCCGCCCCCCAACTCCAAACACCCTAGCCCTTTTTTCAACAGCGTGATCACACCCCTGGATAACCGGTCTGGGAGGGACCACTGCTGGAACCAGTTGTTGAACACCAAAAATCGGGACAAAGATGTGCGACAGCCTCAAGTACAATTCATAGGGCAAACCATCCAATTTATGTGACAATCCTTTCAACTTATGACTCTATTTTTATTGTCATTGCCAAGAAGAAAAATAATTCGTATCATTAAGTATTAATGAATTATACGCGTATTACCCAAGGACAAATTCCTCCTCCTTAGTGATAAGACATGATTACACTATTTTGGGGATGTAATAGGAAAACATGATGTTAGGAACTGAAGAACAATCTTAGAAAAATCGGAATAAAGTTCAGAACTTTAGAAAAATAGAAAAAAATTATCTGGCAACAAGCCATTCTTCAAGGTACGGAATTCTCTGAGATTCAACGAACACTTCCAGAAAGAAAAAACGTCAAATTCAATCATGGTTTTACCAATTTTCAGTTTCTTGAGATATGACACGTTGATTGTGCTTCTGAGTCAAAAAATAAGTGTGAACAAGAGAAAAGTAATAGATTCTGTGAAAGCAATAATAATAATATATAATAAAAATTGTACGAAAATATATTAAATGCCAAATATGCTAATTTCATTATAATATTGTGTAAAATAATTTAAAATTACAACATGATTAGATTTTAGTAAAAAGTTATAATGCATTTAGCTGTATAGTAAACACACCGGTATACATGAAAATGAAGGAAAATAAATTTGAAGGAAATATTCGAGATCCTCCTGGACACGACAGGAGGAAATTAATAAATCCAAAGCCTGGTCCCAAGTCAGTCCTTCACTGTGAAGGATGGAGGATAATTTTGATGTTTGATAGCAACGCCAGCGGTCCTCTGGTGGCAACCACCGGCAGGCCACCAGAGAGCCAACGGTAAACAACTGTGACGAAACAAGAAATCTTTCTTTTTCTTCTTTCGTTTACTTTCTTTCCGATAAAACAATCTTCTATTTTCAATTTGCTTCTATTATTCATTGCCTACATTTTATTTTCTTCTTCTAGGTTTCATATCAAGATATGCGAATTTTATTTCTTTTTTATTTATGATACGAACTAAGTTTTTTCTTCTTTTTTGCCTCCAACTCAAAATGAAAAAATATTTACCATTCGACTGGTGAAATTTGATTTCGATATTTCATCACCTTGACTTTAACATGGCGACCATCCTTAGACTTGACAAACGTCAAACTTACTGACTGACTTTTATACTGTTTTCAAACTTCTTAACAATAACAATAAAATCCACTTTTAGAAACACTGGCTAACGTAGCAGGTGTTTCATAAAATCTTTCGCCTGGGTGATCTCAACATCTCTTGGATATGTTGGTGGCTTCTGGGGTCAAACATAAAACTTTTCTATTATTCTTCCCTATTAGGTCGTGACTGTTATATAGGGATCGTATTTATAGTATATATTTTGTTTTAAGTTTTGTAAGTCAGCTACTTAATTCGTTTTTTATGATCTACGTGAATTTCTTAATCCCCTCATGATCACATAGCAGCCTTGTAAAATCTACCATTAGATTGCAAAATCGGTTCCTTCATGACATAGCGCCCATTGTTGGATATCGGTTGAGGAAGAGCTTTGACCATACTTCCGCTGCAGCAGAAAATGAGCAAAAATCGGAATGGGTGATAGATTAAACAGGAAATGGCTAAAATAAACAAGACACACAGGTGTCCTGAGCCTTCAGTAAACAGACGCAAAGGTGTCCTAAGCAGAAGGAAGTGGGCGCATGCCGGAAGAGACATGGCCACAGGAAGTTGCGTGGGCACATTTCCGGAAGAAGCTGTAGAAAAATCACGTGGTAAAGATGAACACTTAGTTGTGGAGCAAGCTAAGTGAACAATAATCCAACCTTTAGAAAGAGAGCTATTTATGTTGCCATAGAGCATCTCATTGTGCTAAAGTGGGATAGTCCATTGCTTGGGCTGTGATTGGCTGCTGGTACCTGAGTGGAGGTATTTCTATATAAATACCAGCTTGATTCAGCTGTTAGTTTGCAGGGTTTGTATTAAGTTACAACCTGCTTTATTTTTGTCTGCCAGCTGGACGCTAGCTGGGACCTTTACACCGGTAAGTGCTGTTTATTATTGTTATTCTACATCTCCTCCCCCATCGCGTGTGGGTAGTGGCCTTTGGGAGGGGATGAGTTCCTTTAAACCTGGCTGGTTGTGCGGAAGTAGTCTGGACAATGCCCGAGGGGTTTTTGTCCGTGTTATTGTAGACGACTGAGCAGTGTTCGCCGTTATTCAGCGTCAAATGTTTGTGGCACTGGTGTAGGGGTCTCAGGTAAGGCACTAGGTCTTGGAAGTGGAATTGTAGGTGTATCCAGTTTTCTGAGGAATCGGCGATTTCGTAAGGTAATTCTACCTGATCCATCAACTCTGATACGGTATTGGTGGTTGGGGAGGGTTTCAATGACCTGACCTGTTGTGTCCCATCGGCGGGTTGTTGGTCGTTGTAGTGCCACTATTTGTCCTTTTGAAGGGGCTTAAGGTGTGTGCTGTTCTGTTGTATCGCTCTATGAGACGAGCGTTCCGCCGGGACAGACTTATCTCGCGATTTTGGGCTGCGGTTATCCAATTCGCATGTGGCTTATAGGGTGGGGTGGGATGGTATATAGTCACGTAGTCGGCGGTGGGTAGTAGTTGATCAGGGATAGCCCAATGTTTTGAATGGGCGTATTCCTGTATTGGAGGATGGCTCTTGCTGCACGATTATTGTCCAACGATCCTTGGGCTCCTGTGTTGCCATTTACGATTCTCTTTGCCGTTTTGACAGCAAGCTCTGCCCGACCATTGGATTGTGGGTAACCTGCAGATGATAACCTGTGTTTGACAGCCCAGTCTTGTAAAAATTGCTTGAATGTAAAGGATGTGAAGGGTGGCCCACCATCGGTGCTGAGTTCCTCGGGAGCACCGTAGGCTTGAAATATGTCTCGGCAAATTGAAATAATCCTTGGCATTAGCTTCTCCGTGGCTCAAGTGGTATAGATTTAGCCAGCCTGTTAACCTGTCAGCGCATGCTAAGTAACCATGGTTCCCAACATGGAAGATGTCCATGACGATTTGCTGAAATGGCCAATCAGGAGATGGTGTCAAGTTGATTGGCTCTTTTGGTTGACTCAGGGCAATTTTGAGCAGAACGTACAACCTGCTCTAATGTTACGTATTGAAGCATTCATCCCGGGCCAATAAACAGATTCATTGGCACGTGCCTTCATGCCAACTTCACCTTGGTGTGCAGAATGTGAGCTATGTAAGACTTTTGCGCGTTGAGAGGTGGGGATAACGATTCTTTGATCTAATAGCACTAATCCATCGTCAACACTTAGGCGGTGCCTCACTTCCCAGTATTCGCGGATTTTGGGTGCAGTGAGGCTGCGCGTCCTTTGGAATCCATTTTGTATTACCTCAATTAATTTTTTGTATTGCGGGTCGCTGCGTCCCGCCGCATGAATAACGTCTGGTGAGATGAGCTCCAGGTTGTCATTTGCACCAAATGTTGCTAATAGGGTTGTTGATTTGACCCAGTCATCCATATTGTCAGACTCTATGATGTCTGATTGAGAGTTCAGCAGTGAATACATTTAGGAGTGTCTGTGAGATGTTTGCTGGGTTACGAGAGACAGCATCGGAGGCACTGTGCCATTTTCCAGGGCAGTGCTGAATGGTGAATCTGTACCTGAGGGTTTTCTCCTTTAACCTGAATAATCGGGGGTTTTGGATTTTACTAAGGTCTCTATCGATTTGGGCAACCCATTACAAAAATGCGACATTTTCCAATGCCCACGCAATTGCTGCTGCTTCGCCTTCAATAGGTGCATATCTGCGTTCAGCATCAATGCAGAATCTGCTACCAGCAAATATCAGGCGCCAACCTTCAGGGCAGCAAACTGGGGCTTTGTCAGTGGTGCATGAGCAATACTTCTGCAGAAATAGGAAGCCCATTCCGTCTTTGCTCCAATCTGGGGCAAGGCAGGAATGGGCTTCCTACTAGATTCGAAATCTAATGGGATATTCCCTCACAAGTTCGAATCCTGTTCACAGCGCCATGTAGAAAAATCACGTGGTAAAGATGAACACTTAGTTGTGGAGCAAGCTAAGTGAACAATAATCCAACCTTTAGAAAGAGAGCTATTTATGTTGCCATAGAGCATCTCATTGTGCTAAAGTGGGATAGTCCATTGCTTGGGCTGTGATTGGCTGCTGGTACCTGAGTGGAGGTATTTCTATATAAATACCAGCTTGATTCAGCTGTTAGTTTGCAGGGTTTGTATTAAGTTACAACCTGCTTTATTTTTGTCTGCCAGCTGGACGCTAGCTGGGACCTTTACACCGGTAAGTGCTGTTTATTATTGTTATTCTACAGAAGCATGGCCACAAGAAATTGTATAGGCGACCTACCGGAAGAAGGCGTAGCCACGTGAAGTTATGTGGGTGTCCAAATGTTATAAAAACAGTCCAATTCCTGAGCTGTGAAACAGGCTGAATTGCGGTCTTCGTCGATTCCTGTGTGCACAATTCTAACCTCTGTGATTCTCCATCACTCTACCTAATTGTCGCAACTCGAACAATAAAGCTATTTATATATTTTTATATATAAGGGTTCGTCGACTTATTCGACTCCAGCAGCAATATACATCACCATCTCTTTTCTCAAATGCTCATTAAGTTATATTTTAACGCATATCACTTTTGTGTAAAATAGTCACCATTCGATTGGTGAAATTTGATTTCGATATTTCATCACCTTGACTTTAACATGGCGACCATCCTTAGACTTGACAAACGTCAAAGTTAATATTGTACATAAAATTGGTAGAGGAAAATACTAAACTAGACATCACCAACAAAATTATCGACCATTTCCTCTGCGTAAGATTGCAAATTTTGACATTGCCGATGCAATTCTTTGCAATTTCGTTCAATCCAAACAAAAAATCACTTCTAATGCAAGTATACAATTTCATTATTCGCGTTTGAACACTCTTTCTACTTTACGTGATCATCTTAAAAATCTGTTATTCGCATATTCTGGCTTTTTACTTCCAATAATCCTAAAAATCCGATATATCCAATAATATATTCCAATAATCCTAAAAATCCAATATATACTCGGCAGGGGTTCTTTTACTTTAATCCCAAAATCCGCTCCAGTACATGCATGACGTGACTACATAGGCATAAATAACGCCCCCAAGCTCCTGTATGCTACAAAATCAAATAGTCGCTAATAAAGCTTCTCTTGCATTTACATTATAATCCATGGTATATTGTCATAGATAACAACTTCTGTCTTCAGTAATTCACTAAATTCCGGAGAAGCAAAGTTTTAAGATGCGGCATTCTCTATGAAAAATCTTTATAAATTGCCCAAATTAGTTAAAAAAAAATATTAAACGAAGAAGGCATAAGTGCATTGAAAAATTTAAGCCTACAACAAATCACACGGATGAAAAAGTATACCCATAAAATTAAAACATGTGATCGCAATACACGTACAACAGAAAGAAAGAAAACATTCTATTTCCACCATAAAAAGTTCATATCTGTATGACAAAAGTATCTCTTTTCCTTTGTTTATCTTTTTCTATTTTTTATATCACACACAAATACAAAAGGTAAGCAGTCATTTTCATCTTGCATTCTTGGAGCTTTTGGGATTTTTTCTGTATTAATTCATATCCATATTTTTCCGTTTTCTTTGAGTCTTCTCAGTTATCAAGTACTTCCTATCGAGTAGGTTGATCGTTGTTAATGGACAGTCTAATGCTGACGTTCCCCAAGGCTCTGTTATCGATTCTTCCTTATTTCTGCTTGAGATTATCAATTTAAGAACATCCTCAGATCTTTAGTAAATATACATGCAGATGATACTGCAGTGTATGGATGTACCTCCAAATATCTTGATGACCAGTGCCACAGCTCAATGAGAGAAAGACCGACCTGAAACATTCAATACCTCCAAAACAAATTAGGAACGTTTCATCACCACCCAACAAACCCTAAATATACTCCAATCCTGATGACCGGTCATACCCTCAATGAGGCTCATTGCTTCGAATACGTATTTGGTCTAAATTTCACTCCAGACCCCAAACTTGCTATCGCTAAAGATGCTGGAAGGTTGGTCGATTCTTTGTATCGCTCCAGGAAATATCGAACATGCAGCCATACTCTATCTTTATGAGAATCAGACCAAGTATAGAGTATTGTTGCTGGGCCTATTCCGAAGTGAGAAAAAACTTCGTTCGCATCCCCTATGTGAAAGAAGAAAAGTAGCCCCTTTCTCTACTTGGACCAATAAATTCACTAAGCAGAACCTCTACTACTTAAAGGGGCTTGCTGTTAACATCCTACACCAAATCTCAGAGGAAGGATCTCTTGTAGAATCCACTCCTGATTATATCTCTATTAAGAGAAGCGCAACGACTTATAAGCAGATGGCGATTATGATCTGGTTTGTCAGTGTATATATTTATTTCACATTAATGATCTCTCTCTCTCTCTCTCTCTCTCTCTCTCTCTCTCTCTCTCTCTCTCTCTCTCTGAGTGTTTATGTGATGCAATATAATAACAAATAGTGCATTTCATGTTATGACAGGAAAGGTAAATTGCATCTGTCTATATTTCTGAGATGAAGTATTGTAATTGTTTACATTATTTATAAATAAATATTATAAAATTACGAGAAATTAAAATTTTATGGCGGGGATTGTTTTATTCGTTATAAGCAAGACTCCTTGGAGATTGTAAATCATCAATTTTTTTTTTTTTTTTTTTGTAAAACATTTAAGCCATTCACCAAAAATCTGCTCTGAATTGTAAAATAATAAATGCAATAAAACTACGACATTATTTAATTAGAAAAAGCTTCTAATTGCTTTGATAAATAAGATTTATTAAGGACGCTATTATCTTAAGAAGAATTTTTTTTCGATGCATAATTAATTTTTACAAGAATTGTTTCCATTTTTTTAGAATTTTAATTAAATAATTTGTAATATTAAAAAAATCGTTTAAAATTCTGCATTACTTGAAAGCGGCGGTTTGTTGATATTCTTAAGTGAAAAGTACATTTATGAATCAAAAATTGAAAAGCTCATAACAGTTCTTCGTCACCCAATATTTTTAAAATAATTAAAAAAAAATAGTGTTTAAGTATTACCAGTTTCTACCTATGGGAACCTATATATGACATAATCCTCAAAAAGGTCATTATGTAATTAATAATAAAATTTGAAATACAATAAAAATTTAATAATCAAATAACCATCAGGATAACAAATAATAATAAATAAAATACCGTAACATTTAATAAATTATTGATTTTTACGTCTATCATGGTATTTTATGTGAGTTATTAAATTTTAAATTTAATCTAAGAAAATTTTATATCATTTTAAATTTTTCATTTTTTTGTAAAGTATCTTCAAACGTAAATAAAAGTCAATAAAATATTAGATAATTGCTGAAAATATGTTAATTTTAAAAATTACTAGTTAATTTAATATTCAAAAAATTACTTAGATTTCGGAAATTTATGTCAATTCTGGTCATCCATACTAGCTATCATCACATCGTAACTTATCGGTTACGTCGATAATGTCAATAAAGACATGATAAAAAGAGTACTCGTTGTTAAGAAATGCTTGTATACTATATTTTTTATATAAGTAGTATTTGTTTCAAATCAGATTATATAGATTCCAATCTATATAATTTTTATTTAAAATACACCAGCATATTTTACTTACTGGAAATAGTAAATTTAATCATTAAGGTTTCAATTATTTCTAAAATGAAATCTTCAAGAATGCTTTTTTCATTTTTTAAATTAATTTTAATCCTTATGTACCGAAAATTAGGTGAAGGTCCCTACATTAACTCAACTCCCCAAGTCTTTGTTCCCCATTGCAGTAGTCAGGGATTGAACTTACAACTTTTTTGGTTAAGTCACTGGATCCAACCAACGCGTTTATCTACATGGACACATGGACCAGTGAATAAAAGCGTTGTAAATAATGTAAACACTGTAAATTTCATTTACCAAAAGTTGAAACCCATCCAGAGATGATTGTTTTGCTAATTTTCTTATCTGATTTGAAAAATCGTTGCATCAAAGAAACACAAAACAGCTCTGAATCACGTGTAAGTGTATCAGTACTGGTTGTCCCAGAAAAGAGAGTACCCTAATAACAAGTAGAAACACAAAGAGAGAGATATGCAGAAAGAGGGAAAATAAAAAAAAATAGAAAAAAAAAATTATAGTCACAAAATAATGGATAACTATAATCTTGTAAAATGGTACAATAATGAGGCAATTACTGAGGATCGAAAACATTAACAATGGATACAAAAAAGAGCTATCGCACATCAAGAAACTATATTTCGGATAGCAATTATGACACCATTACAGAAATCTGTTTGAAGTTACATTATAAAAAGCAGAAAATGAGATAACGGATTTAGATAGAAAAAAAGGACATCGCAAATTCATGAATATATAATCACAAAACGCAAACCATGCGGGAGTTGCTAGGAAGCGTTTATTGTCCGTAAACACACGTCATCAGAGATGGGGTAAAATACGTCATCATTTTGCTGACAGATGTGTTCGCTGCCAGTTTAATAAAAATAAAAATTTGGTATATACACGCGTACATAGAAGCACGTAGGTGTACTTTCGTCTATGTGACCTAGAAAGTGTTTGTTGCATGGCGAAAACTTGTTAAGTGCCTGTTGATATTTGTCCGATACACAAAAGTACACGCTGACCCATTAACACAGTCCTCTGATTGTTCTCATAAGTTCGTATGTACTAAGTGATGCCAATGATTCTGTTATTGTTTAAAAGGATGATGATAATGATAATCGCCCAATAAATGGGCGCGCTTGACAAAAAATAGCCACTAACAATATTTATCTTTATTTATAATCAATAACAATAAATGATATATTAGTGGTGAAAATAGAACGCAATTTCTTCAGGCAAATAAAACAATTCATTGACAAGCGTTTGGATTTTTTATCGTTTGTTTTAGTTTTAAGCAATTGGCGCCTTTCACAAAAGGGAATTGATTCGAATCATTTGTTGTGAGCCAAGATCCGCATTTTTATTTACAAATCAGTTTGAAGATACGTGGCTTAAAACTTTAGTAAAATGAAGTTACATTATAAAAAGCAGAAAATGAGATAACGGATTTGGATAGAAAAACAAAAAGACATCGCAAATTCATGAATATATAACAAAAAATTGACAAAGTAATATAAATAAGATTGTGCCAGAAAGATAAGAGATTAAGAAATTTAATTTCGAAGCCGTAACTATTGAGAATGATATTTCGTCTATAAATTTAGAGATTGTTGTTAAAATCCCCAAATAGATTTGGTTTTGCATTGACTTTAGAGTTGATATTTACTTAGCTTAAATTAATCCGGCTGCCATAATGAGGTACTCACATGCAGTGAGTTATAGTAGCATTGGTAATTAGTCACTATCCCAATTAATAGACTTATAGGAAATATATCCTCTTTCCAACACACTTACGTACCTATATACAAGCCATATTAAAACACCCCCAAACTTTATTTTCTACCTAATAACAGACAATATTAAAAACATGCCAAAAAGATTTAGCAGTAAACCACAACGTTTAAATGAAAGTGACTTTAGGTTGGAAATTAGTATCACCAAGTGAAATATTTGATCAATCAAAACTAAAACTCGATTTGACTGGAGCCTACTTTTGGGAAAACATTTCTTATAAAAACCCACAGACTTTGACTTTCAAAGAGCAGAGATACGGCTATGTCCAGAAAAAGTCTTTTTTCAACCAATTCCATTTAAAAGTCTTTTCTAAACTACAACATTTCCAGTGTACCAACTACCCAAAGACTTTAACTCAATTAAAAACTATTTTTACTCATTTTTGACTCATATGAATCCCGGCACATATTTTTGTAAGCACAAATAATTTATTTAATAGGCATACCCATGTTTTCTTTATTTTTATTTATTATTGCTTGGAATTTGAACGTTCGGATTTTTAATATAACAAAACGTGGACGTTGAATTACTACACAATAATAACTTTCCAAATTACTGGGCTAAAATTTTAAACGGCTATTTATTCACATTTTAAAAACAACGCTTTTGTATGTGACGTTGTGTGTAAGTTGCTTATCTGTCGACGTATCTAGTGATATTAAACAATTTTATTATTTGGAATGTTCATAGATATGTGTACGATGGGTATATTTGTCGCCGTTTTATATTTTTAATTTCGTGCATGCGCGTTGATTGTTTTCTATTTTGTCGACTGCACAGTGAGGTCAGTTGGACACCATTTGTGAGAAAAAGACCACCATGATGCAATTCACTCTGCCAAAAATTTGGAAACGGTATGCTGCATTCGCGCCGGAATCTCCAATATGAACATTTCAGAGTGCTTGGGTGTCAATTTAAGGATAGTGCAGAAGATTCGGAAAGAGTTGGATGAGTCTAATGTTGATTACGAAGGTACGGAAGCGCGGAAGACTCACTCGTTCTGATAAGAACTCTTGAATTTGTTGGTGAGGGCCTCAGGCTCAACACGGAGGCCTACATCAAATGACTTGAATAGGTAGTGCTTCCTTGGATCAAGATGGTGGCTGCTGGAAGACCCTATGTCTAGCAACAGAACTCTGCACCATGCCACACAAACAAGAGAACCCAGACAATTTCTGTGACCTATCACCCCTTACATCTGGCCACCTAACTCCCCAGACTGCAACCTCTTTGTTTATTATGTGTGGAGTGCACTTGAGCGAGAGACAAACAAAACATTTTGTAGCACCAAAGATGAACTTTAGGCAAGGATTATGACAGCATTCACCAACTTAAACAAGGCGACCGTTCAGAAGAGTTGCAGGTTCCGATGTCGGGTTTGAAGCCAATAATGATTTTATTGAATAAATTTACTCTTTCGTATTTCAAAATATTTTTGTAAAATTTTAGTAAATATATCTGTTAAAATCAGATGCTAGTCTTATTTTCATTTTTGCATAATTTAGACGGCAATTTATCCATCGCACTCTGTATGTCTTATATAAAGTTCATATATTTTAGTAAATGTCATTGCTCACTGCTGATAGAAATAAAAGAAATACCAGCCTATTGACTTAGAATGCAGTTTTCATTGTGACTGATTCTTTTGATCTCTAGCCATTTCGCTTTTCACTTTGATTAAATGTCCTTTGAAGTAGATCATTATAGACGAGCTGAGATTCTGAGTTGACTAACTATATCCTATTTTCAAGGTCTCGTATTTGTGTGTTTTTATGTGGATACAGCTTAAAAGGTTTTTGAATATATTCAACAGCGATTGGTTTGGAATTCTTTCGTTTTAACGGTTTATCTTCTTCAGTTGATCAATGGGACTATGATTGCTGGTCTGAAGAATGATATCAGTGGTAGTATTAGTCGCCGCTCTGGTCCGACTGCCTAAATGTTTTGCCCATTCTCTTGTTCCTTTATGAGGCTACCACTAAGACCCCACTCACTTCCCTAACAAAATTTCAGGCTAACTTGCTGTTCAAACTCTGGTGGAAATATGTCGAACACTGTGTCAACCTGCCACTTTACTGTATACCTGATAAATCTATCATTTTTTTCTGTCATATATGAGGGACCACAAACAAAAATGTTTGTGAGAATCGTGTCTTCATTTTAGCGTTAATCCAACCCTGACAAACAGACAGAATATTTGATCGGTCGATTTAAGTCAGATGACCCAATTAGTTCGACATAATTCTTTGGTTGACCTCCTTAAAACAAGAGCAGTTTGCCGCTTAGTAGTTCAGATAAATAATCGAATTTTCGAGATTTCTCCTTTTTTACTTTTTTCTTTTTTTTTTTTTTTTGTAGTTGTTTTTTAATTTTCTAAGATTAAGCATCTGGCAAGCGTCAACTTCTAATTTTCAAATTCATCCAAGTGATCTTAGAAGTGGGGCGTGTTCGGTTTAAATTCAGTCTATCGAGTTATCTGCGTGATTATATAAACGCAATACAAGCGGGAGTTGCTAGGAAGCGTTTATTGCCTGTGAACACACGTCATGAGAGATGTGTTCACTGCCAGTTTAATAAAATAAAAATTTGGTATATGCATGTGTACATAAAAACACATGTATGTAGGTGTACATTCGTCTATATGACCTAGAAAGTGTTTGCTTCAAGAGAAAACTTGTTAAGTGCCTGTTGATATTTGTCCAATGCACAAAAGTACACGCCGACCTATTAACACAGCACTCTGATTGTTCTCATGAGTTCGTATGTACTAAGTGATGTCAATGATTCTGTTATTGTTCAAAAGGGTGATGATGATGATGATGATGATCCCAAATACCAATAAATGGGTACTTTTGACAAAAGATGGACACTAAAAATATTTATCTTTATTTGCAATCAATAACAATAAATGATTTATTAGTGAGGAAAAGAGGATAAAATTTCTTACTGGCAAATAAAACAATTCCTTTACAAGCCCTGTGTATTCTTTTAAAAAATGGTTGTCGTTTTTACGAGTTTACAAAAATGGAACGAATTCGAGTTATTTATTGTGGACTAAGACCCACATATTTGCTGTTGCGTGACTTAAAATATTAGTAAAATGATGTCGCCTCGTAAAAACCAGGAAATAGGATTAAAAGATAAAATAATTTACTTCATAAATTCTCGAATGAATAATAAAAATGTACAATAACTTTACGCACGATTAATAAGATGAGGTAAAAAGACAATAGACATTCAGAAAACTTAATTTCGAAAATTTAACAGTTGAACATGGGTTTTGCGTAATAAATTAAGAGAATTTGTGAACTCGACCCAAAAGCCCAAAAGAGAATTAGGTTCGCACTGTCATTAGTCCAGAGATTAACTCAGGCTGTAATTGATTATAGTGACGTTAATAATTAGTCATTATGACAATTAGGTTGGAGACAAAACCTCGAATAATAAAGGCAATATTTTAAAGTGCAATTTATTTATATTGTTTTTCGGCATAAAAAAGTTTAAGTTGATTATCTGTCGATGTATCTTGTCATATTAATCGTATTATTTAGAATATTCATAGAAATAAATATATTTCTTATACATTCTAGTAAATTACATTGCTCACTGTTGACAGAAGTAAAAGAAATACCAGACTATTAATTTGACTTGGCACAGGAGTTAACTTTTGCCCTGAAGTGGAGTGAACGTTTCTCCTCATTTTAGACGGGAGAAGGCGCCCAGTCCCGGTGATCCCAACCCTGGTGCAGTGAGTGAGGTTTTATATATATATATATATATATATATATATATATATATATATATATATAATAATGTCTGGCGCCGATAAATCCGGACAAAATTAATGGATAATAAAAACAGCGTTTTTTTTTATATAACAATATATTTCAATAAAAATTTATGCACAGTTTGGCACAGATAAAAGGTACAAAAATAACTCGAGGTGGCCAGCATCGTCGGACACCACTTTCTCCAGGCGTGACCCGTAGCTGAAACAGGCTCTGGCGATGGCGTCCCTGACTATGTTAGCCATGGCGTCCCTGACTATGTTAGCCATGGCGTCCCTGACTATGTTAGCCATGGCGTCCCTGACTATGTTAGCCATGGCGTCCCTGATGGCTGCATTGAGAGTCCCCTTGGTTTTGTAGGGCCTACTGTTCACCTCCCACCCCAAGATGCCACCGACAAAATAGTCGAGAAGATTGCATTCTCTCGATGAGGGAGGGTATAAATCATATGAGTCTTGTGTTCTGGCTTGAAATTGTCCTTGTTGTCTGAAGTCTTGCCTTTGCTAGGTCTTAGACGATGGTTTTAGGGTATTTAAATCATTCATTGATTCCCTTAGCTTTGTAGACGGCGCGAAGGGGCAACTCTGTCAAAGGACAGTCACAACTGAGAAAAATTATACTGAGAGGGATCGGTGCTCGCACCGAAGCCAGCGAAACCGACGGTTGTGGGGGCTACGGACAATTCTTGTTCCCGCCCCGAGTGTACGCGCCCGGGTCCACACCTTAAAAAAAGACTTTGTGTCACAACTCGTCTTAGTGGGGAGACAAAGTAAATACCTAGTTTATTTCATGTGATCAGGGGCCCATCTCTTCAGACCAAAAACTTTTACAACAATAAATAGATTTTAAATTTTATATATAAAATGCTAGGTTTCATTAATCGTTGATACCAGTTTTGACGTTTTAAAATTTGTGGCTCATTTATTTTCTTCTAACCTGATATTTGTTCTTTTTGTTCCCGATGAAAAGGGTATTAAGACCTACGTGGTGGAATAGTTGCATATTTCCTTCCGGTCCCAGAGGTTGTTGTTCGACCCCAGATAAAAGCCAATATTTCGAATACTGATTTTCCATCCAAACTAACCATCTGCATTTGGAAGGCTGACGGCGCCCAATCTTTATTCCACTTACTCCTCACTTGTGTGTAAATTTAAAGAAATATCAAGGAAAAATATTCATACAGAAGCTCCATTTTGAAGAGTTTAATGAGATAAATCCAATTCCCAGCATGAAGTAATGTTTTCTAAACTTTTATGGTGCATCAACAAACTACACCAGCTCCACGTATTTTTGCTTTCTTTCTCATATATTCCTATACCAACAGAGAGAGAGACAGAAACAGAGAGAAAATCTCAGTGCCTAAAAGAATACATAAATGCACGTCTTTTATAATTATAGATATAAAATAAACTAATATACAAAATTTGAAATTTATATATTTCGTTATATTTATATAAATATTTATTTTATTTCCACACATACTTATATTTTATGTGTAAACAGCATTACTCAATATAATAAATATATAAATCGTATTAGTTTCTGAACATTTAATAACGTACCGATACCTTGCTACGTCTCTCTAACACTGTATATATATATATATATATATATATATATATATATATATATATATATATATATATATATATATATATATATATATATATTTCAAATGCATTCAAAATTGAGTTGCAAAATATCAGCATCTTGGAATTAGTTGACGAAAGATTTAGGCAGGTGCAGTGGCTTCAGGATAATTTGTTCATATGACGGCACACTGAAACAGGTTTTATCATTACTTAACCAATCGTACAGAAAATAATGCAATTGAATATTTTTATTTTAGTAAAAAATTCTAGTTTTACATATTTTCATAAGATTTCGACATTTAAGCTCAGGCTGATAAATGTGTGTATGATGAGAAATTTCACAATACTTTTTGCAAATTTCAAAGTCTTCTTATTCGGACAATGAATCGGATAAAACATATCGTTGGTGGTGATGAAGACAGTGAAATACTCATGGGAATATATATATATATATATATATATATATATATATATATATATATGGGAGAATGGATGAGCATAGACTTCCAAAAAAATGTGCCGTATGGACAGCTACCAAACTCAAAGCGTCGAGTTGGATGTCCACACTTACACTACAAAGACAACTTGAAACGTCTCAACTTTGATCTGAAAACCTGGGAAGCCCAAGCATCAAACTGAAAGGAGTGACATGTTTCGTTGTTAAAGACTTTTGAAGAACGTAGACTGAAACACCGTGATCAGCTCCGTCAAAACCCTGCTTTAAGAAATTTCATCTGTCCGTATGGCTTTGTCGTCCGCAGCAAAGCTGGACTAGTATCACACTTAGGAAAGCACAAATGAAATAATCTTTCCCTTACCTGATTTTTTCTATAATTGCCCCTGCTAGCATGCATAAGTGTAAAACGAAAGGCACCATCCAATGCTGACCCTCATTTATCGTTCACGATAGCAGAGCCAACTATATATATATATATATATATATGACCACCATGAAAAGAAAAAATTTATTTTTATTACCACTCATGATGATAATAGATAAAAAGTAAAACTAAAAAACGAGCTAGCTAACCGGTTTCGAACCTCGTTCAACAGAGCTAAATCGAGATTAATGAATTATAATAGAATTATCACTAAAAAAGATGGACAATATGTATTGGGGAAAATATAGCTTAGATGGAAATTAGTTGAAGGCCCAGTACGAAATCCTTCTGTTTACACAGAAAAGTCTTCAAAGACAAAATATAAATGGCCTCCAAAACTTTCAAGTGGTAATTCGAACCGAACTTTCTAAGAATAGTAAATGAGTCCACACTGAAATTAGCGGCACAATTATGGCTATTTATTAGGTGTTTTGCGATGGAAGACCCATATATATTGGTCAGAATGTCTGAAGGAGTGTACTTAAGATTGCGGATTTTCGTTAGAATGTGCTGCTTTATTCTGACATCCAGCCTTTGAGTCGTTCTTCCTATGTAGTGTGAGCCAAAACTACATTTAAAGGAATAAATTAAAGAACAAAAAGATGTGGATGGAGAACGTCCTTCCTCATGCATGTAAGGATAGGCTTGGCAGAAAAAACTGCACGAGTGTTAGCAGCAAATTAACAATGTCGAACCGCTAAGAAAACCTGCTTAGCATATCTATCACTGATATTACCTAACCAAGGAAAGCGCGGGTATACAGGATATCTTTGTACTATAGCAGTTTTAACTTTATTCAATACAGCAATTTTATTCTTAATTATTGATTGAACAATGCCCAACAGATAGGCATTGTTGCAGAGAGTTGTGTTAATAAATCTGAGTTCATTATCCAACTTAATATTAGAACAGATCATTAAATCCCTATGGGTAAGGGTTTTAATTAAATTAATTTTACGTTTTACGGGACCAAAAGAGTCCCAACAGGTATATAAGCCAGTAAATATCAGTTTACGATAAACAGATGTAACAAAACCCGACGAAGATCTGCTAACCAAAATATCAAGAAAGGGAAGAGAACAATCAATTTCCTTTTCTCGTGTAAATTTTAAAGCTGGATGCATATTATTAAGGGACGAAAGAAAATGGTCCGCTTCAATCTCGTTATCAAAGAGACAAAAGGTGTCATCAACGTAACTGAAGTAAACGTCAGGTTTATTAGGTTTAGATAATACACTCTCTTCATGGAATCCAACAAAGATGTTTGCTAAAATGGTTCCTAAGGGGAAACCCTTTGAGTCACCATCAATTTGCCTATACATGACGCCGTCTAAACTAAATTCAGCAGACATCGTGACAAATTTCATCAGTTCGACGAAAACGTTCTCAGGAATAACAGGAGGCGAAAGCTGACTACAATATAGGGCATCAGCACATATATATCAAGTCTCAGCAAGAGGAACGCAGGTAAATAGACTGGAAATATCGAAGGAACATATAAATTTATCCATCGACGAATAACGCTGCATAAAATAGGAGAATTCGAACGAATCTTTAATACAGGCAGGAAGGAAAAGCACATAAGGACTAGAACTTGCAAATCTTTGAACGAACCTTGTTTTTTGTTTGCAGGAAAATGTGTATTATTGAACTTTTGAACAACACCCAATTATTAAATCAAAGATATGAAACCACGGTTTTTTGTAGGCATATTAAAGATCTAACATTACAATCTTGTTAAACGTTTAAATCCATAACTCTTAACGTTTAAAACTATAACCTCCTTTGATATACTTTCTGTCCTCTTACATACCTCTCCACTAATCTAAGATTATGATTCGTAAAATGTTTTTTGCGCATATATAATACTAGTAATACTTTCAGGTAAATTGATTTACACCCACACTTTCTCTACAAGTTATACAGTTCGACAACAGCTTATAAAAGTTATATTAATTTCCCATACATTTATATACGTTTCTACTTATATCTTAATTTCTAAATTAAAACTTATGGGGTTTTTTAAATTAAAAAAATTAAAAAACTCGAATATCTTATGTATTCAACATACCAAGAAGAAATCTCCACGTTTTAATTCATTAATTTACAGAACACTTTCTTCGATTACAAAACTAATAGTGATAACGCCAACCTAAATATATGCAATTGAACTTTGGCTTAGTTTTTTTAAAATAACCCCCAAAACCATTCCCAATTACTACTATAACTATCGTTTTAATTTTTCCCTCCTTCCCCTTTCATCATATTAATATCTCCTATTCTCACCTTTCCTCCCTCACCTCTCACTCTTAAAAGGCTTGGAAATATTGTGCCTAAACCCTTGACCGTTGTTGTCGAAAATAATTTTTTTCAGATCTAACCATTACATTAACACCTCAAACATCCTTTACCAAACTGTTATAAACAACCACTATTGTTTCACTACGTCACCTTTTTGCCTTTATGCATTTTTCTTTATTTTCTATTTTTTTTCAAACACATGAAATTTGTTCTTATTTGATCAATATTTTTAGCTAAAACGAAAATGTCATCTATGTATCTTACATATATAGGGGATTTATTGGTGTCATTAAGTATTTTATTTAAGTATTTTATTTTCTAAATGTGCCATATAATAATTAGAAAAAAGGGGTCTAAAGGAGATCCCATCGCAATACCGTCTATTTGAGTATAAATATTACTTCTGTGTTAAAATAACAAAATATCATCTCTGATATCTTTGTTTTATGTCTGTGTAACCACTTTGAGGATGGCTGGTTCATGGAAACCGAAAGCTTAAGACCAACTTAATAAAAAGTATCCAAATGATGGATAATTTTTATCTTTATTTTCACCAAAAATTATAGCAAATATTCGAACATTAGAACGGCTCGTGATCAGATATAATAGACATTTATTGTGTTATATTTAATGATATATATATATATATATATATATATATATATATATATATATATACTTACTTAATGGAAAGATTTTTCTGATTGAAGATTTTTGTATTAAAAATATTGAAAAAGTTTTTTAATATAATGTAACAACTTTTTTGTTCGGGATTAAGATCCCAAAAATAGTAGATCAGATTTTAGCATGTCTCATTATTTGGCTTTTCTAATATTTAATTTAAAGGAAATTGAAGTCATTTTATAATTGTTATCAATTAAAAAATCATGATGTCTTTTTATTTATAATCTTAAATATTAATTTTGAACTTTCTAATCATCTTTATTTAATTAAGGCATTGTTTGCCTGATTCTTAAAATTTTATCTCAATTTATATTAGGTACCTCCACTTTTTCACGGAAATCAGCATAGCGTAACGAAAAAGGCCACACACTTGATAAAAATAAAACTTTATCGTCAAAATGTTTATGTTATTATTAAGATGAAAGACCAAAGTATTTTTGATCATTTTTTTAAATTTTTAATCCTTTCTAACACGTTCGAAATTTTGGCTAAAATCTTGTTTACGTCATCGGGGTGGCGTCATAATTACAGTGACATTTTTTCCGCTGAAAGCACATAGATTTGGAAATTCTTGTAAACTGTCTGATTTTAATGAAATTTTCTGGACTTATTCACAAATGAATTAAATTTTTTTGAAATTTTTTTTTTTAGAAAATTTTGGAAAAAATTTTTTTTGCATATGTTACACCACTTACTTAATTTCATGAAATTTCGCACAATACCTTTCTATTTCCTGAATTTTTTTTATTCGTTAAAAGTAGGACTCCTTGAAGAGTGTAAATCACCTAATTTTTTATTCAAATTTTCACTATTCTAACTGAAAATCTGCTCTGAATTGAAAAATAATGAATGCAATAAAACTGTGACATTATTTAATTAGAAAAGCTTTTAATTGCTTTTGCAAATAAATTATATTAAGAACAGTATTGTCAGAAGAAATACATTTTTTCTAATGAATAATGCATTTTTACATGAATTTTTTACATTTTAATTATAATAATTCCTAATAGTTTAAAAATCGTGTATAATTCTGTATTGGGCTATTTCTTGGATGTGATATAGTAATTAAGTGGAAACGAAATTTACGAATCCAAAATTGAAAAGATTAATAAACGTAGTTTTACTATTCTATTTTTAAAATAATTTTATATTTTTTAATTTTTTTTCTTAATTCATTCCCTTTTTTCATCTATGAAAGGCTAAACGTGACATTATTATGAAAAGGTCACATGATCTAAGAGTTTTGTCTGTTTACAGAGAAATTAATTTAAGAAAATTTTATAGTATTTTAATTTTTTTTTATTTTTGCATAAGGCATCTTCGAAAGCTAAATAGAAGTCAATAAAATATTAGATAATTGCGGAAAATGCGTTCGTTTATAAAAATTACTAGGTAGTTAAAAACCAAAAAAAATGCATTCACTTAGATTTCGTAAATTTATGTAAATTTCTGGTCATCCATAAGACTTGTCATCACCTCGAAATCTTACCGATATGTCAATAAAGATCAAAGAAAGATAGGAGCCATCATTAAGAAATGATTTTATATTACTTTTTATGCTATAAGTAAGTAATATTTATTTCAAATCAGAACGTTTAATTTCCTAATTTTATTCAAATAACGTGTCAGAAATATATATTTTGTGGGGAGAATTTTAAAATCGATAAATTTGTTTTGTTTACAAATTTCTTAAAATTACGAAAATCGCCGCTTTGAAGTTAATTATATTGATAATAACTTGTACGCTGTTTCAACTTTACAGCAATTTAACATCACTGCACTTGATATTGTTTTGCAGATAGCATTTCTTCCTTGAATATTGTTTTCCATCTTCATATACATCGCTTTTGAGAATATACCACAAGCTTTCTATTGAAATAATTTCTGAAAAGGATGGGAGACATTCCATTGATGTTTTAAAACTTTTGGTATTATGGCAATAGTTAATTTTGCAGAATATGTAGGAGCGCTGTTTGCATTATTGTACTTTTCCAAGTATTTTCCAAGTATTTTCCAATAATTGCATTAAATCAAAAACTTTATTTTCACTGCTTTAAAAACTAACACAAAACATTACTCTACCCGCCCTCTGTTGTCTTCTGAGTCTTGTTTGTTGACAGTTGCTACGAAGGCGCCAACCACTAGCATAGTCACCGCATTCATTCAATGTACCTCTACATTTATCACTCAACTGTTGAGAAATCATTATTCACGTACTTCTTTGCACAAACTGCACGTTTCTCTTTGTGATTTTAGTTAAACCTGTTAGTCTGGTTGTTTTCATGTTTTTAGCAAACGTTTTTAATATTTATGTTTTTGCAACACCAGCTTCTGAAAATGTTTTCTTTTTGGTCAATTCCCTTTTCCTCCTTATTATCCTTTAAAATTTAAAAAAAAAAACCTTTTTGTGACATTCTTAAAAGTCAAGTGTTCTTTTGTCAATGGTTTCAATTTCTTATCTTATTATTCTGTGATCTCTATCTAGTCATTTTGCAATTTCCATCCTTGCGCTCACATCACTCAATAACATTACATCATCTTGTTTCTCTTTTGACGTTATATCATCCTTATGACTTATATATCTTAAATTTAAAAGCGTTTATGAATAACTATACTATTGTAGTGGACCGTGGGGTGAAGATTTGAAGAACACATGTGAGTTAAAATTTCCTGTCCCACCACATGAGAATATTGGACTTTAATTAAGTCCAAAGAAAACAAAAAAGAACTATAAATATATGTAAACAAATATATCTCTATCTATAAAAGACAGTGTGTGTGTGTGTGTGTATGTAACGAATGCACGGCCGCAATTTTCGACGGATTTGCACCAAAATTTACATGCACATGCTCCAAGTTAGTGGAAAGGCCAAGACCGACTTTGCATTTCCCAACTCCCATCGATAGTGGAAATAATCGATTTTTTCATGCTTCTACTGCAGTTTTCATGTAGTTTGCAGCCATTTTCTACTGGCCACAGTGAGAGCCTATAGCTGGCTGCCACGAATTTTTTATTGGAAAGAAAGAAAGAAAGAAAGAAAGAAAGAAAGAAAGAAAGAAAGAAAGAACATTTTATTTACACTACACCTAGAGATTTTTTTAAAAATTTCTTATTGTTCATACTTAAAACTGCTTTCTTTTCTGAATTCACAAAGTGACGTTTTTTACCAGGTAGGAAGTGTTATTCTTCAAATCGATTGTTATCTGTAAGAATGCGATTTTTCAAGGAAAAGACTTATTTTATCGAAATATTCTTTTAACTAAGGCGATATGTTTAGTTTCTAACTTCTGGGATAGCTGTAAATGCCAATCAAAAAATAAAAACAACTTTTCCCATAATGTTTGAAATTATTAACTAAAATTATAGAAGATAATCCTTTAAAAAATACGAAAATGAAAAAAAAATACGCCAGTTAAAAATGCCTTTTTCTACTCCACAAACTATAGATTTGTAAAATAAAATTTTCGTCAACAAAAAATATTTATTCCAAAAAGACTACTGAAAGTAATCGGTAGGGTATGTGGTTATTAATAGAAGTAGGAAAAGTCTAATTTGCGGGAAATGTAATTTTCAAAGCTCAGCTTTAGAGATTGGGGCTGGTGCAGAAGTTTATTTTATAAAGGTTCAAGAAATTTTCTACAATTAGAAAATATCAATTATTTTAATAGATATTAAAAACCTCAACCTTAACTATAACCCTTGGAAATCTTATTAACATAAACTAATGCAGTAAAGTATTTTCATCATGTATCATTTCTTTTATGTTTGCTTTTTTTAAGCAACTTATTCAACTGAGATTTGCACAATTTTTTTCTGTTTAGAACAAATGTTCGACATTCTGGGGAAGTTTTACCTGTCTATATCCCTAGCATGCAATAAATTATTCTTAATTACATATTTATATCAACGTATATTTAAGTAACCATCTACAATTTTACCTCTCACGAAATAAAAATGTCACTCGATTTTGTCAATTTTTACTTTTTCAAGAGATGTTACCATTGTTGAAATACAAAGTGATGATAATTTTGAATAATTCATCAATATATCCAATCTTCCAACGAAATCTCCCCGTCTTTTTCTTTAGCGGTGTATCATATCTAAAGATAGATAAAATATCTGTTTAATAGGGAGTCATTCGGCCAAATAATGGTGCCATTTATCTGAATTATGTCATTAGCTTAAAAAATACGACGAGATTTCGATCAATACATTCGTCATTAGCTTGCTGTATCGCTCCCCAGTGCGGTGGTATAGGTGAACGGAAAGCGGTCGGCTACTTTTGCACTATCATGGTGACGGGGGCCAAGATTAACCGCAAAAAAACTTTCGGCTTGCGGTTGGGTTCTTGGAAAGGCATTGCTCTTCCGGGCTCCTTCATTTGGACTGACGGTCCCGTCAGCATTTTTGGAGTGTCGTTCGGGCCGGTCCTTCAGCTGGAGTAGAACTGGTCGAAGACGAGGTGTGTTAGGGACGCCTTCTCCAAACTTATTATCACTCCTTTCCATCTCGGGACTTAGTGACGTCGTAAGCCCCGGCATCAGATGGCTTCCCTCAGCGAGTGTCATCAATCCTTGCGCATGATTCCTCAGTCCAGTGACCTTTCAATGGCTAGAAGGACATTGTAGGTGGGTATGCTTATGCAGATCGGCTTATTAGTGGGCAAGTTGCGCTCTTTCTGGTCAGCGAGAGAAAAGCTCAGTAATCCCCAGTTTTCACTTACCTGGCGATTGATTCGAAATGTGCTGCATGACAATGACATGAATTTCAAGGCGGGCTTGGCAGAAATTTCCAACTGTCACCGTGTGGTCGTGGTGCGATCGTGACAGATTAAATGTCTGAGCACGTCTTATTCCACTGCTCGCTGGTGCATCCGTTTTGCGATAATGTCGGCGAGTTGGCGGTTCGTATAGATCTCGAACATCTTGTGTCCATCGATATCGCGTACGTGTTCGACAACGTGTCATCCCCATGGCCCGGAATAAAACGGTTGGTGTTGCTCATGTTGCTAGCCGTAGCAAGAATGGTGGTATGAATGATGCGAATGGAGAGAATCTTACGAGACGAACACTATTCTCATCAAGATCAGATTCGATTCTTTGAGAGTCAGCTCAGATCTGATAGAACGCGTTTGCTTTCGGTAGATTTCAGTAAAAGGTGTTGGTTCGCGTGCCAATACTTGTTTCCTTTTTTTAAGTTTTCTAAAGTCACAACGGCGAAGATTCCTGTCAAACCCCACCCGGGTTAAGCTAGTGTCTTTTTGCTCGCTTAATTAATGAGTGACTGTCGGTCCTGGCATTCTCTTTTGTTATGGTCCTTATCAAGATTCCCAATTTCTTCAGTTTTTATCCTCGCTTTTATCTTGACTGGATCAGCATTGCATATTTTCACATTCCCAAACTGATTTGTCTCTCTTTCGCCGCTATTGAGTGAGCTTCTTGATTCTGCTTATCTGCAAAATATAGTAGCCATTCTTTTTTGTAGGTTGGACGCGCCCTACTAACAAACTTTTTGTTTAAATGTTTTGTTTATTTTATTTTGAGTATGGGGTTTGCTCCCTACCCCTTCATTTCATGTGTAAATTTTTATATATTTTGAAAAATTAATTTTTAAAACGGAAAAAAAAATTGTACATGTGAAGAACTTTTAAAAATCATGGGTGTTTTATTAAGATCCCTGCAAAGATGTGGTATTGTGGTACGTGTTGGATTGGATGGAGAAGGATGGGTTCTTGTGGTGATTGAAGAAATTTTTAGATTAGCGAAATGTTGGATAAACAGTGTTGACCACCTTTCCACACTTTCCCTTAAGCCTTGTGCCACGAATTAATGTATCCGGATAAATTAAATAAATATATTTCGTATATTTTAGATTATCATTGGCTTCGAGACAACGGTTTCGCATTGCCTGTTAATGTTGCCTTTTTTTCTATCTGATAGCAATTTTAATTTATTTAGTTAATGTATTAATACAGGCATATTTTTATCTTTCTTCTCTGTATAAATTTTATGATCTCTGTAAAAATTGATGCATAAGCGAAATGATTTGAAGAATCTAAATTTTCAAAAGGTTAGAAAATTACAATGCGTTTTGAAATTTCCGCTAGCAAAAGTTGTTAATTTATCAGAAAATGATTTGTCCGAGGAAAATTTTAATTAACAAGTAAATGTGTCATCAATCGAATGATAGTGACTAATGGTACACTATGGCAAATCGTTTTTTACGCATACCTGTCCATACATCTCTCTCGCTTTGTGTGTGGGTGCATGTTCGCGCAAGCGCATACACACGCATACACGGACACCTGCGCAAGCATGCTCACTTCTGTTGATATGTATGTTACTGTTTTCCATATAAATGATCCACATGGAATTGTACAGATAGATTGATTCTAAGTATCCTGATAATATCCAGATGGGCGTTATCTTGTCAAATGCCGTTTTCCTTTTTCTATCGTTTTTAATATTTTCCGTAGAACAATAGTTAGAATGCTAGTCTTGCAGACTACTGTACTGATTTTTAGCCCACGTTAGATGCCCTATACTTTCGGCCTTGTGCTAGACAAAACTAAGATTAGTAAATAACTGAACAGACTCAAAAACTTTCAAAATCTGGAAACTAAACCCGAATTTGAAATGTATTTTCAAATCTGATACCTGCATTTTTTTTCCTTTCTTCCACAAAATTGCTTCTTTGATAGTTGATTTGATAAAGAATATAAACTATGGTGTAGGCTAATAATATTTGATTTTGAGAAACACTCAAGATTCAAGAATTAACTCTTAGCGCTTAACGCGAATGTCGATTTTTGTCTGGGTTCTCTTTGATTTACAAAAGATTGTTTCATTGAATTTGACAACACATGACACATTAATCTAATGGCTACCACAGTCCCACAAGAGAATAGTGAACAGTGTTTACAGATGCAAACTTATCCATGCGACATTAGTATGAGAAAATGCAGTAAATTTAAAATCCAAAACGAGAAAAAGTACTGGTTAACTGAGCACAATCAGTTCACCAAACTCTGAATTAAAAAATTTCGCTCATGAACCATGCCTGCTATGATATTCGGTGATTTTTACTAAATTTAGAACTGGAAAAATAAACCTTTATGTATATTTCACGTCCTTTTGCACAAGCGTATGTGCTGTGAAAATCGATAGTAGGGAGCCAGCTGATCCCCTCTGTAACTACCAATAAGTGGAGAGGGGGCTTCTAAAATAGCGAATGTGGTATTATTCGTATTCGTCGCAATAGTACATGTGCTACAATAGTAGTAGGGAGCAGTTGTAGTTGTAGTAGTAGTCGAGATCGTTCTTGTAGAAAATATTGATTGACTCCTAAACGCCGATGAGGGGGCGACTCCCTTGAATCGCACTTCTTCTTCCGACACTGATAGAGGACTGCAACGGCAGCAGAGTGACATTTCGATAGACACAACGACAATTTTATCATATATTTATACTACTTTCTTCATCCTTATCCCTCTTCATTTTCACTTTCCTTTTCTAGTCTCCTCTATTTCTTATGGCTGAACTCAGCCCTCATGAATTCGATACGAGAATGAAAAAAAATAGAATGAAAGAAAAGAGAAATATTTGAGTGTAAAATATTCTATCAATAGAAGATAAATAGTGGTAAATTAATTTTAATAGTTTCGTTATTAACAAATCACATTTAACAAAAACTAAACAAGATTACTATGTATTTACTTAACATTATAAAAAACTGATGTAAAAATAAATCCCAGAACTCAATGTAAAAAGGTTTTGTTTTCTTTTAACGTATAAAAATTATCTTGGGTAGCTTTTTATAACTCTAACCCTGACCATTAGAGTACATTTTTTTATGCATATGACTTTATTTATATTCAGATAACCATCCCTTAGCTAGCTAGCTAGCTAGATAGATAGATAGATAGATAGATAGATAGTGTCGACATGAGCGTGAAACCGACAGTAATCATACAGTGGCGATTCTAATCTTCACCCTATATATATATATATATATATATATATATATATATATATATATATATATATATATATATATACAAACGCACTCTTTCTGTCTTTCTCTCTCTCTCTCTCTCTATATATATATATATATATATATATATATATGAGGTAGATTAATCTTCCTCGGCGATTACGATATATAACATTTATATATGTGTGTGTTTTTGTGTGCGTGTGCCCTGATGATCGCTTAAGGTGTGAAACGCCGAGCATTCAGTATTAATTCCTGTCAACGTGCTATTATATGTATGTATATCTCTCTATCTCTCTCTATGTATGTGTATGTGTGCGTGCGAGAGTGTAGGTCAGTGTGTGGTTCGTAATTTACCTCCTTTATGGAAATCAAATAATTTGAACACCCGATGGACTTGGATGTGATCCTGATTCAAAGTGATATGAATGACCCAAACACACTCCCTAAAATGGAGTGCCACAATCATACTACAAACTATTTAAAGTAAATACATGTATGCACTGTATCCCTGATATGCATTGAGAAATTAACCTTCTATTATTAAAAAAAACATTTACATATTAATGCTGAATTAGTTACATGGCTCTCACATCTTAGCTAAAATCTCCTACTGTCAGTTTACTTAACTACTTTCCGCTTTTTAGGGACAGGTAACCATCAGTCAGCTGTCCCTGTGAGAAACATGTGGAAAGATCTCATAGACAATACACGTAAAGGAATAGAGTTTTGCAAAAGGAACGTTCTTACATAATCTCACTCTCACTCTCCCCTTCCTCTCCCTCTCTCTCTCTCTCTCTCTCTCTCTCTCTCTCTCGTGATTCATATAGAATAGAATACCAACAAGTAAGAGGCGTAGTCTGAATTTCATTAGCAATTATTTTATAAACTAGAAAATACAATAAACAGTACAGAAACGTATTATGGCATAAAAAGCAAGAATTTTTTTATTATAGGCCATGATAGATTTAAAATAAAAACACACACACCAGTCGACCGGTTTCGTCCCCTCTCATCAGAACTGTTAACGGGGAACATAAATTATGAAGAGAAAAAAAAGAAAGTCTGTCATGGATGACGTGAATGAATGGACAGAAAAACGAAAAAAAATAATTATAAAAGTTATACCAACAAAGATGCTCGAGGCGCAGCACAGCAAGTCCAAGCAAACAGTCTCTTTGTTTACAAAGAGCAGGTCGCCCGGACCTGATGTACAGCGTCTCCAACACCTAAGATGGAATAATGAGTGTGCTCTGACCAAAACGGAAAACCAGTTCACAATATTTATTGCGTAAGTGGGATTCTTTATAAAATGATCCGCAATCGAAGACCCATACGTGTTACGAATGGTATCACCCAACGAAAAATTTTTATTAAGTATTATAGCAGGTACGTGCTGTTAAATTCTAACGTCCAAACGCTGTGTCGTTCTACTTATGTAGTCGCATCCACAACTACATTTGAAATAGTAACCAACAGAATTAATATGGTGGGGGGTAGAATATCTTTACACATAGATAAAAGGATGGACTTGGTTTGAAAAGCAACACGAACGTTCGCTGAATAATAATACTCACGTGAACTGCATGAAATACGCTTGGCGAAGGACTCACTAATCCTACCATCTTAGAGATCAGATGTTTTAACTTATTCTGAAAACTGCTAGCCATCTTAGAACGACAGCGCGCGGATATCAGACCAACATAACGGGCAAAACAGAAATCGTATCAAAATATGATAAATAATTACCTGCCTCACGCCATAACAGATTATATCTTCTTTGTAGGCCCAAATCCTGGTTAGAAAATTGTAAAAGTCCTTAATAAAGGCTCTCTCTATGCTCGAGCTTCCAGTAAGGACACGGATGGCCACCTAAAAGTTTGGGCGCACCTGGAGGCAGCGCAGGAAGCATTCCCAAAAATTAAGATGCTCAAAACAGAGGATCACAATTTGAGGAAATTAAGGTAATATTGTTCCGGGAGGGTCCCCGTCTTACTCCATCCCTCCTTATATAGGTGTGTAAAATTAACCTATCCCACGGACGTCGGCGGTATCGTCCTAGAAGGATAAATGACGTCAGAGCTAGGTGTGGGGAGCCTAGGACATTCCGTCGGGGTCCTAAGTGATGCAGATTTCCGGCCTGTATGTGAGCAGGTCTTTTCTTTTCTCTCTTTTTCAGACCTAGAAGATGTCAATTAAGATAGCCACCCTGAATGTGAAGAGCTTGAGGGATCGGGGTAAGGCGGCCCTCCTGCTCCGTGATCTGTTGTCCTTCGGCGTGGATGTGGCCGCGATCGGAGAGGCCCACTTTTTTTGCAGTTCCGATGCGTGTGTGCTGTCTAGCGACTTTGTCGTCTATTCAGCATATGGGTGCCAGAGGAGTTTCTTTGCTGGTGAAGCGGACTCTTGATGCGAAGGTGGATTTTGTACATACCGATGCCGGGGGGCGGTTGATCGTGGACGATATTGCCGTGAAAAGTAGTTCGTTCCGAGTCATTGCGGTTTATGCGTCCAACGACCAGGAGGAACGGGTCTCGTTTTTTCGGCGGTTGGAGCCCTTCCTGGTGGATTCAACGCGCTTAGTTCTTGTGGGGGACTGGAATGCCATCCTGGACCCCAAGTTAGATCGGGGGCGGGGTGCTAGTGGAAGAAGTGGCGATCGTAGACTGGTTGATCTGATCAACGAATTTGGTCTCGTTGATAGATACCGGTTCGATCACCCCGGGGGGAAAATGTGGACGTGGGCTCTTAGCTGGCCTTGTGACAAGGTAGTTAGCTACCTTGACAGAATGTTAGTTAGAAGAGCCGACATAGATCTGTTAGATTGTCCCACGTTCCACTGGGTAGGCTATACGGACCACAAACTCGTTTGTTCCCGCATAGCGTTATATCATAGGCCTAGAATGGCTGATTACTGGAACTTCAATCTGTCTTTACTGGTCAGGCGGGACTTACAGGAGCAGCTACCTTAGTGCAGCGGCAGCTAGTGGGGGCGGTTATCGGGAATAAGTGGTGGGATCGACTTAAGAGTAGGATTAGGTCTTTCACCACTGATTTCAGCAAACGGCTTGCTCTAGATAGAGCTGAAAAGGTGAAGACGCTTACAGCTAGCCTTTCCCGGGCGGTGGCTGGGGGGATCCCCTAGAGATCGCCTTAGCTAGGGAGGCGTGGAGCGTTCGAATAGCGAGCGCTACATGAGCCAGGTAATTAGACATAGGTTAAGCAAGATGTCTTCCGAAGCCGTGAACATGGGCGAAGAATTGCGCAAGGAAGAGGTCCGTCGAGGTGGCGATCGTTAAGTCAAAACCCTGGAGAGGCGTATCCTTCGGGCCACTAACGACATGTGCGAAGCGTTTCGGCGGCATTTCGAGAGCCGATTTACCAAGGAGCCTGGTCTTCGTGAGGACGAATTTCGCAGCTATTTGGCTGACTTTCCTCGGCTTTCGCCGACTGAAGCGGCTAGCTGCGAGGGAGAGATCACGGAAGGCGAGGTCTACGCGGCATTGAAGAAGGCCGGCAGAGGCAAGTCGCCAGGTCTGGATGGTTTGCTCTATGAATTGTACTTGAGGCTGTCGCACATCTTTGTCCCGATTTTGACTCCTGTGTTCAACAACTGGTTTCGGCAGGGGTCCCTCCCGACCGGTTTTCCAGGGGTGTGATCGCGCTGTTGAAAAAGGGCAAGGGTGCTGGGGAAACCTAGATGACTACAGCCCCATAACTCTACTAAAAAAGTTAAAGATTTGGGCCAAGATCCTGCAGGAGGGTTTGCAGTCAGTTGCCGAGTCTCTGTTGGGTCCTGAGCAGACTTGTTCTGTGAGGGGCCGAACAATTCAGAGCAACCTGCATCTGATCCACACGATCATAGAGGGTGTAAAAGACGACGTTGAGGCCGCGCTGATCAATTTAGATCAGTCCAAGGCATTTGATAGGGTTGACCATCGCTATCTTGCTACTGCCCTGCAGGCCGCCGGATTCGCATCCGACTTCTGCCGCTGGATTAGCTTCTTGTATCGCTCCCCCAGTGCTGTGGTACAGGTGAACGGGAAGCTGTCGGGCGCTTTTGCGCTGTCTATGTCGGTCCGTCAGGGTTGTCCACTGTCGCCCCTACTTTATGCTTTGACGTTGGAGCCTCTCCTTCGCCGGCTGAGGGACGGGGCGTGCAGTCCGGCCCTACGCGGAATCGCCGTTCCTGGAAGAGCTCGAGCCAGGGTTTCTGCATACGCCGATGACGTATCTACTTTCGTGTCGTCCCGCAGCGACATCGAGGCGTTACTGAAGGCGCTTGATCGGTACGAAAAAGTGGCAGGGGCCAAGATTAACCGCAACAAGTCGTCCGGATTGCGGTTAGGCGCCTACTACTACTACTACTACTGATGCGACATTCACCCTGGGCGGATTGAGCCGGCTTCTTCCTGTTATGAGAAGAAGATTCTTGGGATAAATTACAGAAGTAGGGTACCCAAGCCTACTCGGATAACGTTCTTGCTTGCCGCGGGGTTCCCACAGACGCAGAGACAGGAACGACCAGAAGCCGCCGGTTACCGATGCAGACGCTCCTTGGATTTTCACCAGAGCCCTTGTTAGCCGGCGTGTGTGTCAGACCTGTCCGCCTTGGGTGGCCCTACAAGGAACGAAGTTCCGGGCGGCATAGCTCTGACACTACCGTTTTATACCCCCCACCACCACCGACTGTGAGGTAAGGGTTGGACTTTGGGGGCTTACAGTACCAGGTGTTCCCAAGCGATCCCCCATCTAAGTACTGACCTGGCTCTACGATGCTTAACTTCGGTGATCGAACGAGAACCGGTGTTTCAGCGTGATTTGACCGTAAGCTGGTTAGGCGCCTGGGAGGGGGTTGCTCTTCCGGGGCCCTTCGGTTGGACGTACGGTCCTGTCCCCATTCTTGGAGTGTGGTTTGGCCCCGACCTCCAGCTGGAGAAAAATTGGTCTGAAGTACGAGCAAAGGTCGATGTTGCCGGTCAGACTTGGCATCGACGGAGGTTGTCCGTGAAGGGCATGACGGAAGTGTGTGCTACATACATTTTACCTCTTGTCGAGCGCTCTTTGTGGAGAGGACGCGGGAATCGGGTCGACAGACGAGTCTGTGCACAACAGTGTTATGGGGGGGTGGCTGAGAATTCCACACTTCGCCTCGAGCTTGGCTTTCCTACGCCGCGCATTCACAGGAGATTCGATTATGGCGGGGATTGTTAGGGACGCGTTCCCTTTCCTTACTATCAGTACCCACATCTCGCGGGTTGAGCGCCATCGTAGACCCCGGGATCAATCGGATTTCCTTCGCGATTGTCGGTCGGCCTTGTTGGCGGATCCTCGGTCCAGTAACCTTTCTCGACCTAGGAAGGATTCCCTACGTGAGGAACTCGGCTTGTCAGAGGATGAGTTTTGCTCTTACTGGTCTTGGGCGCCAGCGGCGCTTACCTGGCGATTGGCTCGGAATCGGCTGCTTCTCAATGACAAGGCCTTCATATGGGGCTTGGCGGATTTGCCAGACTGTGAACGGTGTGGCCTTGGTTTAGAAGAAATGGCTTCGCACGCCTTCTACCATTGCCCCCGGGTCCACCCCTTATGGGACTATGTCGGCGAGCTGACGGCTCGTCTCGCTCCCGAAAAGCTTGTGCCCATTGATCGCGCATACGCGTGTGACACTGTGTCGCTCCCGTATTCTGGGGTAGAACGGATGGTGTTTCTGACGCTCCTAAATGGTCCGAATGGTGATTTGGACGACGCGAATGGAGGAAGTCTTGCGAGGTAACTGTCTGATCTGATTCTTTGAGCATCAGCTCAAGATGAAGATTGGAACTGATAGAAAACGATTGCATTCGACAGTCTTCAGCGAAAGGTGGGTGAAAGAGGCGAGCTTGGTTCGTTTAAACGGGGCTAGCCTTGATTTTCTCTTTTAGGTCAAGCCTACGTCACATCGGGGTGGTTTCCTGTGGAGCCCTCCCGTTGGTTAGGTTAGACAAGCTTTTGTGTACCTAGTTAATGTGAGTAAATGTTGTTCCCGGCCTGTTCCTGGCCACTTTTTTGTGTTATGATCCAGCCTGAGATTCCCAACCTCCCCAGTTTGTTTTTTGCCCTCTTTTATCTCGACTGGGTCAGCTTTATATTTCCCAATGCCCGTTTGATTTTTTATCCTTTTTCCCACTCCCTTAGCGAGAGGGCTTCTTGATTTTGTCCCATGGACAGAAGGCATCAGCCTCTCTGTTTTGAGGGTTGGACGGGCCCTACTAACATCAGTTATGTTTAATTTGATTCGTGTTGATATTTAGTTTATTATTGGGCTCATCTCCCTCCCCTCTCATTCTTCATTATTAGAATTTTATGTATAATATTTATCATCATTAAATTTTTATGGTAGGGGGCGCGTTTTGTAAGGTCCCCTAGAGTGGATGCGGTATTATGGTGCATGGAGGATTGATTGGTGATGGACGAGTTCTTGTGGTGAATGGGTAAATTGTAATGGGTGAATGGGTCGGATTAGCTAGGTATAAGATAGTTAGTGTGGACCAGCCTCAACCCCTCCCCTTTTTCGGCCTGTAAGCGTCCTGAAAGCAAAGGAAGTAGTTGTCACAGATTACTTCCACAACAAAAAGAAAAATCACTGATATTCACTCGAATATCGGGGGGGGGGCAGAAAGAAATGCTGAAAACTCGATTCTCCGGTACTATCTCAAATCACAATGTGTGTAACCAGTCAGAAAAATAACTCACTCACTAACAAACGCCGTGGTCAAAATGCCCGAATTTTCCGATCTCTAATCGAGAACACCAACTGCTTTTATCGGCAGAACCCATTTTTTTTTTCATTCGTCGACAGCTGAGATAGGATGTTCATTAATTTGCATATCAAAATACTTTTATAGTGACTCCTGCGACGGACTTGTTTTTTTTTTACTTTAATTCAATTATTCCATTTTCAGCATGTTATGCGAAATACGTGCCCTTCTGTTTGGTAAGTACTTTTCTTTTTCGCCACTTTTTCCGTCGTAGAATACACGCGACGCGCTGTCGCTTGGTTTGACGAGGCAAGTCGCCGTTTTCTTCGCTATACGGCCTTGTGCCACAATTATGTAATTTTTACGCAATAAATATTGTGAACTGGTTTTCCGTTTTGGCCAGAGCACACTCATTATTCTATCTTAAGGTGTTGGAGACGCTGTACATCAGGTCCGGGCGACCTGCTCTTTGTAAACGAAGAAACTGTTTGCATGGACTTGCTGTGCTGCGCCTCTAGCATCTTTGTTGGTATAACTTTTATAATTATTTTTTTCTCTTTCCCTGTCCATTCATTTACGTCATCCATGACAAACTTTCTTTTTTTCTCTTCATAATTTGTGTTCCCCGTTAACAGTTCTGATGAGAGGGACGAAACCGGTCGACTGTGTGTGTGTGTGTGTTTTATTTTAAATCTATCATGGCCTATAATAAAAAAAAAATTCTTGCTTTTTATGCCATAATATATAATATATATATATATATATATATATATATATATATATATATATATATACACACACACACAAAAGTTTCAAATACCAAAAAAAGTTCGCTAAATGAAATGGATACTAATTGAAATATAAATGTATATTTACTAAATGATGGAAGCATTTATCTGCGCAGTTAGAATGAAAACCAATTCGTTTCTCACAGATAGTAACAAACGACAGCCATTTGTTCAAAATGTCTACAAATTTGAAGGCTAAAATCAATAGCCAAGTTGCGAATTTTAAATTTTAAAATAAGTCAGAAAGATTATTTTGTCGGATAAAGAGAATTGTCTAATAACTTTATATGCAAAAGATAAAATAACACTAGAAATTGCAAAGGTCATCGCCACTATAAAGAAGTTTGTTAAAAATCCTGTACACCTTCGATGAATAGCAAGTTGAAGACTTTATCTCTCCAATCTGTGCCCCGTATCAAGAAATCTTATAAAACATCACTCTTTGTCAAGCTATGGAATATCTAGTCTATGTAGCATCTAGGAACTATCGAAATGCACAAAATGTCCAGCACTGAATCGAGTGGCAATATAAGTGAAAAATTGAAACACTTACAGAAAGAAATTTCTTGTGTACAACATTGCTCCATCACTTTCGACGAAGAAGACTAATGAATATTTCAATAAAATATGTTACAAGGATACATGTATGATGAAGATGTCGCGTTCACACGGCCTTAATCGGATTATTAAGTAGCGCATTCCAAAGTAGAATATTTACTGGTAGCGCATTTCAAAGTAGAATATTTACATTGGTGGACCCGCAAAGATTAATGTTATTAATAATATGATGGAATATGTTTCATTTCGAGAAATAAAACAGTTCACAAATTCAATAGAAGCACGATTTCTAAAACTACATTCAGAACATGTGGGCATACATTTTACATTAATGCTGTTTTTATAACTTTGTCATCATTACAATTGAGTTTTTGTCCAGTCCATTTATCTTTGTAAACTTTGCTTACGTTCTGTAATTTTTTAAATCATTTTACTCCAAGCAAAGCAATAAAGCCACTAAGACGCAATGGGTTACTAAGTATTAGAGAATATGAGAGAGAAAAACTATTAATGATAGAGAACGATAACAGAACAAGAATTAAGACAAAAAATAACGATTGATATTACGTTTAAATTTTCGAAGATTTGACTTGACTTGGATGCAACAAACCGGAAGAGCGTTCTATATGCGAGAAGTGCGATAAAAGAAACTGTTAGCATATAACTTACAGTTACATCGAACAATTTCAATTGTAAAATGTACTGCGCTTAAATTCATAAAGTCTAGGTACCACAGAGGAAAGTGATATTTATTCTGTACAATACAGAAATGTGGCACAAGGCCGAAAAGGGGATTGGGGAAAGGACGGTCTTCTTCTGTCTTAACTATAACTTAGCTAGCCGCAAGCACTGACCCAAACGTACGAAACAATATTCCTTACACCAAAACAACACATTCATTCGTACCTTTCTTACTACAACCACCATAATACCTCTTTGTCTCTATGAAAATACTAACTAGTCCCCATATTTACAATTCGTGGTCTGTGGGGGGAAGGGAATAAAACAACAACTCTAAAAATTAACCCCAATGAGTATTTACAATATGCATATAAAAACTATTTACAAGAAACTAAAGAAAATATGATTAGTAATAAAAACCCCCACAATTTCCTAAATGTGACAGAAACATCACTTCACTGGCCGAAATCAATGCGGGACTATAATAGTATAAACCATTCATTCATCCCAATCACTCACACTGACATGCACTCATTCAGACACAACAACAAATACGAAAAAAAAATCACTCACACGAAAACGAAAGGCGCCCCGCATCCACCAGCGAACTGACATCACTGACCACCTAACGAGGGAGGGGATGGGGAATTAAACTTAAAGAAAAAACAAATGGGGACAGAAATAAAAGGGGGCCAATGAGCATACATACCCTAGCTAAGTTAACTGAAAAAGGAAACTAAATCATCAAAATGGAAAACCTAAGCTAGCCTAATTTCAGGATGGGTTGCACAAGTTCAACCCAGGAAGAGCAATATCCTGATGCCTAACAGGCATCAATGTGCCACTCCAAGTCAGCTCCTTTTACACGACACAAGCGCGCAAGATTCACCCACCTTTTGCTGAATTCTGATGAAGTGAGCCGCCGCCTTTCCGTCCTAATCTTGACTTTAAGCTGATGCTTAAAGTACAAGATCAGTTGGGAAGAGGTGAACTTCTCGCCTCCATAGAATCCCTTCTGACGTGTCGTCCAAACCACGACTCTCATAACACCTAGCAAGCAGTGAAACACATACTGTTCAGCCTTCGTCAGCGGCGGTTCCACATTGCTACAAACGGAAACGGACTGAAGGACAAAGGACTTTCCCTGCAGCATGCGGACCATGAGGCCTTCAACAAACTTGACCAACGGCACTACCTGGCTGCAATGAAAGAAGGCGTGACCCATGGTCTCGACCTCCCCATTACAACGTCGGCAGTTTGGAGAATTCTCCAAGCCAGCTGAGCAGAGTCTCTTGGCGACCAGAGGGCCCTACGTATCACCAGCCAGGTGAGTGATGCCTCATCGTTATTGAGGCATTTCAACCCGGGCGCCCAAGGCCATATTGAGCGAGCCTGCTGCCTCGTCAAACCGAGCTCGTCAATCAGATCATCATGCACGGCCCCCCTGACTAAAACTTGATATAATGCCCTACGAGACAGCGCCTGGACGTTGGAGAGGCCATCCGACGACCGTAAGAGGCGCTTCAGAGCAATACGACATTCACGATAGAAGGAGCATTCGGCTCGGGGTAAACGGCGGGCCTCCTCCTCACACGAATGCACACTTCTCAGGGATGGGAAGTTCTTACGGGCGTCTTCCTTCCAGAAGGCGCTCTCCTCATCCGAATCGCGACACATTCGATCCAGAAAACTAATGCGAAGCATATGTTGACGAATCTCAATGCTCGGCATGCCCAGACCGCCTTCAGATGGATGAAGGCAACAGATCTCCCGACTGACTCTGGCAGCCTTGCCTCCCCACAAGAAGGAGAACAAGAGCCTCACTAACGCCAGTAAAGTGTCACACGGAAGTGGAAGCACAGAGAGTCGGTAAAGGAGAATCGGGTAGATGTGTGAAACACAAACTTCCGCCCTCCCCTTTAAGGAAAGATTCCTCCGAGACCACAAATTAATTGCGATCTCGGCCTTCCCTCGCACCTCCGACCAATTCATTTCCAACTGGAGATCAGGACCGAAAAAGACGCCGAGAATCTTGACCGGCCCATCCGTCCAGTGGACAGACTTATCGCGGTTGATCTTGGCCCCTGTCACCATCTCATAACAACTGATTTCTTTGCTGACTTCGTTAATCTCGGCTCTGCTCGACACAAGAGCCGAAACGTCGTCAGCATAAGCAGAATACCTGGCCGATGTGCTACCACCGGGCAGGGCAATTCCACGTAGGACCGGATTCGCCTTTAACTTGCGAAGGAAAGGTTCCAACGCAAGAACGTAAAGCAAGGGCGATAGCGGACAACCCTGACGAATGGAGCGAGACAATACGAAAGGCTCCGATCGTACCCCATTCACCTCCACCAGCGCACCGGGAGTTGCATACAGAAGTCGGATCCAGGTGCGAAAGTACGGCCCGAAACCGGCCGCCGAAAGAACAGCCTCCAGAAAACGATGGTCAACCCTATCGAAGGCCTTGGACTGATCTAAATTGATCAGCGCGGCTTCACTGTCGACTTGCTCGATGATCAGGCGCACCATATGAAGGTTGTCCTGAATAGTCCTGCCCTTCACAGCACAAAGCCAATCAGACTAGACAGGACAGCCTGAAAACGGTTAGCCAGGATCTTAGCCAAAATCTTTAACTCTGTGTTTAACATAGTTAAAGGGCGAAAGTTACCTAACCCATCCCCACCGTTTTTATTCTTGCGTAACAACTTGATCACGCCCCTGGTGAAGCGTTGGTGTATAGACCCCTGCTTCATCCAGTTGCCGAAAATCAGTGCCAGCAGCGGAACAAAAACGGGCGACTGCCTCAAGTACACTTCGTACGGAAGACCATCAAGTCCCGGAGATTTGTCCAGGCCAACCTGTTTCAACGCATCCCAGATTTCCGACTCTGTAATTGGACCCTCGCACCTAGCTGCTTCAGCTGCCTCGAGGCAGGGAAAGTCAGCTAAATAGGTGTCGAACTGAGCAGAGCTCAGACCGGGCTCCCTGGTGAAAAGCTCCTGAAAGTAGTCACGAAAAGCCTCACATATGCCCTCGTTTGTTGTCACGGTCCGCTTATCCGGCAATGTGACGCTCGCGATATGTCGTTGAGATGCATACCGAGCTTCCTCTGCACGCAATTCAGCGGCCATATTCGTCGCCTCAGAGGACATTCTTTTTAACCTAGCCCTAACTACCAGAGCTTGATCCTTCTTGATAAGCAAGGAGGCCAACTCTGCCTTAGCTAAGGCTATTTCCCGACTATCACGGGATTTCACCGCCCGATCAACTTTCTGCTCTAAAGCCGTTTGCGCCGCTAATCTATCTAGATTGAGCCGACGACTATAATCAGCAGCAAACGTTCTGATTTTGGATTTTAGTTTATCCCACCAGGCATTTCCCACAACCGCTCCCGTCAGTTCCCTCTGTATCATTAGTAAAAGCTGGTCCCGGAAATCTTGCTCACCAAATAATGATGAGTTTAATTTCCAGTAGCCAGCCATCCTAACCTTAGGTTTATCTAAGTTTACACGGACCCGGACAAGCCTATGATCCGTATAAACTATCTCATGGAAACTTGGACACCCTAAGAGCCCTACATCGACTCTCCTAACTAAGACTCGGTCTAGATAACTAGCCGAGCCGCCACTATTTGTCCAAGTCCACACTACCTCCCGAGGGGTGTTCATTTCGGTACTTATCGACAAGATCAAACCTGTCGATAAAGTCCCGAAATGGTTTCACGTCCCGGTTGTTAGTACCCGAATTTGTCCCTATGCGATCTATATCGGGATCAAGGACGGCATTCCAATCACCCACTAAAACTACCCGACGTGATGTCGTCAAAAACTGCTCGATCCGCCGAAACAAGGCAGGCCGCTCAGAATGGACATTGGGCGCATAAACCCCAATGAGACGCAGAGCCTTATCCTTTATGGTAACGTCCAGCACGCAAAGCCTGCCCGCCGGATCCGCGAAGACAAGAACACACGCAGCCTTCAATGACTTGCTCACCAACCAAGAGACACCCCTCGAGCGTCCATCAAAACATGCTGAATAGAGGGAAAACCCCCTAGACAGAATGTTCTCATAGTCACGAGAAGAAAAACGGGTCTCTTGTACACAACAGATATTCACCCCGAGACGCTGAAGATCACGAGAGAGCCTCGCCCTGTGAGACTCGGACCTCAGGCCTCGGGCATTCACACTTGCTAACCAGAGAGCCATGATGGAACCGATTAGGGTTGCTCTCCTGCATTGAACATGGCCGGGGTCAGGACACCGACGGCCTCTCCCATTGAGCCTGTACCCATCTCACTAACGATGGTGCCATCAGGAGACAGGCCGCCAATGTCCAAGGGGAACGTTAGCTTTAAAGCTCTATACAGGGAGGGGTGAACGAAAATCGGGAACCTCCCTAACAAAATTGTTGTAATTTTTTGACGTTTTCGTCGTCAAAACACGACATCGGTGGAAACATGGTGAAGGTTTCATTTGCATTGGCCATCATGGCCCATATTTGCTGACCAGCTACCCCCGATCTCACCACAGTGAGAACCCTTCTTGCGTTGGGGAAATTCCGGGGGTTCTCCACATCTAGGTTGTTCAATTTCCGGAAATTTAAAAGAGTTTTTAAATCTTTTAATTTTTTGGCATGTAGTAATGCCTTCTCTTCTGTTTCCTTGGAAATTCGGCACACATCTTCCCCTGTATTGTATAATGGTCTAGATTTTATTTTATTTTCTGTGGTGGCTTCAGAAGCATCCGAAGATGGACTTCTTTGGCGCTTTTGCTGTTCAGTTTTGATGGTGAGGTTTTGGGGGTCTTCATGGGAGAATGTTTAGGTGATGTTTTTTTAGCAGGAGATTTTGTCGCAGGTCCCTTCTTTAGTGTGGTCACTGATGAATCAACTTCCCTAATAGGTTTAGTGATAGGGGGAGGGACCATGAAATGATGTTTAGTGACAGGGGAAGATGGTGCCGACAAAGAGGTGCCAGATTTCTTCTCCGCGTCCTGTCGTTTGGATTTAAGTTCTTCCTTTAGTTTTATAAGTTTTTCCTTCTTCTCGTAGGATGGTTCGTACTGAATTAACTTTTGTCGGAGTTTATCCGAGTAGCTGGCCGGAGAGTCGCCCTTTGCACTGGTAGAGGGAGTGGGGCTGTCTGTGCCTTTTCCTGGTTTTGCTGTGGAACGAGGTTCCGCTGCCCGGATCTTCCCTTTAGTCCTACCAACGACCTGCCATTCCCCCTCTTCCTTCTCCCTAACCGCCCTAGCGTCGGGCAAAGGCTCTTCGGGGAATGGGGGCTGAGATTTGGACCCAACCGGGGGATTTTCCTCACCGGTCCCGGTCGCTGGCATGCCCACTACAGGCGGGACGGATGGAACAGACTCGGCCAAAGGGGGATTTGGTTGGGCGGGAGCCAGAACATCAGAGGCCTTCATCTCTGTGCAGGAAGAGGAAAGGTGACCAGTCTTTCCACACTTCCAGCATGCCGGTTTTCGACCCGTCACAATTATCGGCATCTTCTGGCTCTTTACATCCAGACAGTTGGGGATGGTGCAGAAGGCATCCTGATCGATCATGATCTCGAAGCTCTACCCCCGGGTCAGATCATCAGAGGAAGCACTGAGTATTTGGCCAAACTGGCCCAGATAAGCAGCCAAGTGCTCGCCGACAATCTGAGGAGGAACCTCATATACCGAAACCTTGGTCCTCCGCCTGCCTTCGTACTCTGTTCTCAGAATCAGGTCTTTGGTGATAAGATCGCGAGTAGCAGCATCTTCACAGTCGGCAGGCGTGGGTAACAGTACAATATAAAATATCCTTTCCCTTTCACAACTCTCTGAGCTTTAATGCCCAGAGAATATAATGTTTTAATAACAGTGTCTTTAGTGGAGCGACAAATCTTGCGCGAACGCTTGTCGACCACAAAGACTGACACAATTCTTTTTTCAACCTTTCGTAATTCCTCGGGATTAGGCAAGAGCCCATCTGCTGTCACCAGATGTGCGTAGCTCTTGGCCCTCTCGAGGAACTCCGTAATGTTGATTTTACATTTCGGTGGGGACTTCCAGCATGAGGGCGTCTCTCCGGCCGCTATGTTTCCGTCCTGAGATGTCTGACTGGTTGCTTCTTGGCTACTTTCAGCCACCTTATTCTTGTCATGTTAATTTTTTGAAATATCAGCATTTTGGCCGCTTTCGGCCACCATAATCTCGTCTGGGACACTTGAAACAATGCCACTATTTTGGCCATTTGATTCCACCATACTTTTTTCTGGACTATTATTATTATCACAATTAGAGGACTCCATAGATTTTTCTTCAACTACAGGGCTTTCTTCTAAATTTTTATCAGGAGGGCCTTTTTTCTTTTTTTTGGAACCAAACAGGTTCTTTTTCACCGTTCTCCTGGGAGGCATTTTTTAAAAAAAACAAGAATTTTTCTTTTTCTTTTTTTTTTTTTTTTTTCCTTCACATAAAAAAGCAACAAATAAAAGTATAAATTAAACGAAAGATAAATAAATCACAATAACCAAAAGAATTTTAACAAGACAGAACAGTTAAAGACGTAAAAAGTAACAGAAACACGTACGCTAAAACGACAAAAATACGTTCAAAATAAAAACAGCTAACAATTACAAATTACAAAAAAAAAAAAACGACTACGAAAATACAATATGGCTGCCACTAGAAAAAACTAGTCAGCCCAAACACGAACGAAAATACGTAAACTAAAATAAAGAAGAACTAACGAATAGAAAAATAAATGCGGTAAATAAATTGCAAAAATTTACAATAAACACAGAAAAGACTTAAATAAAGGAATACAGAATAAAGAACAGTTATTTACAACGAGAAAGAAACACTGAAAACACGTAGAAATAAAAATGTAAACAAAGAAAAAACGAAGTCTTACGAGGGGCAAAGAAATAAACAATGAAAAAATAAAGTTTGGTGTGGGGAAGTTACTGAAAATTAAAAGGAAAAAATTAAAAGGAAAAAATACGTATTAAAAAAAAGGAAATTAATAATAAAGAAAACAACAAGGGATAAAGTATATAAAAAAATAGAGGGGAGGGAAAAGAAAGAAAAAATCAAATCAAACTTTTGGCAAATCAAATCAAACTTTTGGCAAAAGAAAGTCAATAAACTGAACGTAAAATAAAATAAAAATGAACTTAACGTGAACAAAGGGTTGAAATCAAAAACAGTTCGTAATAACTCGCAAATACGTCTGGCGTCAAACACCGGTTGTATACCGTCGAAAAAAGAACGTTCCTCAAAGAGGTACCAGAGAGTTCATCAGTTCATCAGAGCAATTACCATGAAAGTATTTATAGAAAATACACAGGGAAGCTACGTTACGGAGTTGGGGAAGTCACTAAAGCCGAGATACTAGGTCAGGACTAGTAACATTGCAGATTCTTCTTTGGATTTGGATTTATTATTCAACGCATGGACGAATAGTAAACCTAAAAATATGTAAGACAGATTCTATCGAAAAAAATTTTCTAACACGACACAGTGAACAAACTTTCCTAGCAGCAAAACTAACAATTTCATATCAGCAGAAAACGTTAATCCGAGAAGACGCAATGAGGCACTCTTCTACATGTTAGCATCAGTCATGATGAAAGACAGAAGTGTTCTCTCAGATGATTAAAAGAGAGCAGTTTCGTTTTTAGGGCGTTAAATTATCAAGCTATTCCTTTCCCCATTTAACAAAGATTGTATGTCATTTTTCAGATCAGCTGCCAATTTGATGTTTATCGAACCGATCATACTTATTATTAAATCAGAAGTAAACACTTGTGTCATCAGCATAGATACCGAGTTGAGAACTGATGACATCAAGAAGATCGTTGATAAAAATTAGGAACAACTAAATAGATATCCAAAGCAACAGCCCAGGCTTGACCATTCTTATCTAAAGCCTGATAGATTCTTTCAACAATAATCGTTAAAACATCAGCAGTTGACTGGAGAAGCGAAAGCCATATTGCTTATCTGAACGAAAACTCTTCAAGGTGAGATGCATAACCAATTCGGAGTTAATATGAGCCTGTAATACTTTGCTAAAAAGAGATAGTAGGCTATTAGGAAGATAGTTACGAGGATCAGACGGTTATTAAAAATTGAAAATACAAAAGATGATTTCCAACAAGCATAAAAGCAAAAAGCGGCAACAATCTTATTGTAGAGAGAACAGACACGGGTTCAGGAGCACATTTCTTAAGGACTATTGCAGGGATGCCATCAAGTCTACGTCCTTTGTGAGGATCCAGTTTAGAGATAATAAAATAACCATGGACGTTGTTATATGCATATCACTTAAGAGAGACTCAGTTCGAAGTGGAAAGTCGGCCAGAGATACTCCAGATGAGTCAAAACTAGAATTTGAAGAGAATTTACAATCAAAACATTCTGCTTTATCAGCAGATGTTAACACCTCAAATTGATTGAAGAGAAAAAAAATAGACTTACTTATATTTAACACGCTATTACATAGCTCCCAGTAGTCAAAAGAACCAAATTTGTTAGAGGTTATACTATGTCTCATTCTCTTTGAAGAAATGGCACAATTCTCAATAGGAAGGTAAAGAATATGAATCCAAAGGTGCGTCTCAAATGAAGTCACGAAATGAATCCCAATCAGTACGCCGATAACAAAAAGAAATTTTGCGAATAGGACGTTCCTTTCTAATGAACAACTCAAAATAAATAAATGACAACAGATACTACAGCGTGATCTAAATTGCCAAGAGGACAGAGTTGTAATGCTTTATAAGGGCTAGGAAAGTAAGGGACAGATCAAGTAAAGAACAATATCTATTAGATTTATTATTCACTATTTGCCTGAGAGACTTAGCAAAGGAAAAACTGAGTCTGAATGACGATAACATCAGTAAGATTAGAATGCTTATGTCACTTGACACGATGAGCATTAAAATCACCAAACACAAAAATGTTCGCAGATGAATATAGAGAATATTATTTCTATAACGTCAGAAATTTTCATTAATATCTTACAGACATGAGAAGAAGGAGAGTGACAAATGAAAAATGATAGCTAATAAAATGCAATAACGAAAGTCGAAAGCACATGAAAGAATCACTCGGGGGATCAAGGGACAATTTCCTCGCACTTTTCCCGAATATAAACCCCAAGGACATGCATATATATTCTAGAATCTTTTCGACAAAGAAGGTAGCCTGGAACACAAAATTCATTACTAGCGATGGAAGAATTTAAATTAGTTTCGCAAAGTGCGAAGATATATGGAGAACGTTTCAAGAGAATGCCACGAATATTAGACAAAGAAAGGTTGAAGTTGGTAGCTGATTTTTTTTTACTAGTTTACATGTATTTATTTTAATTGTAACTGTCATAAGATATTGTTTTAAAAAGATACAGGCAACAATAATTACCACTATCTATTGTCTACCGCAATACAAACTGGCCAGAAGGTGGCTAAGACTAATTCATAATTTGACCTCAGGATTGCCCACCGCAAATACATGAAGAGACACTTATCCATGTGAGATATGGTACTACGGATGCCCCTATATTATGCGACTGTTGATCAGAGCAGCCTCTTTAAGTTATACCAAGCAATTTATGATCCTTATTACTAGTCAGAAGCAAAATGCGAAAATTGCTAATCGGGTACGCTCCTAATGAAAAGTCACGGCCTCTGATAAGTCAGATCACCAAAACTTAAGATAGTTAAATCATTATGGCTACGGAAGAAAGAAACGGTAGAGCATATCCTAACCAGGAAACAACTACTACTGTTCAATAAACGTGGAATGAGTACTAGCCTTGAGATAGGCGAACCTGTATGGTCCCTTTAGCCTGTTGAAGCGTCCGAACCATCCGACTTTCTACCTATTTTTACGAAACTCCCAGAGACCCTAATCACTGCTGAATTGTTTAAGCAAATGGCCCTTTTTCAGACAAGCAATATGACTTTCGTTTCTCCAGTTCAAATGCTGATGTACTGACTATAATTACGAAAAGAGTCTGTCAAAGTATAGATAATAATGGGGAAACCCGGGCTGTAGCTTAGGGCATTTCGAAAGCATGCCTTCTCCTCAAGCTGTAAAGTGACAGTGTCACTGGACAAATTTTTGAACTGATCCAATCTGTCCTATCGAATAGTGAGATATAATTAACCTTGAACGACCACTCTTCCAGTTCCTTTCGTATTAATGCAGGTGTCCCCATCCTTGGTCCTACTTTGTTTTTGATCTTCATTAATGACCTTCCCGATGGCATCAGCTCTCAACTTGGTATCTACGCTAATGACACAACCATTTACTCCTGTCTCGATAGTAAGTCAGTCAGTTTGATAGGTTCAAAATAGCAGCTGATATCCAAAGCGAACTTTAAATCTGTTGTTAACTGAAGTAAATGATGGTTTGTTAATTTTGCCTATACTGCTATAGATTAATCATCTGAGAAAACCCTCTCTGCCTTCCATCAGCTTGGCTGATGTTGACCTCCAGGAGAGTAACTGGCTGCGCTTTCTCGATTAACGCTCTCGACTGACATGAAGTGGAAAGACTATATTGAATCCATTCTATTGCTAGGTCAGCTGTCAGGATGATTGGTTCACTGCGTCGTACTAGACGGTTTTTCTCTTCAGAGTTTATCTTATATATCTTACATATTATATCTTACATATTACACAGCAATATTCTAAGCATGGACGAATGATAGATTTATGTCTACCATTCGTCCATGCTTAGAATATTGCTGTCACATATGGTCGGTGCTCCTGCTATCTATCTAGAGCTCTTTGATAAAATTCAAAGAAGGATCGGCAATATTATTGGCCCCGATCTGGCGTCTCGGCTTCAGTCACATTCCCAAAACTGTATCGTTGCCTCCACTTGAATTGTCTATAAATACTATCATGGCAATTGTTCTGATGAGCTCTTCGCCTAGACTCTTCAAATTTAAGCGCAGTACTAGACTGGCTATGAGGTTTCACCAATTTACCGGCTAGATGTAACCGTAAATTCTATGCTAACAGGTTCTTTTCTCGCTTATGGAACTTTAATCTTTAAGCCAACTTTAATCTACAGAATTCTAAATGGTATCTCCTGTCGTCCTGATTACTCTTCCTCTATTCTCGCTTCTTAGCAATGTTCCTGTTTTTAACTCTTCCATACACAGTAACTCATTGGGTCTCGGTGGCTTTACTTGGGGCGAATTCGATTTTTAAAAAAAGGGAAATGCATCGTGAGGCAGACTATCGAACTATGTGAAGGAGTGTTCCTTCTCTCGGGGCATGGTGGCTCGGAACTAGCCAGGGTTACTTTTGCTCTGGCCTTTGCTTTGAAAGGAAATACAGGTCACAACACCATAAATGTACATATATATATATATGTGTGTGTGTGTGTGTGTGTGTGTGTGTGTGTGTGTGTGTGTGTGTGTGTGTGTGTGTGTGTAGATAGATAGATAGATAGATAGATATACAAACACATAAACAAAAACAGATTACACTGGTTGTCGGAGTAAGTAAACAATATTTCGTCAAATGTACTTATCATTAGAACTTATGTTTAAATGATAATAGTAACCAATCAACAAATAAGAAAAGCATAAAATTATCGGCAAATATATATGAGAACATTTTTGCCATTGTTGTTAAAAATATTTGAAAGATAAATGAGGAAGGAATTGACTATAATGAACAAATATTAAAAAATGTAAACAAAACAAAATAAAGTTACGACTCGAAATGATATTTCCACAAATTCGAAAATACACCCCTTTTATTGAAAAATTATAATTTAATTTAAATGCATTACGACGTAGTATTTCTGGAATTCTCAGTAACCTGGCTAATAATGTGAAATCTGTATAAATCCGACAAAATTCTTAAATCTATTGCCACATCATATGGCCAGCATGTAGCCTACTATAATTAATATATATCATGTGAAATATCGCACCTGCAAATATTTACGTTAATCCTTTTATTTTTTTTCTAAAAATCAGCAAAAATAAATATCAGTAATAATACTGGGTAACTTGGTTTTTGCTGACTGTTGTTGGAGACATGCTTCTGAGTAATTTAGGGGTCAACAATGAAATCCTTTTTGATGTATCATGTCATGATTTTTCACAAACTCAAATGTCCATTTTTCAAAATTTGCAGTATCCTCACCTCTTCTAAGGATAGATTTGGTTTTATCAAGTGCAGACCCACGCATGGAGTTTGACATAACTTTGAAAATATAGTTTTTCAATGTCATCTCAAGTAAATGTAACTACAAATGTAATGATTTAAGTACCTTCACTAAATCAAAAGTATCAAACGAGCAGATTTCATTATTTTCAATCTAACTAGTTTTAAATATCATGATGAAGACAGAAATGTTCTTTATACAATTAGATGTTAATACGCAACACATTTTTGTGGCTCTTGATATCAGACGTGTCTCATATTTGTGGAATTTTTCTACAGTGCTTGATATAGGGTGAACTATTTCTTATGAAAATTTTAATTTTGAATGAACTCTTAATTTTACAATTGTGAGATCATATGGGTCAAGTTCAGCTTTTGTCAAGCAGAGTCAAAGAACTGTAGGAATAACTTCATGGTGTGTACACTGTTTATGGAACTTTATATGCATTTCAGAAATATGGCCAGTTGTGGGAGAAAGAAATGAAAAATCAGCACTGATGTCTTTGCAATATTTGCAGATGTTACACTTTACCTAGGCAGCGAATCAAAATCACAGATTTTGTGAAGAAAGCTTACCTTACTTACTTTGGCATGATACTGAGTGATCAAGACAAAGCTTGGACGCCTTATATAGTATGCAAAACATGTATTGAAAGTCTAACATGGGCTAAAGAAATCACCTAAACTTTGACATTCCCAGTGTGTGAATGGAACTTCAAAATCATCATGACGGTTGCTACTTTTGCATGATTGATATTGGTTTTTATTCTAAGACTAAGTATCACATCGTTTATCTGAATCTGCCTTCCGATAATCCATGTACTTTGGTGATAGTGATGACGAGAATGAGGAGATGGGGTAGGTTAACTTGGAAGACGAGAACTATGAGGGGAAGGGTCTCTCCCATTTTTTTTTTTTTTTTTTTTTACACAGGGAGAGTTAAATTATTTAGTTCGTGATCTAGATTTATCAAAGAAAGCCGCCCAGTTGCTTGGGTTATGATTAAAAGAAATGAATCTACTTGTACCGAGAACCAAGTTCGTGTTTTATATGCATCGAGAGAATGATTTGCTTCTATCCTTCAACGTGGATGGTGATTTTGCTTATTGCAATGATTTTAAAATCTTTATGACAGCAATGAAGTGTGAATACAATCCAGAAGACTGATGGCTTTTATTAGACAGCTCCAAAGCTAGTCTTAAGTGTATCTGGTTGCAATGTGTTTGCTTCTATACCGATTGTATATTCTGTAACGCTATAGGAAAACTACGACTGTAAGGAAATAGAATATGAAAGATGCGGTATGAGGAGTGCAACTGAACTATACAATATGTGGGAACTTGAAAGTCATTGGTTTACTTCTTGGTCTACAAGGTGATTATACGTAGTATCCTTGCTTTATGTGTCTTTGGGACAGTCGAGAAAAAAGACATGGCCAGTCAGAAGGGAGTTCAGATTTGGAAAAAAATAATGTTTTAAACACACTGCTGGTTAATTCTAAGAAGGTTTTACTTCCCCCATTGAGCTGATGAAGTCATTTGTGAAAACCTTGGACTAGGATGATTACTGCTTCAAATACTTAAGCAGAATGTTTTTTTCTGCATTTAATGGCGAAATTGACATTTTTTGGTAAAAAATGAATTCTTACTTAACAAGAAAACTTGACGTGATAGAAAATCAAATGATTTCTAAAGAAAGACTAGGAAAATAATGATGTAGAAATAAGTGTGACATGCCTATATAAAAACAATCGGCAAGATTACGGAAAACTATGTAGATTCGGCGATTATAAAGTGGTTAACACAGAATGCAAAATATAGTAGTCAAGAAAATACAAAGCAACTAGCAACAAGAAAAAAAAAAAGCATCAGAAAAAAAAAAACACAGATGAAAAACTACAATGATCTTATCCATCTATCACTACACCTCGAACTACGTTAATAGCTTGGAAGTGAAATTTAGGATTTCTCCGTTTTCTGTGAATAGATTTTGATAAAACCTTTCCCAGCTAGTTTGAACAATATGGCAACACTACTACTAGGTATTTTAAGTAAAAAAATTGCATAGGGACAAAATGCATGACACAAGCACATTATTACTAAATAATTTTTCCTTCGAATAAGACCCTCATTTATTTCAAAGAGAAATTATACTTAACAATTTAGTTATATTATGATGTAATATGTTATACAGTGTAGTAGTTTTAGTGTGATTTTCAATAAACAATGTAAATTTAAAACATTTCGTCTTGTAATTTGTGCGCATCAATATTACGGTGCTATAAACACTTTATTTTTGTTTTTATTAATTATCATCTAACAAATCTTATTCATTCTTTTTTGTAATCTTTACAATTTTTACACAGTTTGTTCTCATCGAATACATTAAAAGAATTGTATATTTTTCTTGTGGTGATTCATAATTACAATTCTGATTTGAATATATATTCCATTCAATGTGTCCAATACAAAAGATATTAATTTTATTTGGATTTATTCTTAAAATAACATTTTGAAGTCAGTTTGTAAGCAAAAACATGCAGAAATTAGGTATTTCTGTACATTTTTCATATGATATTTAAAATTAAATGTTCAAACATTGATGAAAGCTATGAATCCAATTTTTGGTGTCAGTACTTATCCCATCAAACCCCAACATTTACATCAAGTGCAATATTGATTTTCTGAAAAAGTGAAAAATCAACCTGCACAATTGAGATCAGTGAGAATGTTGAGATGAGTGCTAGAGATTTTGCAAGATTTAAAGTCACATGATTCATATATATAACCACCTCTTTGCTGAAGATACAAATAATAATAATAATAATAATAATAATAATAATAATAATAATAATAATAATTATAATTAGGACTTTTACGCACCATGCAAAAAACAATAAACCGTTTAGTATAAGGTTATGGAGAGTATATTCTTTGCCCACATACTTATATAAGTTTATCATACGTCTATGCTTTGAATATTGCTGCCACACATGGTTTGGTGTTCCTGTGATATATTTAATAATTCTAGATAAAATCCCATGAAAACTCTACAATTTTATTTGTCCTAACTTGGTATATCGGCTTCAGTCACTTTTCCACCGCTCTAATGTAGCTTCCCTGTGCCTTTTCTATAAATACCTTCATGGTAATTATTCTGATGAACTTTCCTCTATGGTACCTAGACTTTATAAATTTAAGCTCAGTACTAAATTAGCAGTAAGGTTTCATTTTACAGTTGAAACCGTAAGTTCTGTGGTAACAGTTTTTTCTCGCACTTCTCGCTTGTGGAACTCTTTACTAGATTCTTGCTTTCTAGCCAACTTTGATCTTCAAAAGTTTAAATGCAATTTCAATCGTTATTTCCTGTCTTCTTAATTCCTTTTCTTTTATTTTTCTCGTTCCTTAATAATGTTTTTTTTTCTTTTCTTATTTTTTCACTTTCAGTAACCACTTCTCTCTTAGTGGCTTTATTAACATCCTTGGGTGAAATAATTAAAAACCGAATTTGCTACCTTTTGGAACACTTCTGGCAATTTCTGTTCGAAAGCTTGTGCACTCAAGTTTCACATGCCAATGTCAGATTCATTGTAATGACGACAGTCATAAAGACAAAGACGGATATGCAATTATGCCTCATGTGTTAAAAGCCTTTTTAAAATTGTCGATTTATTGATTATATTAACTATTGTATTTCTTCATATGAAACAGATTGCATCCCAAATTTTATCTTTGCCAATTGTCTTCATAGTGTGCCACAAGTTTTCAAATCTGCTTCAGGTCGGGCAAGAAAACTGTCAGCTTCGTCAGACAATTGTTTTTGTAAATTATTTTATTCAGATAATCATTAGTTTTCTTCGTCGAATATGATGGATTATTGACGTCCATAAAAAATCATCTTCATTTAGAAATCGGTTGGTTTCTTCTTGTCTTTGACAACATCTAAGAATTATTATGTTAAGGTCGCGTGAACGCGGACACCTCATCAAACGTAGTTCCTTGAAATTCATTTTATTAAGCAATTTATTAGTCTTCTTCATCGAATGTGATGGAGCAATGATGTGCATAGAAATATTTCTCTGAAAGCGTTTCAATTATTCTTGAATGAGTAGTCTACATGTGTCTTCAAATATCAGTGCATTTTTCGGCTGTTAACAATATATGAAACTGAACACGAATCCAACACTTCACCACCTATAATTCCAAGTCATTACTAAAATCCTCAACTTGCACTTATTTGGCCTTCATCGATGTTGTACATGATTTTTAACAAACTTCTTTATAGTTCTGTGGTACCTGGCGAACTTTCGCAATTTCCAGAGTTATTTTACTTTTTGCAGATTATAAAGTTATTAAACATTTCTTTTTATCGACAAATAATCCTTGAGAGCTATTTTAAAATTTCAAACTTGCCTATAAATTTCAGACTTCAAAACTGAGGACATTTTATAGAAATGGTTGTTTTCTGTTTATATTTGCGCAGAACGAAACGGCTTTCATCCTAACTGCTCATATAAATGTTGATTATATTCAGCAAGTATGATTTTACACCATTATTTGTTTTTATGCTGTGGCCACTAAGTTGAATTTTTTGTTTATTTACCAGGAGTAACATCCATGAGTAACAAGTGCTAGATATAATTCGATCGCTTTAAACATCATGTGAAATACATGGAATTTTAAATTATTAATTATACGTAAGCTTGCGTGCACACGAATATCGACTCGTAAATTAAATATTCGCGAAGATAAGAAAAAATATGATCAAATAAGTCATCGGAAGATAGTCCTTTACTTTCGCTATGACAATTAATATTTTCTCTCTCTCGATAGATATATATATATATATATATATATATATATATATATATATATATATATATATATATATGGTGAATGCGAGAATTTTTCATTCATCTTCACAGGTTGATTCAGTGAAAGTTTTTCTGGTCGTGATTGTAACGATTGAAAAGTCTTTAGACAAACAAAGTTTCATAATTTTGCAACTTGACACACATGCCAATTTAATTATATTGACCGCCGTGAGCATAAATTGAACAGGCTGCAGCGATCCCATTTTCTAATTGAGCTAATTTAGATCGATTTTCCAATGTGGTTCTGAATGTAGATCTTGATTCTGTGAGTTGACTCCTCGTTCAGAAAACTGAAATCAGTGGAAGGCTTTCGAATTATAGCGAGAGGTTGTTTATAACAGTTTTAATTTTTCGTTGGTGCCCTTGCAAATGTATTAATCGTCTATGCTCTATTCCACCACAAAATTTAAAAAAAATATTTCCTGGGCTTAAAGTTTACTGAATTACATAACTGTGGCCATTTTAAAGTTCCACACTATAGTGTGAAACTTTAACAATGGATAAACTGCAGAACATAAGAATTAATTCATTCCGCCTTGGCAGACATTTAACCTCAGAAAACTGAAACTGAGCCACATACAATGGCTTCATTGCAATATCCTTTTACAAATTTTGATTTAATTCCGGACTAATCAATAACGCTGTGTAACAAAATTTTGAAAAAAGGAAATGACCATTATTCCCTTCAAACTTTTCTAGAAACTCAAATTTTCTAGAGCTTTCGAAAAGCTTCAATAATTTCTAGAACGTTGTGGCAACATTGATGGCAGTATAAATACAGGGAACGGAAGCTCTAAGTAGTCGTCGATAGACTCATTCGTCACACATGCCATCAAGAGGTTTAAGAATACGTCAGAGGCATTTTGCTATGTATATGAGGAATTTAGCAAAACAAGAACTAAATAGTTCTTTGTGGAAACATCTGCTAAAATGTGTGAGGCCTACAAGGGATATTCGGCATGCTTGTCGTGAATCAAGGGAAACCCTAGACACCACAGTTCACCTGCTATCTCTGCAAAAGAATTCTATAAAGTTTTGCTTCTTTGCATAGCGGATATTTTAAGTGTAAAAGTTTTGGAATTTTTTAATTAAATTGATTTTTTCATTATTTTTTAATTCAGTGTTATCGAAAACTATGTATGAAATATTTTTCAAAAGTCGCGCATTAGTGTCCACAGTATCATGGATGTTTACTATACTGGATCAATGGTAAGATCCATAAAATACGGAATATTAAGGATGTTTAGTATACGAGATTCCGTATTCTTATGACATTTGCTATATTAATTAGTGTCCAAGTCAGAATTTTGTAAATACATCACAAAATCAAAAATATAATTATTTAGAGTTTATTCAATAACACTGGGTGAAATACATTTGTATTTTTATACTCACAATTTTATTTCGCTGTTTTGCAGGATGGGATGGTCCAGAGGGGAAAATAGAGCCGTGAAATTCGCAATCCCACGAATTTGAAGGGAACCAACTAACCACTCAAATAATTGCTCCTTCTACATGCCGAGTTCCATGTGGGAGGAACAACGTCAAAAAGAAACCACTATTGGACTCCCAGAAATTGTTTTCTACACTAAACTTAAAATTAAGCCTTATGAAACAATTTGTCACAGCTCTAGATAAGGAGTCTGAAGCTTTCAAGTACCTTCAAAACTTCAGCCCTAAGATGTCTGCAGAAAAGTCAAAGCCAGTGTATTCGTCTGACCACAAATAAAGATCATAGAGTGAAACGAATTCTCCAAGAAGTTCAAGATGGAAAAAGCAGCGGAGAACAGCTTTGCCGCAATGGTTTGGGGCTTCCTGTGAATCACAAGAACTACGGTAAAACGGTCTATATGATATCTTTAACTCTAATCTTGATAAATTCAATGAAAACACGGGGACGTACTCAAAGGAGCAATGCAAGCGCTTCCACCAGGTTATACTGGACTTTAAACGCCGCTACTAAGTATCGTATAACGAAAACATGATGGGAGACTATATTTGGGGGATGATTCGTGAAAGTAATTTACAGCATAAGCGTAAATCGCGAAAAATTACTCACTTGTAATTTTTTGTGGTCTCTCGTGTAATCCTAGAATAAATAAATGCTAGTTTGTAACTAATTTGCGTGAACGAGAGTGTTCACATTCCCCAATTTTCCCAATGGGGATAGGTAAATTTCAAAAATACCATTATCCTGGTCACAAAAGCAAAGTTTAAAGCCATTTTTCATATTTTCTTGGCGTAAGTAAATAGGAAATATCAGTTGCTACCCAAGGATAGAAATCGTGTTATACAGTGTAATGAGTCTGACTTGAACAAAAGATTTTGCTTTTAGAAAACATTTCTTTTATTAATACTGTTTTTTTTCTGCGTTGATGGAGGAATTATATCATCACTTAATGATTATACGTGCATCTGTAAGCATGTGTATGTCTGTGTGTCTGTATATGTCTGTGTGTGTTTCTCTGTGTGTGTGCGTGTGTTTTAGTCATGAACTATATATTAGTGCACCAGTATAATATAGACATATTTTAGATGGATTTTCGATGTTTAGGAAGCTAGTGTTGTAAATAAATCCGCGACTATAGTGAATTCCTTTCTTGCTGAATGCCCAAGACTTGTGGCCCTGCGCCAGAATAAGCTTTGTAAATAAAACTAGTAGTCGTTACACTGAGAAGCAATAATTGGATTACTACCCTTGCAGACCATTAGTTCTTAATGAGATGGACCCCTCTTCCACCACCATTCAAACCTCATAGCCTTGTACCAAAACGAAGCTACTGTACTTGATAGCATATCAATCCGCCGTCCTATTTACATTTAATAATACGGCATTAGGAAATTAGGCTAAATACAACTACTCGCCGCCAAATGTTTATAGCTTGCCAGCTATTATAACTTTGTATACAATATCTGGGAGATCTGTTATTTTCGTTTTGTTTTGTTTTTTTGTTTTTTGTCTTTTTTGCTATGTTGGGGGAAAATACAATGAGCTTCCAAAATATCCAAAGTAACTTAAGAAAATAGAATATACAGAGACATCTATATTGACAGACATTACCATTCGATATTGATTAATTCCGTATGATAAAAATCAATATTTTATATCAATAAGAAACAATGTCTGTATGCAGTTATGGATTTTACCCAAGTGACAGAAGGAAAGAATGAAGAGCGCGAAGTCCGAATTCACGTGTCGTGTTCAAGAGGTTCGTTACAGCAAACTGATCTGTAAAGCACTTATTTTTAATTACAAAAAAAGTTATTTTTTATTAGAATAGAAATTAACTTTTGTTTATCAACATCAAAACATGAAATTGCAAGATACTCGAATTTATTTTAAGAAATGGAACTCTTAGGACCATGAAGCATGGAATTTATTGATAGAGAATGATTGATTTTTTTTTTATTTTAAGGGCAGAACTTAGAAATTTGGTAGCATGAACTAAATCTTATTCAGGGTTAAATTTTCTGAATCCGAGAAATATTAGAAGTACGATGTTGAAGCAAGTTAAGGCTCGTTTTGTGGCACTTCTGGTCTTGAGATTGTTGAGGTATCCGGATTATATAAAATCTCAAAGGCTTTTGCAAAATAAAAATTTATGCCGATCCCTTTTTTCTTCAACAATTCACATAAAACCTATTTTCCTCTTAGTTCGTACAACTGCCCCCAATAACAATATGCAAAATTGCGTTATAAAACCAAAGAGAAAAATAGTCAGATGACTAATATTTGAAAACCGTAATTTATTGTTTTATTCTCTGCTCCTCTCTCTTTCTATATTCTGTAAGGTTAATTTTAATCGAAAAGTAATGGTCTCTGGGTGACCCCATAAGTCTCTCTCTCTCTCTCTCTCTCTCTGTCAGTGATAATCTTGATCTTTTGTTATGTTCATAGAAAATATTTGAGGATAGGGCAGTCAGTCAGGGATAAATTCCAGGAGGATGTATGGAGTGGGGCAGTAAAGACAAAGCTGGGCGCACGCAGTAAAAGAGAAAGAGAGATGCAGAGATTGGCTGATTTCTGGGGAGCAGTTCATTGTTCATCGCATCGAACATAACGACCTACTAACCGATTTTTCAACGTCACCTTTACGTGTAGTAGTCTTCGTCGTTGCAAAAGCAGCAGGTGTTGGTGTTGCAGTTGAAATAAATAGATGGACAAGTTATAGTTGTTTTAGAGGCACTTCTACTACCCTACTACTACTACTAATAATAATAATAATAATAATATACTACACCTACTCCTACTACTAGTAATAGTAATTATCGATTTGTTATGATTAGGTTCTTGTTAACTGTCATAGAGCAGAAAAGTTCTTTAGATACAAATCGTAACGGTAAATAATTTGTAATAAATTTGACAGTATAAAATATGAATATTAATCAGATAGTACTAGCAGTTACTTAGCACGAGTACAATAGTAGTAGTCATCATAGTGCGTCGTTTTCTATAAAAATTAATAACACTAACACATTTAGCAAATTGTTATATAAACGAATAAATATAAGATATGAAATTAATTTGCTGAATATTGACATAACCATCTTTTTTACAATTCTTACTTTTTCATTTCTTATTTGAGCAAAACAATAAATTATAAGGAAAATATTACATTTGCCAATCAGTAATTATTGGCTATCAAAGCGAAAGAAATAATATTACACGTGCGAATATTACATAACCGGATTGTATTCGGCAAACAGCGAAATTTTGATACATGCCCTAATGAATTACACGTGTTCTGTAAACTCAACACCGAAAAACTGAAAGGTAAACATATTTTAGTAACCTATTTTTCTAAATTGTAAAATTTAAATAATTCATCATAATAGTAAAAATTCTCAAAGAACATTTTTAAATGACTAAGTAAGACTTGAAGTTTTGACGTTTGATGAGTAAAAAAAAACACGCGCAACCATCTGATTTATTTATCATTTACAAGAATCCATAAAACATTAGTTTGTTGCTAAAATGTTGTCGCAATAATTTCAGATTGAGATCGACACCGACACATTGTTGCATTGCTCTTCTTCATGATGAAGAAGAAAAATAGTCAAGACCTCAAGAAATGTTTGGTAACAATCAAGTGGTTTCCTGTTGTTACACTCGAGTAATTCTTCAGAAATACATCTTGTAAGTTGTAGATAAATAATAATAAAAAATTGAAATTAAAAATTCTGCCTGAAGATCGTTTTGTTATTTGGTGAAAACGATAAAGAATAAAGTTAAAGACTAACGAAGAAAAACTATTTTCTTCCGCTGATTTGCATCCTTCAGATTTCAGTTATAATCAAAAGTGAAAACGTTTTAATTTTTGGTAACATAGATTTTACAAGTGCCTGAAGGAATGAGTGTCTTGCTTTCATAAATATTCTCAACTGGATCTTTTACTGAATGTGGTTTTGCTATAAATTACACTTTATTTGAGATTATACTGCGTTCGCGGTAGACAGAAATCTAATAGTGCATGTAATTATATAGGTTGCATTAAATAGTAATAAGTATAAATTTGTCTTTCCGGAACAAACGCAAAAAAATTTATGTAATCTATTTTTCTTTCATATCTCTCATTTATTTTAAATTAGAAGCTAATGAAAATTACTTTGAAATATCATGAACATTTTAGGTGTTTAAAATGTCTATAATTGAATGTATGTACATTAGCCCGCGCACCTGTGTGTGTTTTTGTGTGAGAGAGAGAGAGAAAGTGCGTGAGTGTATGTGTGCGCTCGCGCGTTGTTTAAACAAAACCCAATTTTCCTTCTCTTCAGTGAGGTTGTAGTAACGAGTTTCACCAACCTTCCAGCTGTAATGAAACCTCAGGCATTGATACTCCTTAAACATGAGCCACAGAATGAAAAGTAGCAGCAGAAAAAAAAACCGTAGCAACAGCGACCGCGTTCTCGGTAGCAAATAGCTGAAGATAAATAGGTACCAAGTAGCAAAACTACTACTGTTGCTACTACTACTGTTGTTTCTGCTATTCCTACTACTCACTACTGCTACTACTAATACTACTACTACTAATGCTACTACTAATACTACTACTAATAATAATAATAATAATGATAATAACAGAGCAACAGCAATGAATCTCCAAAACACAAGAGTGTTAATAAAGGAACATAGTGACTAACGTTTTTGCGAAATTAGCCAAAAAAGACATTCGGTACAATCAAAAAAACAGAGAGAGATTATCAGGTGCACATGAGAAAACATTTTAAAAGAGGAATTGTTATAACTGGGAAAGATTCATTTGACTTAGTAAAAAGGGCATATATGATTGTTAGTGGACTTCGGCGCAAGCGTAGGAAAAAAAGGGCAGATGTACAAGAAGTGGGTTAGATATGTTAGAGATGTGGGAAGACAGGGTAGCAAAAACAATTAATACAAATTCCTGGAAAAAAAACAGATTTGTAAAATATATAATAAATTGTTCTTTCTTTGATCTTTAATCTTTTTTTCATCATTTTGTGTGTGTGTGTGTGTGTGTGTGTGTGTGTGTGTGTGTGTGTGTGTGTGTGTGTGTGTGATGTCCATTGCACAGATAAAGATAGACCCGAACAATCCTCCCTTCACTAAGTCTACACATACATAGAATCAATATTAAAAGACTATATGCTATTATCAGGTTGGAATGAAAGTTCTGGCCGATTTTATCCTTCATATAACAAATGAAGATACTAATGCTTATAGAAATATTTGATCATCAATATAACCTCTGTTACCTCCCAGAAGATCATTCTATATGTCAAGAGGCCACATTTGTAAAATTATTCCTGTTCTGGCGTAAAATACGAGACAAACTCATGATCAGCTTCTTTTCATGTCAACCTTAGGCCATCCAAATAGTTCTGCAAACCCGTAAACAAGTGATAATCAGGATTATTACTTGTTTACGGGAGAATATGGAGGATCTAGCAATTTAAATCTAAGAGAGATTTAGTCAATGGTGCAAAGTGAGGACGGGCGTTATCGTGATAGAGGTTTACTCCCTTTCTGTTGAATTAGATAGACATTTCCTGTCCAAAGCTACTTTCAAACATCGAAGTCGTTGGCATTAGAAATCAGCCTTAATTGTTTAATTATTGTCTAACAGTTCATAATGGATGATTCCTTGAATATATCATCATATAATCGACATGATCTTCTTTAGATGAAGTTCTCCGCTAGGTTGCTGGGCAGATTTGTTTCCACGACTAATCCACTAATGACAGCGTTTAACATTATAGTAAAGGATCCATTTCTCATCACCAGTAACAATCCTGTCCAAAAAGGGTACGTGAAGTTGTCGTGTAAGCAATGACTCGTACCAATCGACATATTGTTGGCGATTCTATGGAGACAGATCGTGCGGGAACCATTTTCCAATCCTTTCCAATTCGCGTAGGACTGTCGTATAGCTAAAAAGAAATTTCTTATTTAGTTCCCTATACATAGTAGTGGGGTTTCCTGTAAGAGCAGCTTCTAAATTCTCTGAATCAAGTCCTTTTGGGCGACTTCACCGAGGTTGCTCTTAAAATTTCCAATTTTGAAACGGAAAATGCATATCATTTAAATTCTTTCAATGCATCGACCCCATAAGTGCGCTGGATCGATTTTGGTGTTACATTTGCATTTTCACCCTCATGAAACTAAGAGAACATTTCCAATACGTCCTTTAGTTGGGACGAACATAAAGACAAATTCCAAAGTATATTAGAAAAAGAAGTTATAATCTGAAAGAAAAATATATAGTTTAGATATAGTAGGGTTACTAAACAACATAAAGAGACAATACTTTAATAAATTTTGTTCACAATTTCACATCAACAGACAGAACTTTCGTTCCATATGCACTCACACACGCGCGCGCACACAAACACACACATATATATATATATATATATATATATATATATATATATATCCCTTAAGTATCGTCCTATTCGTCTTTTGCTTCTTTTTACTATACGCACTAATCAACTCTGAATTGGTTAAGCTCTCACTTCACACTGCCTTCTTTCAGATAAACAATGTGGCTTTCGTTCCTCTAGCTAAACCGCCGATGTATTAACGGTTATTATTGAATTTGTCTATCAGGCTTTAGATATGAACGGCGACCAGATCAAGAACTCTGGTGTCTCTGGTAGAATATTTGACAATCCAATCGGGTAATAAAAATCGTGTTTAACGACCAAGCTAGTTCATTCACCATTAATGCAGGAGTACCCCATGCACTCTATCATTGGACCTACACGGTTTCCTATCGTCATCAACGACTCTCACGATGCCACCATTTCCAAACTAGGTAGTTATACTGATAGCACAAGTCTATACTCCTATCTTAAAATTAAGTCTGATCGATCCAACAAAGTAAAACTAGCAGCTGTTCTCTAAAATCACCTCCAATTAGTTGTTAATTGGGGCAAGAAAATGACTTGTAAATTTGAACGCCTCGTAAAAGAAATTATTATCCTTTAATCATCGTAGAGAACGAATTTTTCTTCTGTCAATTGCTGATGTTAGCCTCAATGCGTCTTCTTGTTTTCACGTTTTTGACTGACATAAAATGGAGTGATTATATTGAATAAATTGCTAGATGTTCTGCTAAGAAGGTTGGTGCCAGACAATGTTTCTCGTCGTTATCCATCTTGCACATTTATAAATCTGTCATTTGTCCGTGTATTAAATTGTATCTTCATAAAATATTGCTACCATGTCTTTTCGACAAAATCCGAAGAAGGGTCTGTAATATTATCGGCTCTGACATGGCACTTCGACTTCAGTCACTTCTCACCGTCGTGATGTGGCTTCTCTTTCTCTTATTTATAAATATTTTCATGGCTGTTGCTCTAACGTCCTCTCCATCGTAGTACCTCGGTCGCATGAATTTAAGTGTACTACTAGATCGGTTACTAGATCTCATCGTTTTGCTGTTGAAATATCCAAATTAAGACGTAAGTCAGGGGTCGGCAACTCATTCGACCCCGCGGGCCGGATCGTGTTATAATGACCGGTCGCGGGCCGGACGAAGGCCATTAATGAAAACTTAAGGAAAATTACATATGCAGACCCCTGTCAACCTAAATATTTAAAACTATAATAAAAATAAATATTGAGAAATCAGAAAAACAAAAGAAAATCTAAAATTAAAAAACACCTAACAAAAATTACTTTTTCTCAAAGAACGTCAAAATACTTCAAAGTGAAAAAAATCAACCGAAGTGAAATGGATGAAATTATGACGTGTAAGTTTGAAACTGTTATTCAAAATTGGTCCACAAACGAACCACACACACACACACATCAAACAAAAACGAAGCACATATACTCATACATACGAGTACAAATAGTTGCAAACATATACACTTACGTATGTACACATGCGGTATCATCCACACATTCATGAGGCATGTATGTATAATGCACGTATGTTTAACTGTCTTTAGATTTCTGCTGCCTCGCATGTCAGTCCCTCCCTGGCCTCTTTCACTTTATTGTTCCTTTCGCTTCTGTTATCTTTTAATGTAGCCAAGGGTCATAACAAATATGTATCCATTATTTGACATTAAACGTAGGCAATGCAACTTGGTAAAATAAGTCTCATGAAAAGTAACTGGCAGATAGTCTAATTCGAAAGCCTCGTCTCTCATGTTAAAAATAGTCATTGGTAATCAGGCCCGCGGGCCGGTCAAAATGCCTTCGCGGGCCATAGGTTGCCGACCCTTGACGTAAGTTCTATTCTAATAGCTTCTTCTCTCACATTCTCGAATGGAGAAATCTCTTTCGGTTTCTTGCGTCCTTGCTACATACGATTTTCAAAAATTTAAATGCAAGTGTCAATCGCCATCTTCTGTCTTCCTGAATTCTGTTCTTTTATGATATATATATAAATATATATATATATATACTATAAAGAGCTTGTATTTAATCTGTGTTCGTGAAAGTGTAATAAGAATGTGGTTCTTTATAAACTCACCGGTGAATTCACTCTAATCCTTTTTGTCTTTTTGTGTCAAGTTTGGGCGACTTCGTAGCAAAAATAAGTAAACGCTTGGTGTTTAAAGCTAAGTAAAACTAGGACTTCGAATGTTGACTTCTATCGACTGACAGACTTCCTCCACTTCGAATATTTTCGTAAGACAATGTTCTTCCTCCTCCATTTCATCCAATTTGGCATTGTGCCTTCATAGGCTAAGTTTAGTCAACATGTGTTGACATATGAAAAAGCATGTAAACCAAGAAATATAAAGTTCTAAGCAAACTTATTCAGACAGCCGTAGTCATAATCAAATCTAGATGTGTGTGTGTGTCTGTGTGTGTGAGAGAGAAAAGAGAGAGGAATATAGGTGCACATACGTGCTGTACACAGAAGGAAAGGATTTTAGATCTGTTTCCGAAGCCCACAAAAATTATATGCATTATGCATAATATTTTTCAACTGATTAATTTAAGTCTAGTCAAACTTCTGCAGCTTACTCGATTTGTACAATGAACCAAACATTGTTCCAGCATCTTTATCAATAGATCGAATATATGAGTTCCATTTGAGGTCTGGGGATGGCGTGTGACCCAGTAGAGGTTCAAGACAAGTAGCCCGTTGAGAGAACACCCATCCATCATGATATGTGAAAGTTCTGGGTTTGCTTGGTGGTGGTGGAACGTTACTAGTTTGCTTTGAGCCGCATAAAATTTTAGAAGCCAGTCCTTTCTCCCATTGATGTACCTGGTCAGAAGAGAGATGAACTACTAGGTTCTGGTCTTCCAGGTCTTTGGAAGTGCACCTGTAAAATGTAACATTCGTACAGAGATTCTATAGCGGCCCCCAATGCCACACATTATCAAAGGCCTTGGATATGTCCAGGGCAATGGTTCTCGTCATTAATTTATCTAGTGCCTCGCTGATTCTGTGGGTAATGTCAAGACATTAGCAGGGTATCGAGCAGGGCGAAATCCATACTGGTTATCACTCAGGAGGTTGTTTCTATTGAGGTGTTCAACAACCCTATTGTTGATTATAGACCCGAAGAGTTTACTGATGACACTAAGGGATTTAATGGGTCGATACTGTCGACCAGCAAGAGCGCTCACCCGTATTCTTTAAAACAAAGCACACAGTTCATACATTCTATGAGCTTAGGAATCATCTCTCCTTCAGGCAGCAGTTGAACAGATAATTCTGGGTTGATATGCTTAAGAACCGCTGGAATTTTATATGGGCCTTCTTTCTAGCTTGAGTTGCTTGCTGAATCAAGTGTGAGAAAGTAAAACATTTTCCTAGTCTGTCAGTGTACTAAAATCTTTCTTTTAAGGTGTGTTTTCCCATTATTTTTGTGGCCTCTACCGTATGAGCTGCATTACCTAATTGCATTTCGAAAACAATAATGAGAATTAAAGTCAATGGAGCTCCAATCAATTCTCTGTTCGATATCGACAAATTTGAAAGCTTTAATAATTTTAAAATTGTTAAGACTAATTAATGACGATTCTTCTCTTGATCCAGTCGATTATCAATGGCGAAAACTTCTTTATCCTCACATTTGATTGGATTTCGTCGACTTGCAACTCAAAAAGGCTCGTATATTGGTATCAGATTATTCGGTGATAGAGAATCTCTTTTTTGGGTAGCACTCCTATATTTAAAGAATTTTGAAGTGGAGGTTCTCCCAAACTGGCCCAGAGAATCTGTGGACTAGTCGTCGTCAATGTCCATTAACTTCAGACTGGAGGCCAGCAACAATGAAATCGAGACAATGCTCATATGATGACAAGCAATTCATAAAGTGAAACGCTTAGATGCTTATAATATGCTGTAAAAAAAATAAGTAGGTCATTGAATACTCATAGATCATCAACTGGTTTACCTTGTTGGACGCATATTCGTATTATTCATATTATCAAATATCGTGTTTACCGCACTCTGGATGTTAGGAGTAACCATCAAGACAGAAAAAATCCTACATGGCATTTGAGGTAGGTTGTCATTTGTACCACTTTCGCCGGATCTTTATCAGAGTAAAGAACGGCGTGGTTAGTTTCTAATGAGCCATACACAAAATTAGAATTAACAAGCTGAAAGCCACTTTTACCCACATAGACATGTCATTGTCCACAGAGATCATAACCACAACCTCATACCGTCTATTGTTAATAAATAGAATCGCTGTCGCTGTCCAACTTTAACTTTTCTGACATGTTAGATTTGTGGGAAAGCGCATAGTAATATATTATGTGTCATTTAAATTACTAAAGGAAAACATTTATTTGTATTATACTGATGTGCCAATACTCATAGAACGGCAATATATAAAGGTACGTGGTGCTTCCGTACCTTCACGTCATGTAAATGCCCAAACATATTAATGAGGAACAGCGGCTATCAGACCTGGGGAATAGTAATGGATGTCTGAAATTGTGGGGACATTTGACATCCCTCAATCTACGGTCTCACCGGAAATATCTGATATCTGTAGTAACAAACAAAATATGCTGGCTCGAGTCATATGCTTATTGTCATCTCATTCTCGTCAGATATGACAGCCACACACGATCTTTGTCTCTCACTCAATATTAGATGACTTCCTCCATCTCATAGACCACAATCCCAGTAATATTTTTATCACACGTTTTAACCCGAAGAAGGCTACCGGTCGATAAAATCCCAGTGATTGTCCTCAAGAATATTAGCCCTGAGCTATATTCGATCATACAGACACTATTTAATGGCTGCTTGAAAGAGAAATCCTTCCCAGTCTATGAAAGTGTATGGCCCGTTTTCAAGAATATGGGTTAACGTTTATCCCCGTCTCAATATAGACCCATCAGCCTCCTTAATGTAATTAGACAACTTTTTGACGCTATGATTAAAGGTTGTTTATAGGGACAATCTCTTTAGCGGCAAGCAGTGCAGATTTCGATTGGCTCGGCCCACTGCTGATATCTTAATTGTCATTACCCACAGAAACAGTGAGGCACAAGACAACACATACATCTCAAGAACGATTACATTGTGTATTTCAAAGGCCTTTGACAATATGAAGCATAGAGGGTTACTACATAAGCTCTCTGACTATGGAAACACTGGGAAAGTTTTCTCAATAATCAAGTTCTTCATCTACTTAAATGATCTGCCTAGAAGTATACTCCGATCATTTTGAATATCTATGCTCATGATTCAACGGTCTATGGGTGCACTTCAAGAACTCTAGATGCCCGGACACTGGCATCTGATCTCTCCTTTGACCTAGCTTTAACAGCGCAGTGGCGGGGGAATGGCTGTTTTAACCGGACATTATTTTTTATTACTATGGGAGTACCTGTTTGACATAATTTTCCTTTTTTAAGTGAAATTAATATCTACTCGCCCTGCAATCGAAAGTCTTATTAAAAAAATATGCCAGCCACATGGTCGGGAGACACATTTGTTTAATAAGAATTTAGGTTTGTAAGACACGTGATATTAATTTCATTGTTTTAAAAAAAACAACTAAACAAAGATGCCTATTCAAACACTATTTATAACGCTTATAGTGACAATACATACACACGTACGCACACACAGACACACACAAACACACACACATACATACACATATATATATATATATATATATATATATATATATATATATATATATATATATTGTCTGGTTTTTAATACATCAAAATAGGAAGAAATATTTTCTTTTGCATCTTATTTATTTCGCCATGTCACATGATTCGGAAAATAATGTATTTATGACTATTCAATTTTATCCAATTATTTATTATTTACATTGTCTACAAATAGTCGATATGATTTTTAACATTTTCTAGCAGACACAGACACACACGCGCACTCCTATATATCCTTTTCACATAAATGGCCTGAATCACTGGTTGTTAATTATTCCATTTTGTTGTAGCTTTAGTGCTGGTGTTGAGAGCATCTGGGGCTCAATTTTTCACTCTCGGTAGTGAAATTTTTCGTTTTAAATGACCTGGGACAATGATTTCTGAAATAAAATTATTTGAAAATAGTAGAATGAGTGATAAAATTTCGTGATGTAGATTCTTTATTTTAATTATAATTTTAATAATTAAATAATTTTATAATTTTAACCCGTTACCGTATGTGTAAATGTTTCATAGATATGTTTAAGTACACTTTATTTTTAGCAGTCCTGTGCTCAAATGTCAAAGAAATTGAAATCCATAAAGTGTCGTGTTCGAATTTCAGTGTAGAATTTAATTTAAAATTTGAATGATATATATTTTCACTTCCTAACTGGAAAAGTGTTCACTTGAACGTGCTCGTAGAAAATGTTAGATCAATAAGATGAAAATTTATTCAGAAGTTATTTGATAGTGTGTAATGGCCAACATATATCGATCTTAACAAACAAAAGTAAAAGTCAGAACTGCAGACAAAGTGATTGACTAAATCGAATGGTTGACTAAATAAAAAGATTTACACCAGTTCATTTGGTAAAATGCTAACTCCTGAATTGAAGAAAGTGGTCAACTAGATCGAGATTTACTCTCATCCATCTCGAAATACTCAAACAGTAGATAGGTTCACCTATCGTCCGATTCATACTCCTCCCCTGTCTTTTGAACAGGAGTAGAGATTTATCATTTGTTTTCCTGTTGAGGATTGGGTTTCCAGTCCCTTCTAAAATCTTCTCATTCCCTTTCACTCCCAGTAGCCCCTTGCATCTTACTGGAATTATCGCCTTGAAAAGAGTCAACAAAGACAAAGTCTACATGGAAGGACACTAAATCCCGAATTGGGAAGGAACACCACTTAACACCCTGTCTTTTATAAATTCCATCAAAATTAAACACTTATTGATAAAAAAAATAACTAGACAATCAAAGGAACTTTTTTATTATTATTATTATTATTATTATTATTATTATTATTATTATTATATAAAGCATAAAAATACTCGAATTCTTTTTGTCATTTGATCTCCATCTATGACAATCACATATATAATAATTTTATTATTAATATAATAAATAAATAATAATAATAAACCTTCGATATATTAATAAATCCACATTGTAACCAATCTCATTGGTTGGGCGTGCTCTTGGATCTTCTTTGAGACTCGTCCTAAAGCTGGTAACCTGAACATAATTACCCCTTGGCGGTCAAGGTTAAAACGCATCTCTACCAATTTCAATGAATACGAATAAAATTTCATACCGGATCGGCCGTCACCCGGGACAACAAGGGCCGCGTCCCTCAGAGAGAAACCAGTCTGAGGACGAAAAATCTGTCACTGGAACAAACTCTTCCACACACGAAGAGACACTAGGTCACCAAACCCGGATTATTGCCAACCTTGGACCAAGTGACTCAATACCAAATCGACTAATAAAAAGTAAACGAACGAAATGGAGCCGCGAAGAGTATCGACAAGTCATGACATCCTTCTTCACTGCACTCGAAAACCCAGCAAAGAACACCACCAATCAAACATACCAAATATGGAGGAGTATGATGGGAAATGATATAAGACCTAACCTCAATCCAAACATGCTTGCCAATGTCCGTATGGACAACATGCGAAACAACAGACTCTCAAAGGCAGAAATAGATAAGATAAAATTAGATATAAGACAAAATACTATGACCCATCACTCAAACTCTAATGAGACGAATGTAGAAATAAGGAATGTGACAGAGGATTAGGTGGAGGCTGAAGCGAATGAAATACGAAATAATCTCCCAGGAAATGAAATCCAAGACTCTACCTTAAACACAACCTGCAGTTCTCCAGAAAATGTACCTGGAATCATCTTCAGTGACAATAAGTTAGAATTCCTTGAAAACCACGAAGCTGAAATCACCGAAGCGAAAAATGACGTCATCCAAGTACTCAGTAGATTAACTTTCATCCAATTGTCAGACCAGCTCCCCAAAATCCATATGACAAATTCCAACAAGCACATCGTGAAAATATACAACGCTGCTCTGGAAACACTGTTAACAGATAAACCACCGGGAAACATCACAGATTTTAACAACGTCATATATTTTAGCAGCGACTCGGAAACTTGGGGTCAAGACAATAAATAAAATTAATAGACACAGTGAACCAGCTTGGAAAACAAAACTGATACGAGAAATAAAACAAGATGTGAGCTTTCTATATTAGATGAGCTCACCAGAAACCCAAATATTTCCACACGTAAGTGCAAAAAGATCAGGCGGAAATATAACATTAACTCCCTAATTGACATTCCATCAATCAAGGAAATGCTGAAACAGAAACTTCAGCTAAAGGCACAGAGAACGGGCGATACGAAAAATGTTGTAGGTTCTATCGCTAAAATAATATATTCCGAACGGATCTTAAGAAATTTTACAGGGAAATTGGAAAAATATCTATACATGTCGAAAGGCCACCATTGATTGATAATGTACAGACATTTTGGGAAAATATTTGGAGCAGCCCAAAGGAATATAACCCAAATGCAGAATGGATCCGACGTGAAGAAGAACGAATGCTGGATACACCTCTGCAAGAACGGGAAAATAATTCCACAGATGATGTTAGGCAAGCTCTAACGAAATCCCAAAAATGGAAATCCCCAGGAAATGACAAGCTGCCCAATTTCTGGCTTTATCATCTCTCATCTATCCATGAAATTCTTGCAAAAACATTATCAACGCTTGTAAATAATCCCAATGAAATCCCGGAATGGATTACTGAAGGTATTGCATGCCTCATACCAAAAACAACTGAAACAGACGACCCGAAAAATTATAGACCGATAACATGTCTCTCCACAACGTATAATTTGATCACGTCTGTACTGTTTAACCGTACTTATTCCTTTTTCGAAACAAACGGCATTCTTCCGCTGGAACAGAAAGGATGCAGAAGAGGTTCATATGGCTGCAAAGATCAATTACTGATAAATAAAATGATCCTGGAAAATTGCAGAAGACGACGTAGAAATCTTAGTGCAGCGTGGATTGATTATCGTAAAGCCTTTGATAGTGTTCCACATTCTTGGATCCTTAAGATTTTGGAAATGTACAAAGTCTCCCCTGTGGTATTAAATTTCCTTAAGCACAGCATGGGAATGTGGAACACCAAACTGTACCTTAGTCACACCAGGGGCACTACCATATCTAACCGTCTGAATATCCGACGTGGAATCTTTCAAGGAGACTCTCTGTCACCCCTTCTGTTTTGTTTATCCTTAATCCCTCTTACACATGAACTGAACAACAGTAGCTATGGTTACAAAATAAATAAGAAAATATTCAATCACCTACTCTACATGGATGATCTCAAACTCTTTGCCAAAGACAACAGTGAGTTGAAAGGCCTCCTCAATATCGTAAAATGTTTCAGTGACGACATATGTATGGGCTTCGGATTAGATAAATGTGCAAAAGTAAGATTCAAGAAAGGGAGAATTAGGAAAAACCCTCAATAGATTTAGACTTTGTCACAAAGATTAGAACTGGAACAAGATGAATCCTATAAGTACCTAGGAATTAGCAAAGAAGATGATATACAACATACCCAAATGAAGGAGATGTTAAGAAAGGACTATTACAGGCGTGTACGTCTCGTAATAAATACCGAGCTGAATTCAAAAAACAGAATATAAGCCATAATCACCTTGGCTGTCCTTAACTAGAACATAGCTGACATTAAGTGAATGGATGCCAAAACGAGAAAGCCTTTCACTTGCTACCGCATACATCATCCCAAAGCTAATGTTGATCGTCTGTATGTACCTAAACCCGAAGATGGTTGAGGATTAGTTCAACTACAACTATCCTACAAAACTACAACAATTGGCCTTCAAAAATACCTGGAAACTACAGAAGACTGGATGATGATATGTGTCAAAGGACATGAAAGTAGTAAGTCTCTTTATTCCGTAATAAAGGAAGCCAACAAGCTCAAAATGGAGTTTCAAATGGGTGCAGAAATACAAGTAAAACACAATACACTGACTGTAGCTGCAAAATACATAAAAAAGAAAGCAAAAGCATCCGACCAGATACAGAAACACTGGCATGATAAACCGCTTTATGGTCAAAACTCTGCCCGTACCAAACAAGGTGATGTAGACAAACCCCGTACCCATCAGTGGCTACGTAGTGCAGAGTTAAAATCTGAAAGTGAAAGTTTTATCTTTGCTGCACAGGGCCAATGCTTGTTAACTAGAAATTATCAAGCACACATACTGAAATATTGTGTTAGCCCAAAATTCAGATTCTGTGATAAATATCCAGAAACAATTGATGATCTTGTATCAGGTTGCACCCACTGAATATAAAACCCGTCATGACAGAGTGGGCTAATATCTCCACTGGAAAATCTGCAACATCTACGAGAAGGAAACTGAAAAAAATTGGTCTGAACACCACCCAGACTCGGTCACGGAGATAGGACCTGTGACAATTTTATGGGACTACACAATACACACAGGCAGAACAATCAAAGCTAACCGCCCAGACATTGTTATTAGAGACCGCAAACAAAAAAGGTACCTCCTTATTGATATGGCAGTCCCTGCAAAACTTCAATGTATCTTTGAAGATCTTCAAAAAACTATCAAAATACTAGGACCTTGAAATCGAAATCTCAAAAATGTGGCACATGGGAACATCAACCATCAAAGATTCTAGCAGATAAATTGAAGGGATTCCTGGAAGCCCATGCCTTAAAGAAATACAAAACATTGTTTTCACGAGTACAGGCCACCCTTTACGAATGGCTTTATGTAAAATAAGTTTATGTTTTTTTGTGTGTGTGTTTTTTTTTAACTGGTCAGTGGAAAATGTCATGAGGCCATTTCTAACCTTAGGTCTCTGGGCGGAATCCAGAAAGAAATGTGTACACACCAGAAATCAAAGGAAATATAATAATAATAATAATAATAATAATAATAATAATAATAATTATAATGCAATGTACCAAATGCAGAAACGATGGCAAGATAGGCTCAATATTCTACTCATACCAAACAAGCTGAGGTAGACAAACCCCGTACCAATCAATGGTTACGTAGTGCAGGGTTAAAAGCTGAAACTGAAGGTTTTATTCCTTCTTCACAAAACCGGAACTAGAAATTACCATGCATACATACTGAAAAATTGTGTTAACCCGAAACGTAGATTCTGTGTTAAATATCCAGAAACAATTGACCATTTTGTATCAGCTTACATAGGGTTAGCACCCACTGAATATAAATCTTGACATGACAGTGTGGGCCAATATCTGCACTGAAAAATAAGTAACTTTTACGGGAAGGAAACTAAGAAACTGATATGAATATCACCCAGACGCAGAGACATAGGACCTGTAACAATTTCATTGGACTTTACAATACATACATACAGAACAATTAAATCTAATCACCCAGACATCGTGATCTATAAAACTGCGCTCAAAATTAAATAAGTGTTTCCTCACTTGCAACAAAGTCACTTCGAATTTTGCAGACTCCTTGCGAAAAATCATATATTTAGCTTGGTCTTCTTCCTTTTCTGCGAAGATCATTTCTTCGCGTTGTATAAAAATTGTGTTGTCTTTGTGATCACGACACTCGGATTTTATTTTTCACCTAATTTCCGGGTAGACTGACTCCAAAAATTATCATAAACACTTACAATTTTTTCATGGCTCTAAGGAATTGTTCTATAACCGTGAAAGCTGATAGTATCCTAAATATATTTAGATGAGAAGAAAATTAATTTAATGATAACACTATTGTTGTAACGAAAACAAGAACTAAATTGTTGCTACTATTATTATAAAATAATTTTTGCTCTCAAATGAGATAAGAACTGTCGTGCGAAGAGTCGTCATGTCGATTGTTATATCGATATGCTGCACCCATTGTCAACAAAAGAGAGGGGAATTAAGTTCTCATTCTATTGAACATCATTCTTTAAAAATCGAACTTTCAAATCTGGAATCAACGACATCCGTGTCAAAAGTGCATGTTTGGAATCTCGTTATCTGATCTGCATTGATACAAACAACACTTTTTTGCATTAGATGAGCTACCGTTTTACTCCGACAGCTATCCAATTACAAGAGAACAAAAAGAAGACCAATAAAAAAAGCTTACTGTAAATTCAATTGTTTTCACTTTTCTTATAGATATTACAACTTAAACTACCTTCCAGGGTTTTTTAGTGCTTATACTTCTAATTTTTTCTCTAGAATGATGATAGCAAATTACAATCTTTTCAATAGAAAAATACCTTTTTCCTGTACCTGTTCAAATTGTAAGTCAAACTCTCTAGCACTTATCAAGATAACAAAGATTCACTAAAAGAGTGTTACGCTCTTTAACGCCTTTGTAAAAAGCATTGATCTTTTGAAACATTAAAAATTTGATTTTGTCGATATGAAAATTCTGAAAAGGAAAGCTCGGCACAATAATCTCATAACAATTTTCTTTAATAAATCTGCTGCTGACTAATTATATAAAAAGTATTTCGTTTACCCAACATGTCTTTGTTTTCAACATAATCTTCTTCCTTAACAACGCAATTGACCCAGAGCTTCTCTATAGATCACACAGATCGATCATTATACAGTGAAATCTTCAAGTTAAGATTCTCCTCATAACTGTAGAATAACAATAATAAAAAGCACTTACCGGCGTAAGAGTTCCAACGTCGTCCAGCTGGCAGACAAAAATAAAGCAGGTTGTAACTTAATACATATCCTGCAAACTGAGAAATCATGCTAGTATTTATATAGTAATACTTCCACTCAGGTACCAGCAGCCAATCACAGCCCAAGCAATGGACTATCCCACTTTAGCATAATGAGATGCTCCATTGCACCATAAATAGCTCTGTCTCTATGTTGAATTAGTGCTTCACTCAGCTTGCTCCACAACTGAGTGGTTATCTTTACCACGTGATTGTTCGACATGGCGCTGCGAACAGGATTTATGACACCTGAAAATTGGGAACTCTTCTTCATTGAAGCAGGCATATCCACCGACTCGGCCAAAACTCATGCAACAAGGTTTGCGGACGAGAAGCTGACAATCGAGAGCCTTCAAATGCTGGATCGATCTATGCTTAAGGAGCTGGGAGTCACATTAATGGGAGAAGCCCTGTGTATCATTAAGCAGGCTAAGGAATCCACCACCCAGACAACCCGCATTCAGGCACTAGCAGCCAAGCCTCCTCATCTCAATCTCGAGATGACACCACAGCAATTCAGGAAGTTCCGAATTGACTGGGATGTCTTTACCAAGATGACAAATATGCCAAACTCCCAAGCTAATATTCACCTATACAATTGTGCTGATGAGGCTGTGCAAAATGCCATAATCAACACACACCCTGACTTCTTTACCACTGATCCAGATAATCTACTTGACATGGTAGGAGTGTTGGTCACCCAGAGGTCAAGTCCTATTGTCCATCGCCTTGCTTTTGCCTCCATGTCTCAGGATGCTGATGAGCCAATACAAAGTTACCTTGTCCGCCTCAGAGCCGTAGCCGTTGATTGTAACTTTACCTGCCCCTCGTGTGAACATGACCTGTCTGATATATACATCAAGGACCAGATCATCCGTGGAATAGCAAATGACACACTCCAGGCTGACCTACTGGCCAAAGCTAGGGCACTTAAATCCCTTGAACAAAATATCCGTCATGCTGAGGCATTTGAATCAGCATTGCGGGACCAAACCTCAATGGCCGGGTGCTTCAGATACAGCTGCTGCTCGGCTATCAACATACCGCAGACAGAAGGGTACACCACAAGCCAACGAGGCGATCCGTACCAGCACCTATTGCAACTGCAATGTTAAACCAAACCACCAGGCTTGCTTAGGTTGTGGCAGCCACCAGCATGGCACCTCAGGAACTGAATCACGCCGGCTAAAATGCCCAGCATGGGGACAAACATGTAGTAATTGTGGGAAGCCCAATCACCTATCGAGGGTATGCCGGGCTAAGAAACCAGCTCAAGCGGTCAGGAAAAGCCTAGAGGCTAATGAAGCCGCCATGGACACACTTATCGCCCACATCACATTCAATCAAACGACAGGCACGTATACGTCTAAAGACACAGGCCAGATAAGGGAAATTGATGCATATGTTGTTCCATTTTCGCCAAAACCGGATCCCAGACAAATTAAGAATATCCCCAGAAATCACAGCACTAGGATGACAATCTTTCCTGACAGTGGGGCCACCATATGTCTCGGGGGACTTAAGCACCTTCTGAATATGGGGCTCACTATCGACAACCTCATTCCATCAAGAAAAGTCGTCCGAGCTGTGGGAGGCTTTACGCTCGTATGTCAGGGTTGGCTCCCCGTGGAATTCATCGTCCAAGGAAGAACAACTAAACAAGCCCTATACATATGCAAAAAGATTCAGCGGCTATACTTCAGCAAAGCAGCCTGCATTGATGTAGGGATACTGTCCAAAGACTTCCCGAAGCCTACAACTACAATATTACCCCAAACAACAATGCAACACATGCCCTCGACAAGCACACATAAAAAATCGGACGTGAGCCCTAAACAATGCAAAGTCGAGGGACAACTTCCAACACGCCCCAAAAACTCCCTTTTCTTCCAACAGAACAAAACATTGATAAGCTCAAGAATTGGCTATTAAATCAATTTGCCGAAACGGCGTTCAAGAACAATGGTGAATTCCCACCGATGTCTGGCCCCACTGCACATATACACCTCAAAGAAGGAGCAGTCCCCAAAGCAAGACATAACCCAATTCCTGTGTTTTTCACTTCAAAGAGCCCGTAAGACAGGCCCTTTGGGAAGATGTGAAAAGGGGTATCATAACCCCAGTACCCGTTGGCATGCCCGCTGATTGGTGTAGCACTATGGTAATTACCATTTAAAAAAAAAATGGCAAACCACGAAGAACCATAGACTACCAACACCTGAATTCACAGTGCAAACGGGAAACACACCATACAGGGTCACCATTCCAGCTAGCACTACAAGTGCCACCTAAACAAAAGAAAACGGTGTTGGATGCTGTTGATGGATATCATTCCATCCCCTTAGATAAAGAGTCCCAGCCACTCACCACCTTCATCACAGAATGGGGAAGGTTCATGTACCTGAGAATGCCACAAGGATACCTAGCATCTGGCGATGCCTACACCCGAAGATATGATGAAGTAATAAAAGACATCCCCGCAAAGTAAAAATCGTGGATGACACCCTACTCTATGACTCTGACATCGAAGGAGCCTTTTTCACACCTTCGATTTTCTCCTCCATTGTGCAAAAAAAACGGCATCGTAATAAATAGAGAAAAATTCCAATTTTGCCAAGACACGGTGCAGTTTGGGGGCCTCAAATAACATCTTCTGGTGTAACCCCTTCTAAATCCATGCTGGAGGCAATTTTGAGCTTCCCAATACCAAAAACACTCACCGATGCCAGATCATGGTTTGGGCTGGTCAACCAAGTCGCTTGGGCATATTCACTAAGCCCAGTCATGCTTCCATTTCGTGATCTCGTAAAACGAGACTCACACTTTACATGGAATAAAAGCCTGGAGGATGCATTCCAGCAGTCAAAGAAGGTCATAGTTGACTTAGTCCGAAAAGGCATCGCAACATTTCAAGAAAGAATAACCTGCCTTGCCCCATATTGGAGCAAAGACGGAATGGGCTTCCTACTTCTGCAGAAGTATTGCTCATGCACCACTGACAAAGCCCCAGTTTGCTGCCCTGAAGGTTGGCGCCTGATATTTGCTGGTAGCAGATTCTGCATTGATGCTGAACGCAGATATGCACCTATTGAAGGCGAAGCAGCAGCAATTGCATGGGCATTGGAAAAATGTCGGATTTTTGTAATGGGTTGCCCGAATCTCATAGTGGTTACAGATCATGAACCACTAAAAGGATTATTCGGAGATAGAGACCTTAGTAAAATCCAAAAACCCCGATTATTCAGGTTAAAGGAGAAAACCCTCAGGTACAGATTCACCATTCAGCACTGCCCTGGGAAATGGCACAGAGCCTCCGATGCTGTCTCTCGTAACCCAGCAGACATCTCACAGGCACTCCTAAATGTATTCACTGCTGAACCCTCTCAATCAGACATCATAGAGTCTGACAACATGGATGACTGTGTCAAATCAAAAACCTTATTAGCAACATTCGGTGCAAATGACAACCTGGAGCTCATCTCAGCAGACGTTATCCGTACGGCGGGACGCAGCGACCCGCAATACAAAAAATTAATAGAAGTAATACAAAACGGATTCCAAAGAACGCGCATCCTCACTGCACCTGAAATCCGCGAATATTGGGAAGTGAGGCACCGCCTAAGTGTTGACGACGGGTTAGTGCTCTTAGATCAAAAAGAATTGTTATCCCCACCTCACAACGCGCAAAAATATTACATAGCCTACATTCTGCACATCAAGGCGAAGTTGGCATGAAGGCACGTGCCAATGAATCTGTTTATTGGCCCGGGATGAATGCTTCAATTCGTAATATTAGAGCAGGTTGTACGTTCTGCTCAAAAATTGCCCTGAGTCAACCAAAAGAGCCAATCAATTTGACACCATCTCCTGATTGGCCATTTCAGCAAATCGTCATGGACATCTTCCATGTTGGAAACCATGGTTACTTAGCATGCGCTGACAGGTTAACGGGCTGGCTGAATCTATATCACTTGAGCCACGGAGAAGCTAATGCCTCAAGGATTATTTCGATTTGCCGAGACATATTTCAAACCTACGGCGCTCCTGAGGAACTCAGCAGTGATGGTGGGCCACCCTTCACATCTCTTCCATTCAAGCAATTTTTGCAAGACTGGGCTGTTAAACAAAGGTTATCATCTGCTGGTTACCCACAATCCAATGGTCGAGCAGAGCTCGCTGTCAAAACAGCCAAGAGAATCGTAAATGGCAACACAGGAGCCCAAGGATCATTGGATAATAACCGTGCAGCAAGAGCCATCCTCCAATACAGGAATACGCCCATTCAAAACATTGGGCTATCCCCTGCTCAACTACTACTCCACCGCCGACTACGTGACTACATACCATCCCACCCAACACTCTATAAGCCACACGCGAATTGGATAACCGCAGCACAAAATCGTGAGATAAGTTTGTCCCGGCGGAACGCTCGTCTCATAGAGCGATACAACAGAACAGCACACACGTTAAACCCCCTTCAAAAAGGACAAATAGTGGCACTACAAAGACCAACAACCCGTCGATGGGACACAACAGGTCAGGTCATTGAAACCCTCCCCAACCACCAATACCGTATCAGAGTTGACGGATCAGGTAGAATTACCTTACGAAATCGCCGATTTCTCAGGAAACTGGATACACCAACAATTCCAGTTCCAAGACCTAGTGCAATACCTGAGACCCCTACACCAGTGCAACAAACAGTCGACGCTGGAATAACATCAAACACTGCTCAGCCGTCTACAATAACACGGACAAAAACCCCTCGGGCATTGTCCAGACTACTTCCGCACAACCAGCCAGGTTTAAAGGAACTCATCCCTCCCCAAAGGCCACTACCCACACGCGATGGGGGGGGAAGGAGATGTAGAATAACAATAATAAAAAGCACTTACCGGCGTAAGAGTTCCAACTAGCGTCCAGCTGGCAGACAAAAATAAAGCAGGTTGTAACTTAATACATATCCTGCAAACTGAGAAATCATGCTAGTATTTATATAGTAATACTTCCACTCAGGTACCAGCAGCCAATCACAGCCCAAGCAATGGACTATCCCACTTTAGCATAATGAGATGCTCCATTGCACCATAAATAGCTCTGTCTCTATGTTGAATTAGTGCTTCACTCAGCTTGCTCCACAACTGAGTGGTTATCTTTACCACGTGATTGTTCGACAATAACAGTATCAGGGTACGGACTTATTGAATCACTTCCGTATTTACATCATCATTTCGATGATGCACCGACCACAGTCCAATGCTTAAGTTGTTGTATGGAGAAAGAATTTTCTTTAACTATTCTAACCAATCACACGCTGTGTCACCATTGCTGACATGTAAATAAATTTTACTTGATTCCCGATCAAAATAAATCAAGAAATTGTTTTGATGTCCTCCTGCTTTGAAGAGAATGTAACAGAGACTTGAAAAATATTCTGGATTTTTGGTCGTTACCAACTCATGCTTTCGCACGTTGATCCAAATGAAATGATAATCTTTTTATTTATCATTTGTGTCAACTGACTTTTAATTACATGTTAATCCGTAGTGAAAGGATTATGAATGTATGTATAGTGTGTTTACGTGTTGTTGAATTAGAAACACGTGCTATTTATTCCTGCTAAAAGAAGATCCGACAACAAGAACATGGCGGATTCAAGGCATGGTAAGCAATGTTGAAATGTTGACAAGCAGTGGTGTGAAATGTCGCACGTGGTGTAGAATATATCAAAAGTTCATGGAAGTTTTAAATATTGTCCTTGTGAACTGAAAAGAAAAGGTGCCCGTAGAGATACCTGTTAAAACTTTTCGACGAAATGTGCTCGTGCTCTTTCATCATGCCGTGGTTATTCGAGTTGAATGTAGCACGCTGTGGAAAAATTACGTTGTATGTGTGAAACAATGTTGAGTCTCATTACGGTGCTATTAGTAATAATATTCATGTTGGCTGTGTCCCACTCTCTGGAAAATGTGTAGAAGCAGTCTTCTAGTAAAGTTGAGCTGATTGTGTCGAATATGTTTCAGAACTTAAGAAAATGTTACTGTTATTGTCGACTGAATATCGTCCTTGCAAATTTTTAGGGTGTTTACGTTTGCATCGTTGAAAGATGGCAAGTTGCCCGAGGTATGTCAGACTTCATCTATTTCAGTCCAAAAGAAGAGTGTTAGTAGAAAATGGCGTTGCGTTTTCCGTTTGATAAAACCGTAAGCATGTCTGCCGGGTGAAATTGGGTCAAACATCGCCGAGAGAAAGAAAGGATCAAACAAATAGACAAGTGGGGAAAAGGAGTGTTGTATTGTTGTTGGTGAATCGTGTCATAATAGTAGCAGTTGTAGTGCCGATTCGAGATTCTGTGTTTTCCACGTTTTGTAGAAAAAATTCTATTTGCTACGCCAGAGAAATGTGTTTTGGATAGACATATTGCAGCGAATTAAAATTTTGATTTTGCGCTTTCATCTGGTCTAATCACAAATTTTGTTGCTGTATAAATGTTTTTTGGGGATTAATAGTGCCAATGTTTTTCCTGACTGGCTCTCGTTTGGAAAGTGTGTGTAAATGTGAGTTTGTACATATATACAGTCTTGTTTCTGTTAGCAGGAGTAAAAACAAAATCACGTCGGAAGGTCACCAATCTGTAGCGGACCGTTGGTTTACGTATTGTTAAATGAGAAACACATGTGTAACACCTGATTGAATTAAAAGGCCCACTACAAGAATATGGCGGACTAAAGTTGAGTCCAACCGAAGATGTAAAGAAAACAAACAAGACCGATATATATATGTCAACAAATATATGTATTAAACAACAAATTTACAAGTGACAAGACATCAAAATTTGTGTTTGCGTGTGAACATAAAGAGTTTGTATTTTGGTGAATGTTCGTACGTACGTGTATGTGTATTTCATGGCGTTTTCCTACAAGTGGGCAAAAACACGGATCTCTGCAAGAGATCACATTTTTAAATGTGTCCGCTGAAATGCGAAGCAATAAATTGCCCAGTATTTATAGTGTAGGGAGAGCATGCCCGAGTGAACCATTAGGAAATTAAGGAGGAGTTAACTCCGACAGATGTCTAACATCGATATTGCATTAATGTTACATCCAATAATGATAATGATATGATAAGCATATATGCATGTTCTTAAATATTTTGTCATTAATTTAATAAAATAAATGCAGCATATAAATGACTATACAATAGGAAGACAACACAAATTTTGTTTATGTAGCAAAAGAGCGAAGCAAGGTATGAGTTTTGTCATTGCTGTCAACAAACTGACAATCTGAAAATTGTCGGGAAGACTTAACCCTCTAAGAAAACACACGTGACTTAGACAAAAGACATCACTCACTCTTTCACTCACCAACAAAATAAATTAAAGCACATATATTTCTTCCTTTTTACGGGAACTGTCATCAGAATATACCTTTATGCACTTTCTTACAGGAAATACCCTTGAATATTCTCTATAATATAAGTTGCCGATAGAATAAAAATTTCTATTCCATTTTACTCATTCTTTTGTTTGTATATTTTCTCACTTGTAGTTTCTGGTCTTCAACACACGACAACTTCTTAACCTCAAAAAACAATCCCAAATCAAACACAACATCAACGCTTTAAGTTGTGATATATGAAATATGACACCTTGTGGATTTTATTTTCAATGCTTTCAATCGTTAGACAGATGTGAGATTTTTACGCTGTTTTATCTTTGGTAAAAAAAAAAAAAAAAAGAATTGGTGAGATGTGACACCCACCGGTGGTCGCGGTCGCAGTCCAGCGCCAATATGTGGCGTCCACTGGTCGCGACGTCAATATATGACACTGCGCAGTCGGCCCGTGGTCAACTCTTAGTTGCGCTGCGAAACTGTAAGGTTTCTTCCACTAGCGTTTGGGGTTGACTCGTTGTCGCTGCCACCAGCCTGTGTCCCGTCGATCTGGTCGTTCCCGGTTCGATACCAACTTGTTCCCAGCTCACTTCCAACGTCTGGTTACCGAAGTAACTACTTTTATCTCAAGTCTAACCTACCCACGTTGTGACTTTGATCTTAAGTAGACGAAATCAATCAGGCATCGTAGTGCAAGCTGAATCCGGGGTAAAGGTGATACCGCACAAGCGTAAGTAAAAGAAAAATAATAAAACAAACTCACGAGGTTCAAATATGTTGAGAAATAACAATTATCTATCTGTTGAATACAGGAGTGTATTTCTCTTCCGGCCCGTTTTTATGGATTCGTGACACTTTTTGCTTTTCTTAAGCGAGTTATGGTATCTTAAGTCGTGCGTCAATAAAAACTTGCTTTTGGTAGGAAGACTAAGTCGAAAAAGACGTGGAAATCTTTCGGTCAGCTTCTGCGAGGCAACACTCTGACTCTGTAACTCCGACCGTGTCTGGCAACTCTGCCGAAACTCTGCTCAGCTGCATCGAGACGTTTGTTTCTATGGACACCGACCAACTCCGTGGTGAGGCCTGACGTGGTTTGGGTTCTTTGACAATTCCCAATTCCCAACAGGAATTCTCTTTATTCCTAGGCCAGGAAGATTAATTACTTCCCATTTCTGAAATACTAATCACTTTCCATTTCGGGGGTTTCTCCCTCGTACGTGAGGGAAGGTTGGATGAGGTCCCTTATTGTGACATTAATTACTTTGACAGAATCACAGTCTCGCTTTTTCTTACTGATTTTCTGTCTTTTGCGAAAAGTATCTTTCTTTTGTAAATAAAATAAATTCTTCTTTTTAATGTCGCTCGGTCTATCTTTCGGTATAGCTCTTTCTCGCTTTAAGTATTTCCCGTTTTTAATTTCTATGGTTAATTAGTTAACCAATTACCATAGTTAAATAGTGTCACAGAGAAAACAAACGCGTTTATTTAAAAAAAAAATTTTTTTTTAAGTCCACAGTCGTCTTGCATTTCTTTTATGAAAAATTTAGGAATAAAGTCAGGATTTTCTGAAAATTATGTTTGCAGTTTTTGATTGGTGTGGTGCTTCTCTGAACAAAATATTTGAAATTTGCTGTTCACCTTAGTTTGGACGTCGATCGCATATTCACTTCCGATTCATTCATCATAACAAACTTAGCTGTTTTATTCCATAACGATCGTTGATATGGAAATATGGCCTAAAATGACTTTATCTAACTAAAATGAGTAATATTAATGAAAATTCATTGATATCAAATGTTTTTACTATATAGATTGACTGAGCAGTTGTAAACAAAATATTAATGGAAAGGAAATGTCCTTGCTGCTATAGCAACACCGTGAGTCCCCCTGTTAATTACTTTATTGATTTAATGACTTCTCGTTTCAGTGACCGTTGCGTTTAGTTTTGTTGCTGACAATGTTTATATAAACTACAGACAATTTTCAATATTTATTGTTTTTATCTTTTCAGCTTACTTATTTATTTGTTCATTTATTATTAACATCTAATATTTATTTTCCTCTTATTTCAGTTGCCAGATGATTAAGTCCAATTCACTGGAGTGACATTTTAAATTAGTACTGATGAAATATTATAAACACTAAAAACATAATTTAAATTTAGTCTTCAACATATTCTACCTCCTTAATCGGCCAATGGAGAAGAATCAAGCATTTTATAATGTTCGCATGGTTTTAGAGCAATACCTTATAATGTAAAAAACCTTCAAAAACCAGACAGATAGTAATCACCCTAATTTATCATTTATTGTATATCTGCTTTCAAATATTTGTCATCTATTTTGTGATACACGGATTATTTCAACTGCTATTACTTGTGTTGATAGAAAAATAAATAAACAAAAATAAATGACAAGAAGAACAGAACCTTTACTTCTGTTCAAAAGAAGTAAAGGTTCCTCCATTTTTTCCTGTTTAGGATTGGGTTTCTGGTTCGTTCTAAACTCCATTTCATCACTACACGCCTAATGTCTCTGCCTGAACCCTAAAATTTTATTTGCTAATTAAATCTTGATCTCTTTAAGTCTAAAATAAGCTGTCTACCTGTCCTGTTATCTTGCCTTTGCTTATGCTAATACAACTCCACACACTAACCCTCTACACTGAGTGACCCCTGGACTTTGGATTGGGTGAACATTTATTTAAAGTAGGAAGAGGGTTTGGTGGAGAAGTGAATCTCGGGAGACACCTGCGTTGATCAATTGGGATTCGGAAGACTGGCCGTTAATAACTACCTTACGTTAGGAAGGACTTTATAATTGAGAAGACTCTTCCTGTGATTGCATAACTGGAAAGCTTGTGCAGTAAGCCTTTATACCACACATTGTCAAAGGACATTGAAATATCTCATGCGAACGTCCTTGAGATGTATTTGTTGTCAAGTGCTTCACTAATTCTGTGAGTTATGGTAGTTAGGACATCAACAGTGGACCGGGCCGATCGAAACCTGTACTGTTTGTCACTCAAGAGGTTATTCTTATTGAGATGATCAACAACCCTCCTGTTGATTATAGCTATAAAGAGTTTGTTAATAACACTGAGGAGACTTGTGGGTCTATAATGTGAGGAGGAAGAGCACTCATCTTCATTCTTGAAAACCAGGCATACACCCGACACCTTCCACAGACATGTGCTGGATTTCTTCTTTAAGTATCGATTAAATTATTTCGTTAATATTGAGTATAACTCCGAGTTAATATTTTTAAGGACAACCACAGGGAGTTTGTCTTGACTGGTGACCTTCATAGGTTCACGACTTTTGATAAGTCTTGAGACTTCCCCGGCTGTAATGAAAATGTTACTGAGATTGTGATCAGTTAGATGGAGGAATGGGATAGCCTTTATCATCTAACGCTGATTCTGAGGCAAAGATCTGGGTAGGAGGAGATGACTTTGGGGTCATATATAATGGTCGACACTGACACTTTGCCGCCATTCAGAATTTGGTTGGCGATCTTCCAAATTCTCTCGGAATCCAATTTGTTTGTTTTCAACCTTGGCCTGGACATCTCAAGCATAATGCTATTTTGCATTTTCTAGAACTCGGCTGCAATGCCTGCGAGCAGTTATGAATGCGGTAAATGCCCTACTACATTACCTCATGTGATAGATATTGTAGTAATGGCTATGGCTGCAGAACATTCAGGGGTAAACCAGGGCTGGCTGTTCGGTTTTTGCTGGCATTTTTTCTGGAATATAAAGTTCTTCATTCGAGTAAGAATCCATTCTGAAACGAGATGAGGGTCGCAGTTTTGGTGGCAGGATATTTGAAGAAACTCAGAGAGGAGCTTCCGCCATGTAAGATCTGATGCTGTCCCAGTTCGCTTTCGTGCATCGAAATCTCGTTCTATGGAACGGTCTATCAGGTGATACCTGTGGTTTAGCATCAACTTTTACAATGACACATCAGGAATGCGGATGGGTTCTTCAATGATCTACGTTATATTGTAGGCGACAGAAAAGTCTCTACAGTATCAGCCTTCTTAATCAGTTTTATTTGAGTGAACTAACAACTCGTTGTAGTTAATATTAAAGTCACTGCAAATATAAAACTAAGGGGAAATTCATTGAAGATATTATCAATCGTCTCAGCTATTCAGTGGAACATTACAGTTAGAGAGTATAACACATTGAGCAATATCTGAACACAAGATCCAGGTCCAAAAGACGAAAAATAGAGCAACACATACCTTCAAGCGAACTTCTGTCAAGGAAAATAACTGAAATCTATATGACAACAACCAATGTGTGTCTCCTACACAGCGGCGCTGCGACATTAAAAGAATGCACCCTGGCCCCGTTCACAGGTTTCACAGTGCCAACAATCGTAAACACAGCCCTGAATACATCACTGGATAATGTTTATTGTTCGGCTAAGGTAACAATCGCATATATACATATGCCATAGTTTAAGTTACACGGTCGAAAAGTTCTTTCAAGTAGAGTATCTAAACATTAAAACCACTTTTATTTCAATGCAGACTATACAGCAGACCCATAAAAATGTCGTCCGCTCCCTGTAACTAAGCTACTGATACTAAAAATATACATCAAATTTATTTCGGTTTATCAATCCATTCTTTGAAAGTAAACTGCTTTAACTTGACTAAATTTGAAGTTTGTGCTAAATGGACAATAAGTTCTCATCACACATTTCTATTCGGGTTCAGGCCAACGTAAAATATTGATCTTGTTGGTCTTATTTGTAATCAATGCATTTGTATGTTTCGAGTTATTACCATAAAGGAAAATGAAACGTCGTCTTCCATAGACGTGCATAGCAGACTCTTTCAGATCTTTCTCCAAAATATCATAGTACACTCCATGTTTCCGACAGTTTTTAGCAAACAGTGCATCCCATTTTCCTTAAAACAATCGAAAAAAAATATCCACCCCATGATTTAATCTAAAGATGGTTTTCCTAAGTTTCTCCTCTTTTCTTCCACACTCATTGTATGTGATTCTGACAAAAATTCAATTTTAGTTTCGTCACTTCATAAAAATGAGTTCTAAAAATCACTAACATTCTCCAAGTTGGTATAAGCGATGATGACTTTTAAGCAAAAACATTTTCCTTGCAGGGTAACTACTAAGAACATGTTCAATGAGAACCTAGCATAAAATAAGACATGACACATCTATTCCATTGTTTAGCAAATCAGAAACAATATCTTTCAGTACAACTTACGGATTCTTGTATTCATCTACAATCAGGGCTGGGTTGGGCTAGTATAGGCCAAGGGTCCCTCAATCTTGGTTATAAAATTGTAATGTTTTTCTTTACTACGGTTGTGTTGAAATATGTGCTAATTTGGTTTGCAATAAACAGTAAAATAGTGGCATTTCTTAAAGAATGTTTTTATTGGCAAACAAAAGATAACTATTCTAGTTTATTTAAAGAATTTGTAATAACTTTACTTCAAGCTATGTAAATGTCGCTAAAATATATCACGAGTAAAAAATATTCAAGACAGATGCGGGCGAGTTACGGTGTGGCTCCGTCTTAGAGGTTGGGGACATTGTTTATAACAACATCAATAATGTTGATTATGATTATGATGATTGTAAGCACTTCCGGTCCCACTAGGGAATGCTGGAAGCAAAATGAATCAAGCAGCAGTTTGAATAAAATAGTTGTTAAAGTTTACAACGTCTCGTGTCTTCATTGTGTTGATTCAACTTTTCAGCGGCCAGTTTCATGTAATTTATCTTTCCACCCTAAGCCCAGTGGAACATGGTGTCAGAGAAGGATTATTTCTAAAATAAGAAAATTATTTTCTAGTAGAACAGGACCCAATTCGAAAATATATTAGATAAAATCCTATTTATTTGTACTATTTCTCTTGTCTGAATTTTCTTGTTTCTTTTTGCTGTTATTATTTTATAGCATTGTGTCTAATATAAAATAGTGAGGGCAATTGACCCCCACAAAGGCAAAAATTTATCTTAGAATTCACTCACCAGGAGAACCAGTGGAAACCTTTATTCGCGAATTGCATAAATTAGCAGAAGCTTGTGAGTTTCCAAAGAAAAATGATTAAATGAAAGACCGTCTTGTAACAGGATTACAGAAAAAGGACCTATCCGAATGATTACAACTAATTCCTGATTGGAAACTCGAGGAAGCTACGTAGGTGGCCAGGAACAGTGAACAAATAAAATCTCAAATTGAATAAATACACGAAAAAAATGTAGACGAAGTAAAGACCCAGAGAAACCAACAAGATATAAAAAGAAAAAATAGAAAAAAACAATAACCGCAGTAGATGTAATTGTAACAGAAAACATGATTTCAAAAACTGCCCATCAAAAGAGAAAACAGAAATGCGGGAAAATGACATCAGCTCCGGAAATATTTCAAAGGAAGATTGATATTTCAAAGATTATTCATAATTATTCAAGGCGTCAAAACAATTATCGACGATTTTCTAATCTACGTAACAACTATAGAAGAACACGACGAAAGACTAAAAACTGCTTTTAAAATATTACGAAAAGCCGGACTCAAGCTTAATAAAGAAAAGTGTGACTCCAAAAAGACACGACTAGAATATTTTGTGCACATAATTTCTGAAGGCAGAATTCAACCTAATAAGGCAAAGCTAAAAGCCTTTCAGGAGTTGCCTGCACCTACAAATTTAAGCGAACTATGGTCAGATACTTAGACAAATTCTTAATGATCTTGTCTGAAACAATACAATCAATGATGGAATATTTGAAAAAGGACACTGTATTTGTGTGGTATCACCCACAAGAGAATTCTTTTAAAACAGTAAAGGAATTGCTAACTCCAGCATCAATTCTATCATACTATGATTCAACCAGGCATACAGTAGATAGCGCTGACGTTGGCAGTTATGGTCTCGAAGCAGCTCTATTTCAAGAAATAGATGGCAATTTAAAAATAATAGCATTTGCTTCACGCACACTCAATAGCGCTGAGAGGAAATACACACAAATGGAGAAAGAGTGTTTGAGCTGTGTATGGGCATGTGAGAAGTTTGAGAGATATATCACAGTACTTCAATTCTTTAAACTGTTAATGAAACACAAACCACTTATACCATTAATAAACACACATGATATGTACAATACCCCATCACGATGTCAAAGACTTCTGATAAGACTGAGAATATATAACCCAGTAGCAGAACACGTTCCAGGGATGGCACTAGTTGTACCTGATACACTATCATTAAGTACTTTATCCGACATGTTGGAGTATACACAGACTGTGTGGCAAGAATCATACCAGCATCGGATGAGAAATTAAAAGAAATAAAAATAGCTAGGAGAATTTTGAAACAACCAGATACATTTCAAGTATTAATGCCATACTGGAGTATGCCAATTCAAATCACAGAAGTCACTCACACATAATCAATTATAGAAAGGAAAATAAGAACCACATTACCTTTACATCCCAAAAGTTATTACCGAGATGGCCTGATTTCACACGCATCAGGGAGAGACAAACTGGCAAAATCCAGAATGAAAAAGAATATTAACAGATTCTATTGTAGCAAAAATTTACCAACTCTAAAAAGAGGAAATAGAGTTAGAATTAGATAAAGAAAAATATTGGAACACTGAAGGAACGATCAAGTCAGTAGACACTGACAACAGGTCGTATATTGTGACAATTAATCCAAGAGAATTTCCTTGGTATGTAATAAAAACAAACTTTGATTTGTAATTATTTATTTTATAATCTAGAAAAGTTAGAAATAAATTAATAAAGAAAATAAATTACCTTAGGAAGGGGGTGCTTATAACAACATCAATAATGTTGATTATGATTTTGGAGATTCTAAGCACTTCCAGTCCACTCTAGAGAATGCTGGGAGCAAAATGAATCGAGGGGCAGTTTGAATAAAATAGTTGTTAAGTTTACCACGTCTCGTGTCGTCTTTGTGCTACTTTAACTCTCATATAATTTATCTTTCCATCCTCAGTTAACATAATTTCATTGGCCTAAGAGACCCAAAAGATTATAATCTGGCCCTGTCTGCAATAGTTATTTTTTCAGTCTAAAAAATTCATTCCTGAATTGTAAGGGTTCACAATTCATTGTTTTAAATCCACAGACATCTTTTAATCGCCTTGTTGTTTTTGTTGATATCTGGCTAAAAGTAAACAATGCTCATGTTCATTACTGTACACTTAAGTCAGTCAGTTATGCGCCATGCGTAATACACGCTTAGGCGATCATGTATCTTTCGATACATGACTGATGAGGCAGATTTTTTTCCCGCAGTAGGTTGCCATTTCTTTCTGCGGTAGATCAGTTGCCATCCAAGGCTAGAGAGAAGAGTATTCATACCTTTCCAAAGGGTATTATCACGTTAGTGAATGTAATTCGACTGGAATTCGAACTCTTAGAAAAATTTACAACTTATTGATGTAGCCTGATAGACTATCTCATCATAATATGGTAATGGTATGAATATTATATATCTTATGGATTTTATAAATAATTAAAATAAATTTCTGGCATATTATTTATGCATGTGTATATGTCTATGCGTTTATATTTCCCTTCTACACAGTATATTCTGTTTTTATTTGTATACAATAAGTGTATTTATTTACTAAGAAGATACAAAAAAAGTATGCACGTCTTAGAATGTGCGTACTTCTTTTCTTTCTATCACTTTCTTTCTCTCTCTCCCTCTGTCTCTTTCAATCTACTATACACACACACATAATATATATATATATATATATATATATATATATATATATATATATATATATTATTATTATTATTATTATTATTATTAATGCTGATTATTGAGTCTAGCCGAAAGTGTGATTAGTACCCTGTCTCTCTCTCTCTCTCTCTCTCTCTCTCTTCATTTCTTCCTTCCTCCTTAACTCCCGCTTTATACTTCTTCCTATCCCCTAATCCTCTCCCCAATTTTTTTCTCCCGCTCTGTTTCACTTCTTTTCTTACTTAATTTCTTGAATGAAAACTTTACTAAACAAGTTTTAAATAAAAGTTTCTCTGTAGCAGAAGGAAAATTAACCAAATGTATGTAACGATTGCCAGTGATGAGTGGTAAAAAAAAAACGTTGAATCGGGAGTACAAAACAAAAGCAGACGCTGGCAAGATAGAGAATTGTGCGGGAATTCAGATAACTCGAGCAGCAAAAATAGGGTTCATAAAGAAATAAGTTTTCAGGGCCGGAGGCAGTTCGTCGTCAATGGCGGTGGTTGTGGCTAGAGTGTATGTGAACACTGCTTGAAAGTCAAAACAAAAATGGGGACGAAAGTACGCATACCCGACTCCACCTACGTGACCTAGAAAGGCACAAAGTAGGTCGCACTATGGAATTTACGCAGCAGGAGGAAAACTGCTCGGTGCGCATGTACTGAGATTTTACGCTGGGATCGACGATTGACCTCGTTTCTACATTGCACAGACACACACGCGTGCACACGCGCACACATAAGTACGCACACACACACGCACACACGTACCTCTACATAAACATATAGGCTTATTCACTCATAGATATGCAATATATATACAATATACAAATAAAAAAATAGGACAAACGCACCCCACAAATGAGAAATATTAAGGCACTACGTGTGGATGCGACTGTATTTGTGATCGTGTGTGTATATGTGTGCGTGTGCATGCGTGTGTGTTCGTGTGTGTGTGTGTATGTGAAAACCAACAAGGTAGACTTCCAAATAATTTTCAATTTCATATTGTTCATGACTACAGACGAGTTTGAATGTTTATAAAATTCAGACATGCCCATGTACGTCTGAAATCGGGGGGGGGGGGGTCAGTATATTCATTTAATTCAATTATTTATATTATGCAAACGTGATTACATGTAAGAACAAAGGAGATGCATGAGGCCAACTAAAAACTGACCTTTGCATACATTTTACAATAGACGCATGGAAGAGATATATATTCACTCAGTATCCGCATACTACTGACCCTTACTGTGTATGCAAGTATCAGATACCACTAAGATTGTAATTATATAAGTCCGAACAGTATATTATTTTTACTATACATGATCAGTATGCTCACTGCACACTAATTATTTAAATGTACTTATAGAAAATAGTCATACTGATAGATTGGCTTTAATTAAATGAATTATTAAAAGTGTGATAAAAGGATACAATTAAAAAGATATTTATAAGGTTTGATAAAAACACAGACTCATTTCCAGGCCCATTTGGATTTTATTCATCAACATTCATCCGGAATGTAAATAATATAAACGCTGTACACAGATAGATAGATAGATAGATAGATAGACAGACAGAGAGAGAGAGAGAAAGAGAGTTCTTTTTACTCAAATTTAATTTTAAAAAGTAAGTAATACAAGCATTCACACATACACATGCGTTTGCGTGTGTGCATGTGTCTACGGAGGAGTGTTGAAAAATTCTTGCTCCGACCCACTTCCCAAAATTAGGATTCTCATCTTTGGTCATTAAAATACTGTTTTGAGGAAGCAGGTTAGGCCGATAACTTTTCAGCATCCTATCAAATGCATGTTTTTTAGTGTACCTTTGGTAGAACGAGGGACTAATTGATTAACAAATTAATAGTATATACAGGAATCAGATTTATTGCCACTGATTTTCGCATGTATTTACGTTTTTACATCTACGCACTCCTCTGCTAAAATATCCAGTGCCCCAAATCACATTGTGCACATAATGAACAGTCACGAAGTAAATTAAAAATGTCTCTATCTCTTCCATATAAGCTAGCTATTGGGTTCATTTTCACACAGACATATATTCATGCATATCATATTCCCAGCTTGTGAAGTGAATAAATATACAGAGACACACAGGCAGATTTTGTGTCTAGATATCGACAACATACTGATCCACTCGCGAATATACAAACTTGTCGAGTGGAAGTCTATTGTTTAATTCTACTGTCAGTCTGCATTTAAGCTCATCTATGTCGATGTAGGACGCTTTCACATACATTCACGTGCACTCACATATATACACAACAATACACACTAATCTACTATGTTAAATTTTATTTAGGGAATCAGTATTTTCAAAATAAAATTGGCATTAACCAACAAATGTTGAGTTGATCTTTAGGATATATTTATATGATAAATCTACCAAGTGAATTTCAAATATCTTTTCTTTATTAAAAATAAATACAATAATTTGATAGTATGATATTTTATCAAGCAAATCAATTGTTGTTCATCATATTGTGAATAAATATGTATACTATTAATAATATGTCTATATTTCTGAGATGAAGTGTTATGTTCACTATTTACATTATTCGGACTATTGTCCTCATCTTTGTTGCCATATTTATCACAACGTTTCGGCCGGTTGGAATGTCGAACTTTATTTCGCTCGCTGGGATAGACTGTTCTAGTTCCACGTGCCATGTCTAATGGATGTCAGTTATCAGTTATCTCCTGTTAATTCCTCTCTCCATGTTCTCTACAGCCATAACCAGGTATTGAACTCACACTCTTTGGGTCCAGTCACGGGATCTAACTAACGCCTTTATCCACTTGAGAATATCTGTGTATGAATTTCTGGGTATTATAAACGTAATGTCTTCAGCAACTATTTTTACCAGTACTCATATTGCAATTTTTGCTGTTATCATTGCTTTTTTTTACCAGAGCTCATATTGCAATTTATCGTTGTTATTATCGCTTTTCTCTGGCACTCCTTATTACTGGTTCCCATATTGTATTCATTTCTATGCTTGGTCGGCTCAGGAGATTTTTGTGGTCTAGCATATGTGCTGATTCCTTAAGTTTACGAATTTTCCAATGATATTCTTTGTCTATGATTTCAACCTGATCCCAAGGAGGGCGGTGATCTCCCTTTTCTCTCCATATGTGGTCAGCCACGCCTGATTTTTTCACTTCCCTTCGTGTTACAGCTTTCTGGTGTTTTTGAAGCCTTAGCTTAAGGGGGCGGCTTGTCTCCATTTTATGGATGGCGTACGGGATGGCGTACACACAGTCTTTAGTCATGTTCTCCTCTATCGGGGTTGGGGGAGGTCTTACTCGGGAGTGATATCAGTGTCGTCCAGCTTTTGTAGGTTGTCCCGATGTTATATGGACCGCAGATCCTTTGTATTTTCTCCGATAACCCCTTCACATAAGGCAGACAGACTGTTTTCTGAGTGTCGTTGACCTCCTCTTGTTGTACCCGCCTATCCCAATTTATTGTGGCCGCTGCCATGCACCCAGGGTAGTTGTTACGTTGTAGGGTACTACTTACACTGACCAAAATCTTTATCTAATGTCTCTGGGTCGCCACTTATGACTTTTTCTCAGTGTTGTAAGCAGCGGACGATCCCTTTCTTTACGTTGTATGGATGGTGGGAGTTGAAATTGAGGTACTGTCCGATGAATGTCGGTTTACGATATACGGATGTCTTGAACCCATGCCCTGTTGGAGATATTAGAGCATCCAGGAATGGAAGCGTGCTGTTAATCTCTTTCTCCATTTTGAACTGTATCGAATGGCTTATTAAGTTCACATAGTCCAGTAGAACCTAAACATCTTCCTGGTGTGGTCAGAGTATGATTGTATCATCTACGTACCTTAACCATAGAGTTGGCTTTAGAGATATAGATTCTAATGCAATTTCTTCAAAGTATTCCATGTATATATTCGCCATTGCTGGTGATAATGGCGAGCCCATTGCTAAACCCTCATCCTGTCGATATATGTGTGATCCCATTCCGAAATGTGTTGTTTGTGTACAGAAAGTCAACACCCTCCATCAGATTATCTATTGGAATACTGGTTCGTTTTTCTAGGGATGAGTCAGAGGCCAATCTGTCTCTTTCTACTGAGAGTGCCCCGTCATTGGTTATCTTGGTGATCAGAGGGTGGCAACTAAGTTCAGGTGGCCTGAACGGAATACCGTCTTTGTGAATCTTAAGGAGACCGTATATATGAGGTAGCTTGGTGTAACGCTGCGACAACTACCTATACGTCTTAGGTACGAAGTGACCCTTGTTCTTGATTAATAAAGGGTACATTTCGACATTCCAGCAACGGCCGAAACGTTGTGATAAATATGGCAACATAGATGAGGACAATAGTCCGAATAATGTAAATAATATTAATAATATATTTATTGGTATCTATTTTTAATTTCAGATATATAAATATTGCCATGAATCTTAACTCTTTAGAATGATATAACCTAAGATATATAACCTAAGATATGAAGTTACTGAGTGATGAGAACATTGGGCATTGTAAAAAGTTGAATAGAAATGACAGAACAAACAAAAAAGAAATTGGAAACATTGTCAAAGTAAGAACAAGAAAAACGATAAAAACAAGAAAAAATAGTGGATTTAAAAATGTCACAAATAGAATATTGCAAAACATTAAAAGGATAATAAATGTACCATACAAACCAGGTGTTGACCGCTCGACGACCCAAAGCAGACTGCGTAAATATGTTTTTTTCCTGCAAACCTCTCTCCACAGAACGCTGCCCCATTGTCAATGAGTAGTTGGTGGCCCTCTCGCAGAATAGAGATTCCAACTGCTGGATGATGCTGGCAGAATCTTGACGCAGTAACTACCGCCAAATGGAAAATCAACTAGGGCCCCAATCTATCAGTCAAATAATGGTGGCCGTCATAATGTGTTATATCCATTCCCACTCTGCTCCAATTGTCACTCACATCCAGCTTTACAACTTTCAAATGAACTGGCACGACTCACAGTCTCTGATCATTGCCCGACCCGCTGCTTTCAAGACTTCAGTGCTGACCTGTTTTACAAAATATAATGTGCGCTACACGATTCGTTGATGGATGCTTTGTATACGAGCTGTTCTACGGCCGCAATGCACACTGGCTCCGTTTCTTTTCGAAGGGCATCTAGCCATCATTGGGGCACCCTGTTGAGTTTATAGGCTTGGTTCATGTGAGATTTGACGAGCCCCAATTGTTATCCCATATTCAGCAGCCAGGTCCCTGAGTGTGCCGAGCCGATGTCATTAATATTTATGACGCCGCTTTTGTGAGTACTCTCAATTTTCCAGACAGCGTATCAGAAATCCAGTGATGTACGCATGCCGAGTATGTCTTCAGGTGAACCACAGACGCTTTACACTGCCACACCAGGTTGATACCTCTCGATATAACGTCGAGCTCCACTATGTTAATGTGCTTGTTTTCGTATACCTTGCGCAACCAACATGCATCCTCAGCCAAAGATCCGCCGCTTTCTACAACGACACCGGTAGCCAAGAAGCTAGAGTCAACCCCTTATGGTGATATCGTGTCTGTTAACGCATCACTCTCCATGCGCTCGATCTTTTTGCGTTATTCTAGTGATGCCGTCCGTCAGCATTCGAACTAAGAACGGGTCCCGTGTTTCATCAACCCAGCCAGATGTTACATACTTTCACGAATGCAAAGATCCTCCAATGGGTACGTTAGGCATCGGTGGGAGCTCCTTCTCAGGTCACCATTGCAGTTTACCTTGCTCCTCCCAGACATGCAGACTCAGCACGAGGGTGCCATCAATTAATTGCTCCGAATTCTTTCTAACCAGTCTGAATCGTTCCAGGAGTGCTCTTATGCAGGCCACAGAGCACGTACTCTAATTGAGGGATATGTCATCTATGTACAAGGATGATGCCCTTTGGATGGTTTCGTCTTGTGCAACCACGGCGTTAAAGATTACGGCATAATCAGAGGTGCCACATTGAGTCCAAACCCTAAACGGTTAAGGCAATACCTTCGTCCTTTGCTTTCTATCGCTTGAAAGGAACACAGAGATTGGTCCACATGAATTTGCAGATAGGCCCGCTACCGATTCAGCTGTTGCCATTCCCTCAATTTTTGTGCGCAAATATCTGCATTAGCTGTTTATGTGTCACCACAATGATTAAATTCCCGATAATCCATAACAGGGTGGACCTTCTGCTTGTTTTCATACAGTGCAGTCCTTAATGGGATTAGGCCCTTGGGGGTCCAAACTTCTCTTCAATGTACGGAAGTAGCCAATTTGTTTTCTATCCAAGTTTGCAATTCGTGAGTGGGAAGTACATTCACGAACTGCAATCCTGGATAGATAGAGCTGCTTCGGTGCAGGATACACCGGTATCTGGTTCTTCAGCATGGTTGATGTTTGGTCACAAGACCACTTCCACAATGGAACCTAGATCTTCCAGTTCAGGTCATATTCTGCATGCAAGTTGTGCTCTTTGATGTGTCTGCGCACGAAGGTCGGTCAAGTTGAGGAAAACTCACAATGCCGCTGCTGGGTATACACACACACACTACCAGCATGTAGATGATGTCAACTCCAAACAATAGGTCGTATCCCAGTAGCCTCCTGTCTACAACCAGAACCTCAACATCAATAGGGTGCCTATCGCTCACACCAAGTTAAACAATTCCGACCCCATAGCAAAACTTGTTGGTTAAATTCAATCCTTCAAAAATTAAATTAGTGACATTCCATCATATTCGATCGGACCCACAACTATTACCAATTACGATGAACGGATGAGCGCCTATTGGGATTTCAAGTGGAACTCGTACATACGATCCAGCTCTAAAGATGCTAGAAAAATGGTATATATATATATATATATATATATATATATATATATATAGAGAGAGAGAGAGAGAAAGAAAGAAAAAAAAAAAGAAAGAAAGAAAGAAAGAAAGAAAGAAGCATGCGTTTGTTCGTTAATCATTTTTTTGATTAAATACTCTCACTGGGAAAATTTAACGCAGACGAATCTTCATTTTCCTTCTTTTGGTTCAACATATGATGAAATGTCACGTTAAAGTACAGCAGTGAACAAGTGAGGCTGGCAAACAAATTCAGTCTCTCTTCAACGTTTGTGATTATGAGCTGATTAAACTTGTTCAGTTCACACAAATGTAACATGTACTATGTAAAATAAATGGTTTAGTTAATAAAAAAAGAACAAACCAAAGGGTACCAATATAATCAGTACGAAAAGTATTTATTAAATATTAATTATAAAGCATATGACAGAAATGAAGCACGGAAAAAAGGTTTTAAGTCCGGAATTTTCGGCCACGCTTGTGTCCGTCATCAATGGAACGAGGAAAAAACCCAGAGAAATGTGGATTATTCACCGACAGATGATTTTTATCATATATATATATATATATATATATATATATATATATATTATAAGCGGTAAACGCTAGTGGCATGCTAATGGCAGATTTGTGGCTCGCGTGTAGGAACAAGATATTCAGTAGAAACACAGTTAAAATCAGGTAGAGTTGCGCCGAGAACATGATACAATTAATAAAAAGCACAACAGAAAAATAACAAAAAGAAGCCGCACAAACCAAACCCAAATGTAACTGCAGAGTAAAGCAAGAATACTCCTTAAATGGCAATTGCTTGCAAAACAATGTAATATACCAAGCCATAAAAAGAAGAAAAATATACATTGGAGTAACTGAATGACCCTTGAAACAGAAACTACACAAACAAACTTCACAAATACAAATACGCGAACACCACAACGAATCCAAAACATATATGGGAAATTATAAACAAAAAACAAATTACATGAGTAAAAAGTCATCAACCTACAACAATAAATCCCAAAACTGTAAACACTGTCTATAGGAGAAAATAGCTATAATCACCTTCCCGGTCCAAGATATATATATATATATATATTTTTAGCGTTTCACCCCAAGCAAGGTGGGAAGCCACTAGGACGCAAGGGGTTACGAAGATTTGGAGCAAGATCAGATAGGAGTGATAGAGGAAAGGATGAGGAGAAGGATAGTGGATAGATCAAAGCAACTGGAGATGTTGATTGACATTACATTTGAATAGTTGGAGATTATAGCTCTCAGGGAAACAGGAATAGGGAAGGGAGTTCCACAGACGAGAGGTGCGAGATATGAAGCTATTGGAGTAGAAGAGACGGCTACATTTAATAGTTTCGACAGTGAAAGGGTGAGAGCGGGATGCTAGCCTCGTAGGGCGCTTGAATTCATGAAGTCTGGGAACCAGCAAATTCAGCTTCGGAGCAATTACCATGAAAGTATTCCTTATCTCAAAATGCAGACTCGAAAACAAATTTTTACTCCGTTACTTAAAATTCGAAGACTAAAGACAAATACCTTTTAAAATACCACCATGATTAATGCAAGTATATGCACTATATACAATGCCAAACGAATAAAATAACCAACCCCGAGAAAACCGAGTAAATATTATTATAATAATAATAATTAGCAAAAAATAATTCATTAATCAATAAATAGCTATAAACAACTGCATTCGGATTTACAGTTATTCCTACAGAATAGACTATAGGATAATTTGAAACATAACCGAATCAATGAACTTTTCGATATCTTCAAATCTGCTGTTCTGCTGACTCGACAAGGAATGTTCCATGGAACAAAATTTATGATATTTTGTGGATAACAGGTTCGATAAATATAGAGCATATTGAAGTTCTTCCCATCCCAGCCTATGATTGTTTTCCATATCTCATTTGCAGCACAAGAACGGGTGACATGCAGGAAAATCATCAATCGACTTCCTTACCACCAAAAATTCATTTTTCCAACAAGTTATTCAACCGTGCTAATTGCTCACTGAAGCGTTGCACAGTAACAGTTTGCCTTGGTTCCAAAAATCGTAATAAAGAATTCGTTTTAAATGCCACCATATGTAAAATAGATTGTTACAATAGATACTGTTTCCGTTTAAACGGCGACACAGAGAAAATTCTCACTCTTCGCCTCACTGCATATGAAAATTTTGTAAACCTTGTGCGCATCCTTGCACCAACACTCACAGCCACATCCAAAGCCAAACGCCAGTTCTACGCTCACCTTGACAGTGTCGTCAAATGTATCCTAACATATGAACATATTTACCTTCTGGGAGACGTTAATGCGAGGTTGGATGGAAAGTCGTGGAGCAAACGTGTTATGTGACCATGGTATTGGGAAAATGAATGAGAATGGGCAAAGACTCCTAGAGTTCTGCTTAAATTGTGTGACAAACACTTGTTTCTATTACATGCCTTGCCACAAAGCATTCTGTAAACACTTATGGTCAAATCATTAGCACCAACTGAACCTGGCCATCATCAATCGCGACTCCCTAAACAGCGTACCCAACACCAGAGCTTACCACAGCGCTGACTGCGATACTGAAAACCTGATCCCCTCAAAATAAAGCTGAAACCGAAGATACTCCACTATTCAAAGAATAAATGCCAGTTGAGAATTAACACTAACAAGACCGCCTATCCAGATAAAAACCAGAAGTTTTTGAAAAGACCTGTAGAGCCCCTTACCAGTGACTCATGACAATCCGTGGGAGACAGAATTCTCTCTAGAGCACCATCTACAATGCTACAGTCTCGATTTATGGAAAGAACGTACACAAAAACACAGAGTGGTTGAGGCTAAAATCACGTTAGAGCCTATCATCAATACTAAGCACAGCGCGTTGACTCGATTCAAACGCGACCTTAGCCGCACAGTGACATGCAGTTTACTGAGCTTTAATGTGATCGAGCCTGTAGATTATGCTAATCTACTGGTTCTAAAAACTGATCGCAACAAAACTCAGCAAACTGCATTTCACTGTGCGACTGGCTCTGTCAGATAGCATCCAACAGGCTTTGGACACCAGCAAAACTCGGAACATGTACGAGAGCATTAAACAAGCAACTGGCAAACCAACAAAGAAATCTGTGCCCCTGAAATCAAAGACAGGGAAGTTAATTACGGACAAAGACAAACAAATGAGATGATGCGTAGAGCACTACATATAACTTTACTCCAGTGAAAATTCCGTCATTACAGAAGCACGTGATGAAATTGAGGGTCTACCGGTCCTGGAAGAGCTGTACTCTGAACTTAGAGATGAAGAGTTCAACAGAGCCATTGAGGCTCTAACTTCTGGAAAAGTACCGAGTGAAGACGGCAGAGGCCATCAAATGCGGTAAGCCAGTTTTACTGAGACCACTCCTTAGCCTCTGTTGAAGTGAAGGCAACGTTTCTCAGGACATGGGCAATGCCAAGATAATTACCCAGTATAAAAACAAAGGCGACCACAGTGACTACAATAACTTCAGAGGTATCTCCCTGTTAAGTGGTTTTGGAAAAGTCTTTACTCTGGCGGTCTTAAATCGACTCCAAATCGTTGCTGATCACATCTAACGAGAATCCCATTGTGGATTTAAGACCGAAAGGTCCACAATAATCAACTCCAAGAGAAATGTCGTGAACAACAGATGTCAGTATGCACCGCTTTCATCAATCTCTCAAAGGCATTCGGCCTTGCAATTTCAGTTACTAATGAAAGTTGACTCCGCCACAGTTGCTGGGCATCATCCTTCCCTTTCAAGAGAACATTCAGGGTGTAGTCAGCTATGATGATGAAACTTCAATGCATTGGAACTCAGGGTGGTGTAAAACAAGGATGGTTTTTAGTACCGACTTTGTTTGACATCTTCTTTCTATGTTACTGAGCTTCGCGTTTAAACAATTCGAAGAACTTTGACCACGCACACCGAACATGACTTTCAACAATCGATTAGATAGTTCAACCACATTGTAATTAATTCACACTAGCTATTAACATAAAAACAAATATAATGGGTCAAGATGTTTCTACATCACCATCAATCAGCACCGATGATGTGGTGTTTGAAGCCATAGATCACTTCCTATATATAGGATTTTGGTGATGGTAGACATCACCAAAATCCTATCGCATAACATGGAAACTGACAAAAGCATCCCCAAAGCGGCAACAGTGATAGACAAATTGAGCAAGAGAGTATTGTACAACAGTCAGCTGACCTTGCGCACAAAACTAAAAGTATTCCAGACATGTGTCCTTAGTACTCTGTTTTTACGACAGTGAAACCTGGATAACATACGCCAAGCAGAGAAACCGCTTAGAAAGATTTCATCTCCGCTGTCTAGGATGTATCTTCGTCATCACATTGAGAAATAAATCAACACTGATGTGCTGGAGCAAGTAGACTCCTGGAGCATGTATCTTCTCCACTGTCAACGTCGTCCAAAGATATCATGTACGGTGAGCTGGCTACAGGACACTGTCCGGCAGACCGCCCTGCATTACGTTTAAACAACGTTTGCAAGACGGACAGTGAAACTCACAGGCACGGACCGTAGTAACTAGGGACAGGTAACAGACGATAGCAGCGATTGGCATTATGCTGTTCAAAGAGGAGTCGTGAAAAGCATGAAAAAGAGAAACCAGCTGTTAGAGATCAACACAGGAAACAGCGATAGAATTGTTATGCAACTCCAGAGGCTTCCCACAAAAGGACTGAATTTTTACCAAATAGGACGCTACCATTATATCACGAGATAAATGGATGCCTATTACTACCGCTACATTAATCAGAGGAAACTCATAAATCATAGCACTTTTAATGCATCTTCATTTGATATTCACTTTTTGTTAAAACGGCGCTGTTCAGTTCAAACTTGGTGAATGGTTCGGCGAAACACAAGTGCATTCAGTGTGTTGTTTAACCTTGTCCCTTTTATGTTCATAGATTATTTTCTCTAAATTTCGAGATTTTTCATCAATATATTGAACATTGTTTACATTCTATTGGTAAACTCCTGCTATTCGTATGATATCAATTCTTTGTTTTTCAGTTTACCAGGACTGTCCAAAATTTGGTATCTGATGTTCGCTTGAGAAGTGAAACTAATAACTCTGTCCATCATTGATTTTGAACAGAAAGAAGAATGCAGTTTTCTGGGGTGGTTTTTTGAGATCACGAAAATAAACTCCATTTTCACGAAATTGCTCCAGTTTTTTTGTAATTTTCAAATTAAAATTTTCTAAATTTCGAAAAAATTAAATTTATGACTATATGTATTAAACATGTTCATATAAACGCTTTATTTCATTTAAAATATCTAAGAAAATTCAAGCTTTTTTATTAAAAGAAAAGTTTTACTAAAAAAAAATTACTTTTTACAGTATTTATGCTTTTTTTTTTTCTAGGTTTTACATCTGGCTTATCTCTATGGGGAGTCGAGCAGAAATCAGCTAGTATAGAAGGATTCCTCTTGTTTTTATAATGACTTTCTATTTTGATAATTTCTTGGTGGAACCTTTCATCATGTTCGTCGCTGACTACTGCTGCGTTTTCCGGAAAGTGATTGTTTCTTTAATTTTAGCATCACTGAGCCTCAGAAATTTCATTTTTGAATAGAAATATCACGGATTATCATGTTTCAAGGCTTTCACAAAGTGTTTCATTCAGTTCAATGTTATATGAAGTGGCGGCAAGATTATATTTTCCTTGGCCACTAAGGGTTTGAGTATAACGTAATAACCATTCTGTGTGTGTGTGTGTGTGTGTGTGTGTGTGTGTGTATGGTATTCACCTCGAGTTCGGCTGTCCCATTAAAACAAAACACATAAATTTTGTCTAGCCTACCTGCAATACATTCAGAATAGCGACTACCTTCAGATCACATTGTGTTAAGTTAATTAACCACTTATGCACACTGTATTTAATTTTGTTTAAAATAAAATCAAGATTTTCATGAGTTTCTTTTAAAACAACAGAATGAGCTAAAGGAATCGATGGCAGTATGCTTGCATTATTGCAAAAGCACGATTTTGGCGCTCTAAGGAAAGGTCTGATTATTCAGACCATGCAGCGAGAGAGGTTTTGGCGAATGTGATTCAAGTTCTGGAACATAGGTATCGTTTTCTTGTACAGGAAAATCCATTTCTGATTCATCTGAATCAGACAAGACAATCTTCGCGGATAAAGACAAATATACATTAAACATAAGTATACACTCTAATCCTAATGTGTATGAAATTGAATTCCAAAGCCGGGTTGATGTTAATAAAAATTAATTTTTAGCGATGAATTTGGGTTTCATGGATTCGTGTGGCAAGTTGGTTATTCTAAGGACTCACTGACTAAGTCGTGTCGAAGTTTCATATTTATGAATTTTCTTGATCACGTGGGAAACTTGGTATGCCGTTGTACTTTAGGTTGCTGGCATTTTAAACAAGTCTGCGTCCAGTGCACTGTCCCTGGATATATTTGGCCAGACGAAACGATCACTAATCATCTTGGTAGTTGCTCTTCTACCAGGATGCGACAAAGAATGGAAATGTTCGAATATTTTTTCCGCAAAGAAGGTGGTACATAGGGTCTAGAGTATTCCGTGCTTACGTCATAATATACAATAGTGTTACCGAATGGCACAGGGTGTTGCTTTAACTGTAGTGACGTCTTTTACTGTTTCCAAACTAGTGTCATTCTTTTGTTCTTCCGCTAAGGAGTCGAAATTCAACGACTGTGCGTCGATTGACTGTATCGTCGATCGTGATAAAGTATCAGCTTATAGACTCGTCCTGTTTCTACCTGCAAACCCTAGTAACAGAACGGTCTATATTTTACGCCTACGTACAAATTAACTTTTTAACCAATTAAAACTGTATTAGGCGAATAAAGAAATTTCATTGGATAACGACAACGATCTAAAAGTTTCACGCGCTGAAATCGAAATTGCGCCAAAACCTTTTGAGCCAACTTTGGACCTTCGAAAACTGATATAAAGGAAAAACCGACTGACCAAAATCAGTCAGTAACAACACCACAGAGAATTGCTAACTTACTCCACGTCGTTCGAAACCAGACTTTGCCGCCCCAAAAAACACCTCAACGCTGACTCGCTAACATTTCAACTCTACCAATTCTGTGGACATTATTTCTTAGATATTACTTACCTAAAGTAAATTACATTTACTATTTATTAAGTAAACATCTACATGTGAACGACCTTAAAAATATTACAGTAAAAGGTAAATTACTTAAGAACTTTCTGAACTCTTACAAGAAAGACATTCTGAAACTTAAAACATCATACACATTTGCCAACATAACACATACCTATATTCTATTTGTACATCATTTTGAATTGTATATAAATGTTTTATCAGTTTCTAATAGAATATGTCTTATTCTTAATATGAACTCTGATACAAATATTCCAAGTTAAAGGGACACGACTCTGTCCTATCCTTTTGTGCATATTGTACGTCAACCTAAATAAATTTATTGTTACGTTATAAAACAATTCAGTTGAATTTTGTATTTTATTTTGATGTTAGTGGAAATAGTTAATTGACACGCAACCTATTCTCAACAAATATTACCACACAATTAACCCATCCACTACAAGCTACTACATTGTCAACCCCTTTAACTTAGCGGATATCCGACGTATATTGGGCAATATAATCCATTTAGTCGGCTATCCCTTGGAGTATATTTGTCCGACTTGGTGTGCAGAGCATAAATTAATGGTCTATGATCTGTATACACCACAAAATTCCGTCCTTCCAAAAGATGACGGAAATGACGGATTGCCAAGTATATTGCCAATAATTCCCTCGAAAATGCGCTGTACTTTTTTGAGCTAAGTTTAGCTTGACCGAAAAGAACGAAATAGGTTTTTTAGCATCTCTCTGTTCCTGGTGAAAAACAGTCACTATTTAATCGCCTGATGCGTCTGTTGTCATTGTAAATCATTGAGTCATCATCGGTTAAATACGATAACTTCGTAAAGTTGGAAAGGGCGTCTTTGGCTCTGTGTAAAGCAGTTAGTGTCTCATCTTTCAAAGTAATCTTCGAGTTCTTCTGACTCTGCTGTTGTAGTAAATTTGTGAGGGGACTCAGAATCTGGGAACAACCAGGAATGAACCTTCGGTAGTAATTAATTAGGCCTAAGAATCGGCGTAACTGCAGGAGTGAATTTGGTTGTGGGAAATTTTAAAATAGATGCTGTTTTCTCAGGTAAGGGCGTTATTCCTTTTTCATCAATGACGTGCCCTAAAAATTTAAGTGTGAGTGCAGCAAAAATACATTTCCCTGCGTTAATTTTTAGGCCAAAATGGTGTAGACGCTGGAACACTTGCTCTACGTGATAACGATGTCCGGTCTTGTTTCTGCTGGCGATCAGGACGTCATCAATATAGGCAAAGGTGAAAAGTAAACCTCTCAGCACTACATCTATATGACGTTGAAAAGATTGCACGGCGTTCCTTAAACCAAATGGCATTCACACGAATTCGTATACACCAAAAGAGGTAGTTATCGCTGTTTTATAGATGTCCTCCTTTGCCACTGGTATCTGGTGGAATGCTTTCACTAGATCAAGTTTGGTGAAGACTGTGGGGCATTGCAGACCCACTACAAAATCGTGCAAGTGCAGAATTGTGTATTTATCCAGTACTATACTAGCATTCAGCTTCCGGAAGTCGGCACAAGATCTCCAAGCTCCTGAGTCCGGTTTTGGAACCATATGAAGAGTAGATGAGTAAGGACTCGAAGAAGGTCTAATTATGCATGTACTGAAACTCAGCCTTCGCCAACCTATATTTATCAGGTCTCAATCCTCGTGTAGATGAATGCGTGGGTGGCCCGTAGCATTATACCGTATTATACTGTATATCGGAATGGTGTTGTAATTTGAGAATATTTTTCTAAGAAATCCTGCATTCCGTTGGCTTCAGGTAGAGTTGTGCTCATATAGATAGATGTAATCCCTTTCCTGGTAAATTTGGTCGTTTTAGCTTCCAAAGAAAGGGAAAACATGTTAACAGACAAGTTAAAGTGGGCGAGGAAATCCGCTCCTAGGATCGGAGTTCTGATTTGGGCTATCGTGAATACCTGAGGAAAAGATCGCCTAAATCACAGAATTAGGGTTAACGAGGTTTCACCAGATGTCTGGATTGAATAGCCATTCGCCGCTTGTAACGTATAATCTGTCTTTCTAGTCAACATATTGGGCTTGATTGGTATTACACTAATTTGTGCCCCGGTGTCCACTAAAAACAAGTAGCCGGAGTTCTCATCTCAGATGTAAAAAATACGACTTTTTGGTATCCCTCCGGCAGCAAACATCTCTACATTTTGCCGGGATAGTCGTTTCACGACTGCCGTATGTTATTATCCTGTGGAATAATGTATTATTCCATCTACGACATTTAACGCGCGTGCGAGTTTCCTCCCTTTCTTTCACACTCGCGGGCGCGCGCGTGTGTTTGACACCCCTTTCTCCCTCGTTCGGTCTAATACAGTAGTAACTGTTTTTGGTCGACAGTCAAACGACCTGCTATGCAAATTAGATTTTTGAAATCTTCCCGCGAAAAATTTGTGACGTCAACGACAAACTGTTGTTTCAAAAGTCAGTTGTGATCCAGATTCGGACCTAAGCAGACTCATTTTTAGCCATGTCAATATGCAAGGTTGACTGACGAAGGATATCTTACGATGCCAACACCAAATATTAATTCTGCGTCCCCTTTTGGCTCGTCATTCAAAATCCTTTTATAAGACGATGCATATACCAAATAATTAATTCCTCGTCCCTTTTGACTCGTCATTCAAAGTCCTTCTACGAGATGATGCATATACCAATTAACTTTTCGGCCCTTTGTGACTCGTCATTCAAAGTCCTTCTCCGAGACGATGTAGAACATACAAAATATTAATTCGTCGTCCACTTTGGGTCTCGTCATAAACCTGTTTTGAACCAGTACACAAAAAAAAAAAAGGAAAAAAAAAATATATGTACACAACATCTCACTCACATTACCTAAAAACTCGCAGTGAGTATTTTTTCCTTGTATGAATATTATCATGTACATTGACTTATCTGGAACCTTTCTTCTTCAAGAACCTTCCGCCTTTAGCCATCTTGTTTTTCTACTTTTGGCGCGGAACTTTTTTTCATTGATCCCGACTACGGGATAATTTACTTATTTTTCCTGCATTTAATAAAAAATTACTCTTGTTGGAATCAGTCTTTTTCTGTCATTCTGTGTCGGCTATCTTAATATATTTTATTTTATGCACGTGTGGATTAACCACATTTCTTCGTTGTTCATTCACGCACATTTTTATCTTTTTACTTTTGCTTGTGGACTCAGTAGTTTAGTGTGGTGTCTGGCACAAGGCCACTTAGTAATAAACCAGCACTGCACCCTACCAAACTTGCAATAAGTTTGGTGACTCGAGACGTGAATTGAACACGCAATAATTTTGCAACTTTGCCAACATAATTCTGAGCAAGCTGAAATATAAACGTGCATAAATTCGATAGCCAGAATGACAACTAGTTACAAGTCCTTGGAAAAAAAAGCAGTGGAGGATTTGCAACGCGAAGTTAGAGATTTAACGTTAGCTATAGAAAGCTATATGGTCGAAGCCGGCTCCTCCCGCCGGCGCTTCAGAAGTCGACCACGCTCGTCCAGTTGGAACAAGGATGCCACTTCTACTATGTGTTACTACCACCGACGATTTGGGTCTGCAGCACACTACTGCACCAAGCCGTGTTCCTGACTCTGCGGTCGCGGAAAACAAAACCGCCAGCGAGTGAAAGCGACTAATCTCGCTGGCAAGGCATTTTCACCAAAACTTAGTCGCCTTTTCTATGTGACGGATACACGTAATAATTTACGTTTTTGGTTGACACCGGCGCTGCCATTAGTGTCTTACCCGTGCGTGATAAAGCACGTCAACAACCTTTCAGCTCCGCCTACAAGCAGCAAATGGTTCCAGTATTAATACTTACGGTACGAAGTCCCTTACCCTAAACATAGGAATGCGACGAGACTTTACCTGGAATTTTACTGTTGCTGACGTCCAGATGCCGATATTGGGTGCCGATTTCCCTAGCGCACTATGATCTAGCCGTTCGAATGAACAATCATTCTTAACAGACAACTTAACAAGACTGTGTGTTCTTGGCACTTACTCTAAACTTACCACCACTGGCATCACCGTGGCAACTTGCCACAATAAAGAGTACTTAGATTTATTGAATCAGTACCAGGACCTCCTGCTGGATCTATTGATTCAACTAAACATCAAACACAACACTTTATTAAGACCACTGGTCAACCTGTTTTTTCCCGTCCTCGTCGTCTAGCACCTAACAAATTAAAATTCGCAAAGAAAGCTTTCGACGACATGCTACGAGAGGGTGTTATTCGTCCGTCCGACAGTCCCTACGCTTCCCCTCTTCATTTGGTACCTAAAGCAGGAAAGGAAGACTATAGAATTTGTGTGGATTATAGAAGATTGAATTCCATCACCGTCCGGGATCGTTATCCAATCCCCCACCTCCACGATTTCACTTCTGGTTTACAAGGCGCAAAGATTTTTACTAAAATAGATCTCGCAAAAGCATATTATCAGGTGCCAGTAGCTGCTGCTGATGTCCCAAAACTGCTGTTACTACACCTTTCGGTTTATTTGAATTTTTGAAAATGCCTTTCGGCCTTTGCAACGCAGCACAGACCTTTCAACGTCTTATGGACGAAGTTCTGCGTGGACTCCCCTTCGTTTTCGATTACATTGACGACATCTTGATAGCTAGCGAGGACGCTGCCTCGCATAAGCAACACCTACACGAAGTTTTTTCAACGTTTGTCTCATTACGGATTCCGTCTAAACCTGGACAAATGTGTCTTCGGATCAGACCATATAGAATTTTGGGACATCATGTCGATGCAAATGGAATTGCCCCTATAACTGAAAAGATTAAAGCTATCACTGAGTTTCCCGTCCCTGTTTCCATTAAACAGTTGAGACGCTTTATAGGGATGATCAACTTCTATCGAGATTCATTCCGAACTGTTCTAACATTCTGACTCCCTTACCAACTTATTACAGAAGAAGAATAAGACTATTATACTTGAGAATGAAGCCTTGGACGCCTTTCGAGCAGCTAAAACCGCTCTAGGCAATTTTTCTAAGCTCAGTTTCTTAGAGGACGACCCTCAATCGGATATCTACCTGACCACTGACGCTAGCATGAAACCGCAATAGGCGCGGTCATTGAACAAGTCCGTCCTTCTCAACGTAAACCCATAGCGTTCTTTTCCGCTAAACTTTCTCCCTGCCCAGTCACGCTACAGTACCTTTTCTCGTGAACTGTTGGCTATTTTCGTGCTATTAAGCATTTCAGACACCTCCTCGAAGGTAGGTCCTTCGTTATCTTTACGGACCACAAACCTTTAACGTCCATTATGTCCACCAATTCGGACAAATACACTTCGAGGGAAATCAGATATCTGGACTATATATCTCAATTTACTACTGATATTAGGTACATTAAGGGTTCGGATAACACTGTTGCCGATACCCTATCTCGTACTGAGATGTTCGGCGTGCATACTGATGCACTCAGTCAAAGACTTGATCGCCGACGAACAGAAAGCGGACATAACTCTGAAGCAAGTGTTATCCGACACTTTTTGGAACTTCAGAAATGTCCAGCTCCTTTTAGTAACAAGGTCCTATACTGTGATGTTAAATCCAAATCCCCAAGACCTTATGTTCCTCCGTCTCTTCGTAGACAGGTTTTGACCACCTACACGGACTCTCACACCCCAGCAAAAGAGCCACAGTTAAGTTAATTTCGGACCGTTTCGTTTGGCCGAATATGAACGTTCACATTCGTGAATGGGTCAATACATGTTTACAATGTCAGAAGTGTGGGTGCATAGACACACAAAATCTCCTGTGGGCACTTTCAGCGAGCCTGATGCTCGTTTTTCTAATATACACCTGGACTTAGTTGGGCCCCTACCAACCTGCCATGGTTATTCCTACCTTCTAACTATAGTGGATCGTTTTTTTCCCGATATTTACTGCCATCCCTGTCAAAGATACCACTGCTGTGACTGTCAGAAAAAAAAAGCTATTTTACGCGATTGGATTTCGATTTTGGGACTCCTAAAGTGGTTACTACAGATAGGGGAGCACAGTTCCAGTCGTGTCTTTTCAGGGAATTCACTGAACTCCTTGGTGCAAAGCATATACGTACTAAATGATATCACCCCTGTGCTAATGGGCTGGTGGAACGATTCCATCGCACCCTTAAGGCTTCGCTATCAACGAAGCATGAGAATAATAATTGGGTCGATGAATTACCCTCATCCTTCTATCGTTAAGAAATATTCTTAAGGATGACAAAATGCTCCCTTGCAGGCTTGTATTTGGTACTTCGTTATCTTTACCTGGCCAATATTTTCACCAGCTGTGACCACACCACCAGTTTCTTTCTCTTTTATTCAGGACTTACGCCTTAAAATGGCAAACTTATGCTATACACCACCGCGGCACTGCCCGAGTGATATCTATTTACCGCACCAGCTCACGGACTGCGAGTTTGTATTTGTACGTAACGACTCTGTTAAGCGGCCTCTTACGCCCGGCCTACACAGGCCCATACCGCGTTCTTAAACGCGCGGACAAATATTTCCAAATACAAAAGGTATTCACACCGACAACGTTTCAATAGATCAGTTTGAAACCTGCCTTTATAGAAAACCGTCGTCTCATACTACTTCCCAATCAACTCTCAAGTTCAGGAGAATTTCAAGACACCTGTTTTCTCTCGACAAGCCTAAGTATACCAGCTCCGGTCGAAAAGTCACCTTTCAAAGAAATTTGAAACATTCTACTATTATTAGTCAAATGTCTGCGACATTTGATCCAGGAAGGAGGGCTGTGTGGAATAATGTATTATTCCATCTACGACATTTTACGCGCGCGCGAGTTTCCTCCCTTTCTTTCACACTCGCGGGCACGCGTGTGTTTGACACCCTTTCTCCCTCGTTCGGTCTAATACAGTAGTAACTGTTTTTGGTCGACAGTCAAACGACCTGCTATGCAAATTAGATTTTTGAAATCTTCCCGCGAAAAATTTGTGACGTCAACGACAAACTGTTGTTTCAAAGGGCAGTTCTGACCCAGACTCGGACCTAAGCAGACTCATTTTTAGCCATGTCAATATGCAAGGTTGACTGACGAAGGATATCTTACGATGCCAACACCAAATATTAATTCTGCGTCCACTTTGGCTCGTCATTCAAAAAATTTTTTTATAAGACGATGCCAAATAAATAATTAATTCCTCGTCCTTTGCATATACCAATTAACTTTTCGTCATTCAAAGTCCTTCTCCGAGACGATGTAGAACATACAAAATATTAATTCGTCGTCCACTTTGGGTCTCGTCATAAACCTGTTTTGAACCAGTACACAAAAAAAAAAAAGGAAAAAAAAAATATATGTACACAACATCTCACTCACATTACCTAAAAACTCGCAGTGAGTATTTTTCCTTGTATGAATATTATCATGTACATTGACTTATCTGGAACCTTTCTTCTTCAAGAACCTTCCCGCCTTTAGCCATCTTGTTTTCTACTTTTGGCGCGGAACTTTTTCATTGATCCCGACTACGGGATAATTTACTTGTTTTTCCTGCATTTAATAAAAATTACTCTTGTTGGAATCCAGTCTTTTTTCTGTCATTCTGTGTCGGCTATCTTAATATATTTTATTTTATGCACGTGTGGATTAACCACATTTCTTCGTTGTTCATTCACGCACATTTTTATCTTTTTACTTTGCTTGTGGACTCAGTAGTTTAGTGTGGTGTCTGGCACAAGGCCACTTAGTAATAAACCAGCACTGCACCCTACCGGGCCTGCAACAATCCTTAACTGCATTCATGACGAAGTTAAACGGTTTCGTACAATACCGCGCCTGTCGTCCATATTTAAAGTGATACCAACAGGTATTAAATTAATAATATAGGCCTGCTTCTGTATGTGAAACGTGATCTGCGCCTAGTATGACGTGATGGGCGTGAACGTCTAGTGAAATCATTGGGTGTGCGATTTTGCTGATGTATAGGCGGTCTGTAGAGCTTGTAACTGTGAGGTTAGCTCGGCTATACAATCTTTAATTTTTGATAATTCTTGTGAGTCACCAACTGAAGAGACAATAGGTTTTAAAGGTGTTGCAGAAGCAGTTTCTGAAGGTTTATTTTCATGTATTTTATCCGCGATTTCTGCCAATCGCTGTAGGTCAAAGGCGTCCGGGAGTGAAACTAATATTTGCGATGTTTGTGAACTCAGCTTATCCAACCATAGTTTACGGAGGACTGTTTCAGACACAGTATTGCCACCTAGTAAGACTTTCATCTTTCTAAGCAATTGGGAAGATTTATAGTGTCCCAAATGAAAATTATTAAATAAGTCGTGCAACCTCTAATGCTACATCCAAGAACAGTTTCTCGACTACGAAAGCGTAACGAGCATGTTGGGATGTGATCTTAAAAATTAAAAATTGCATTTATTTGCGCGAACCATACTTGAACGTTGGTGTGGTTGTACGCCGGCAGATTGATGGAAATTGCCGCCTCAATATGTCCGCTGGCAGAATTTTCTATTGTTTTGGTGGGGTTTTTTATGTGAATATATTTCTCTTATAAAATGTTGTTTTTAAAATATTGCTTTGTACATTTGAACTTCGTGATCACCAATTTATAGAGTGTTAGCCAATCTGTATCGGTGACAAATACAAATTAAACTGACTCTCTACTATTTTTACTAAATGAAAAGCAAGACAACAACAAGAGTAATAATCAAATAGGCAGATATTTGTTTTAACAGAAATATTTTTTTATATAACATCAAGTACACACTATATAATAAAGTTGTTTAAAACACTTTTCTTGATTGTGTGATCAAAGGTAATATAAAAGGTGTTATGCTATAGATCTGGTAAGTTTATGTTGATGGTGAAATTGAATTAGGCTAATACAGATAAGATTTCCTTTATGCTGTTAAGATATTGAGTGAGTTGGTTTATGAATCACGTCTTGGTTGAATTGGTCACTAGATGAGTTGATGTTGAACAGAAATTTAATTCCACAAGCCGGGTTGATGTTAATAAAAATTAACTTTTAGCCAGAATGTCGGGTATCATGGATTCGTGTGACGAGTTGATTATTTTATAGAGGCATATTAAGAGGAATGACCATTGTGGATGTTCGTTTACAGCTGTGTGAATAATATGCCCACGCAATTTATATTAAACGTAAAATACCACAAACATGAAATACAAGCAGGAACAAAATAGTTTTAAAAAACATAACATTGTATTTATTTGTGTGTTGATGTACATGCGTAGAAGTTAAAGATCTAATGGATTTATGTCTCTTAGACTGGGAATATTTCTATCGGAGCTCACAAAGTTGAATTAATTATTAAACTGTAGTTTTAGAAGGATGAAGTTCTTGTTGCATGTTTTGAAATGTTCTGTATGTTTGTAATGTAAGTTGGAAAAGTTCGTGAAGGTTCGTACGTACGTGAATGCGTGAAATATTATTTAACGTCTAACCGTCATGGTCGAGACAAGAATGCTGAAGATCACATCTTCGCAGGAATTTGGAAGAGTAAAAGAGAATGAGCGAATTCGTGTCTGTTATTTATAGATAATGTAATCACGTGACAGGATCAAAATAACTTGGTAGGAAATTTGACCTGGTCACGCACTGGAAAAATATATTGTGCGTGGGTGGATTGCAATGCCCACTTGTGCGTTATTGACCAATTAGAAGCTGATATTTCCTGAAAATATTTACTAAGCTGAGAAGGCTCTTGGGATCCGTTTCTTCCAAAAGTGCACAAAATCGACTACATGAAAATATAGCGATTACAAAATTGTTGCATAGCTGAGATTTGTTACAAAGTAGTGTTGATTTATTATCCAATGAATGCTTGTTGTTGCATAATTTGAATTTGTGTAAGTCTGTATGTATGCGTGTGATGATGATCATTACAATTTTAAGGACTCACTGACTAAGTCGTGTCAAAGTTTCATTTTTATGAATTTTCTTGATCACGTGGGTGGCTCGAAAGAATGTTGACAAATTTTCGGTGCGTTGAATTCTGAACAGGTCAACTTGAGATCAACCGTGCGAACGCAGGCAGAAACATGACATTATTATTTATGGACCAATCAGAAAGTTTTGTTTCGTACTGAACTCTGGAGCCGATTTTAATGGGTTCAGCACAAACTGAGAATACTTAGCGGTGATCCTCTTTTAACAGGTTTAAAACAGAGAATGTAGAAATCTAATTCTACAGTCTACTAAGCAAAGTAACAGTCTAGACCATTGGCATTCCAAATAGAAAATTATATAATTTTCTTTTTGACCAATTTGAGAGGGTATTGAAGCGTGTTGTGCAGTAAACATGTAGTGACAGTGTTTTATTTTGGCCACCAAGTTTGATTCCAAAATATAAATTTTATAGTTGTTTAACAAGAGGAGTAATAATTATTTTATTTTTTTTAAAACATTACAGAGCCATATATGTTAGCAGCATTTATTTGGACTATTTTTGTATTTTCCTCTTGGCATTTTCAATTAATTTTTGTATAATCTGAAAATAAGAAATAAGAGTTACACTTTGTGAAGATTTGAAATTAATGGTAGTTGGTAACTTACAAAAAATCTGGAGTCATTTTGTAAAAAATGAATGCTATTTTCAAAATCTACACCCAAAACAACCCTATGAAACAACATTCTTATCTTTGTAGCCGACAAAAAGTTAAATTTTGTTTAACGGTGTAATCACAATGCAGAATACTTCTCTATGTCCCTACTGTTTATATCAACATACGCTTTATCTCCAATACTGAACACACTTACCTGTTAAACATAGGAAGTTTTAAATAATATAATGATGTGCACGTGCCTTTGTGTGTGCGTGTGTGTGTGCGCACTCATATATTCACTTTAAAATAAAATCACGAAAATTCAAAGTAGAATTTTAATTTTTTTTAAAATTAGTCAATTTATTTATTTTTTTTAATTAAAAGAACGATAAGTTTACAAAATAAAGTTGATCTTTGTTTTATGTTTTACGTTTTAAATTTTTCGAACGGCAAAAACGTGATCGCCAACGTCCAGAAAGAACAGCAGTTTTTAGTCTAAGGGAAGATAACCAGTATATTTGCCTATAGTTATTTCCCCTTGAAGGTTTATTTTTATGACGATATTTTCTAAATTTAATTATGGAAATATTTTTTAAACTTAATTTCCTATAATTTATGAGTGACTAGTCACTAAAACAAAGAAATAATTTCAATTTTCAACACTTAAAACATACTCTAATTTTACATTAAATTATCTGTTATGTTGTGTATTTCTCTCTAGATAGTAGCAGTCGTAGCACAGTTCTCCACGTTACGTTTAGCAAACGGGTTCGCTGATTAATGCTGCTTTGTTCACCCTCTGCTCTCTATTCACGTTGTCATTCTCATTTGTATACGATACTACACCTCCCTGAATCGAGGAGGCCGGACACCCTTGTTTTTTCTTTTACTGTTTCTGATTATTCACGTACTGTGCTCTCCTTTTGAGCTTTACGCTACCACTTTTTCATTAATGTCGATTTTCGTGCTAAAAGCGGATCACAGCTTCATACATGTTTCTGAAAACCTGAACTTCTCATTGGACAATAAATATTAAGATTATCTTCACGTACATTGTTCTCAATAAGCAACACAAATCAGGCTCCAGACTGAGTTTGTAAGGCGCTTTTTGAGTGGTTAACAAATATTTAAAAAAAAAACAATTTACTCTGCTCACCACTACGTCCGAATAACATCAACCCAGTTTTTAACCTGACGAAAAAACAATGCTTTCAGGATCCTATCACGTGATTAAAAAACATATAAATTGAAGGTACGAGTGAACCCAGTGAGTGAGAATTTACGACGACTAGCATTTGCTAAACGAGTTCACGACGCTTGTATCATTACTGCAGCGAAGTACAAAGTTAGAATCTCAAGTTCTTTAACACGAAATAACTTCGCTGTAATTCAAGCTAAAATATCAACGAAACAACTCACTCACCAACTTCTGCAACTTACTAAAAACTATTCAATTACGTTATTGAATCTTACTAAACTTAAGTACAAACAATTACGAACAATACTTTCAACTACAAGCAACGAAAACAAATTAGACATTACGGAACATTCACTCCTCCAACTTCTTTGAAGCTAAATGTTTATCAACATATTTTCAGCTTTACAAGATTCTTTAAACTCTCTTTCAGTGAACATTTTGAACGACAAGATAATTCAGCTTTTTGTGAGCTCAGGTAAAAAAATGAATTATTAGTAAAGACTTTAGCCCAGTCAAAGGGAAGTAACTCTTATTAATAGTTATTGTAAAATTGTTGTCATTTATAAATATAAATATTGTACCTGTTATGAAAGGTTGTTTTCTTGTGTTCTTTTTCTTGTTTGCTTACACATTCGTAAAGTAAAAAAATGTGCGGGTTGATTTATGCCGTCAATACCACTACACCTTCCTCTTGTCTTTTCTATTGAATGGTGATCTTGGTCTTTCTTCATTTTCTTCTTCACTCTCGGTCGTCTTTTCATGCTTCCATTTCCTGCTCTGTTCCATTTTTGTAACTTTCTGTCTCTTCTTGCTCTTGATCTTCCATTTTCATGTCATCCAATTCGTTTCTGCTTCTGAATTGATCCGCGTGTGCTAGTATATTTTATCCTTTTTTTTTCTCCAGTATAGCCATGTTGTGTCCTTCAGGAAATTTGCTTCTTCTGGATCAGCTTCATTATTTTTTCTATATCATATTTTTTTCTTTCGTTGAAAAGGACATAGTTATGGGGGCTCTGATTTGTCTGACTATTAATGCCGAGAGGCTCAGCTTTCTTCCTGCATGTGGAATGGGTCTATAACTGAGAAGCATCTTCGGTAAATACGTTTCTAGGTTTTCATTAAGTGGTGAGAATGCTTTTAACCCCCTTTTCACCGTTTGTACCATTCTTTCCGCAATGCCATTAGATTGTGGATGATACGGTGGTGTCTTGTATGGGATACATCCTATCTGTTTGAACCACGCACAAAAATTCTTATCGCAAAATTTAGGTGCATTGTCAGTGACTACTGACTGGGGTACTCCATTCCTTGAGAATATAGTTCTTAGTACTTGCTTTATTGTGGCGGTCTTTCTGTCTTTTACTCTGACAATCTCTGGCCATCCAGAATACGAGGCGACTAAAATTAAGAACACTCCCCTATCCTTGATATGCGCGTGATCCATGTGGACCCTAACCCATGGCTCTGCTTCTTTAGGCCATGAGTGAATTTTTCTTTGCTTGATTTTTTTTATTTCTGCACATTTTGGGCATCTTTTAATATACTTCTCTTCATCTTTTGAATACCCTAGCCACTAAGCTTTCAACCTTAGTCTTTTTTTGCGTCGCTATTATGCCCCAATGTACGTCATCATGCATTCCTTTTAATATGTCCCTCCTCAGTATTTGTGGAGCTACAATTATATCTCCATTGTATATTATTATGCCATTTTCTATGGTCAGTTTATGCTTCGTTTCTTTAAAGGGTCGCTCTGCCATCGAACAATTGCTCCATACATTATTTCTTATTCGCCCCACTGTTCTGATTAATATTGGGTCTTTTCACTATTCGAGTAGTTAATCTCGGCTGACGTTAACCTTCTTGATATGTATATGCTTGGGTGTTCTTCTTGTGATATGATAGCAGCAATCCCATTTTCACTCGTGTCTGTTATTAATGTTATTTCGTTTTTTTGTGGATCAAAAACTTTTATTATTGGTTTGCTCCTTGGTATTTTCTTTACTGTTTCAAAAGAGATAGTTTGCTCTTGTGTCCAGTTAAATTCATTATTTTTCTTGCGTAATTTTGCAAATGGCTCTATTACGTCGCTGTACCTTGGAATGTATTTACTATAAAAATTTATCAGCACCCAAAAGGATTGTAGTGGTATTGACGGAATAAATCAACCCACACATTTTTTACTTTACGAATGTGCAAGAAAATAAAAAGCAAACAAGAGAAGAAATACAAGAAAATAACTTTTCTTAACAGGAACAATATTTATATTTATAAATGACAACAGTTTTGCAATAACAATAATAAGAGTTACTTCCCTTTGACTGGGCTAATGTTTTTACTAATAAAAAATCATTTTTTTATCCGAGCTCACAAAAACTGAATTAACTTGTAGTTCAAAATGTTCACTGAAAGAGAATCTTATAAAGCTGAAAATATGTTAATAAACTTTTAGCTTTAAAGAAGTTGGAGAAGTAAGTGAATGTTCCGTTTGTTTTCGTTGCTCGTAGTTTTAAATGTATTGTTCGTAATTGTTTGTACTTAAGTTTCGTCTGATTCAATAACGTAATTGAATAAGAATATAAAATTTTACAAGTTGGTGAGTGAGACGTTTCGTTGAAATTGTAGCTTGATTTTCAGTGAAGTTATTTCATGTTAAAGAACTTTAGGTTCCAACTTTGTACTTCGCTGCAGTAATGATTCAAGCGTCGTGAAGTCGTTTAGCAAATTTGGTCCTCGTAAATTCTCATTATTTATATTGTACTATGTACAAATGTGGCACAAGGCCGAAAAGGGGGCTGGGGAAAAGGACGGTCATCACATGTCTTAAATTAAAACTTAGCTAGCCACAATCAATGACCCTATTCCTATCACCAAAACAACACATTTATTTATCCATACCTTTCTTACTACATCCACCAAAATGCCTCTTGCTTGACTCAATGAAAAACCTAAATACACCCCTTATGTACAAATATTGTCTGTGGGGAGGGGGGCATTAAAAAACAACAACTTTTAAAAAATCCCCAATGAGTATATACAAAATGTCGAACTATATTTACAAGAAACTAAACAAAATTAGTGTTAGTATTAAAACCCCCCACAAACTTTGAATGTGGCAGAAATATCAGTTAACCGGACGAAATCGATGCGAGACTATAAAAATAAGGACACATTCAAACCGTCAAGCACTCACACAAGCACTCACTCATCCATACACAACAACAAATACGAAAGCACACGCACGAAACGAAAGGCGCCCCGCATCCACCAGAGAACTGACATCACTGACCACCTAAACGAGGGAGGGGACGGGGAGTTAAACTAAAGGAAAAAAAAAGTGGGGACAGAAATAAAAGGGGACCAATGAGCAAACACACCCTAGCTAAGTTTATCAGAACAGGAAAGAAAAACTAAAAGAAAAAATACAAAAACCTACTCTAACCTAATTTCGGGATGGGTTGCCCATGTTCAACCCAGGAAAACAATATCCTGATGCCTAACCGACATCAAAATGCCACTCCAAGTCAGCCCCTTTTACACGGCACAAACGCGCAAGATTCACCCACATTTTGCTGAATTCCGATGAGGTGAGCCGCCGCCTTTCCGTCCTAATCTTGACTTTAAGCTGATGCTTAAAGTACAAGATCAGTTGGGAAGAGGTGAACTTCTCGCCCTCATGGAATCCCTTCTGACGCGTCGTCCAAATCACGACTCTCATAACCCCTAGTAAGCAACAAAACACATAGTGTTCAGCCTTCGTCAATTGCGGCACCACATTGCTACAAACAGAGCTAGCTTCAAGGGCAAAAACTTTCCCTGCAACATGCGAACCATGAGGCCTTCAACAAACTTGCACAACGGCACTACCGCCTTGCACCGAAAAAAGGCGTGACCAATGGTCTCGACTTCCCCAGTACAGCGACGACAGTTTGGATATTTCTCCAAGCCTGCTGCACAGAGTCTCTTGCCGACCCAGAGAGCTTCACGAATCACCAGCCAGGTGAGTGATGCCTCATTGTTATTGAGGCATTTCAACCCAGGCGCCCAAGGCCATATCGAGCGAGCCTCCTGCTTCGTAAGACCGAGCTCGCCAATTAGATCATCTTGTGCGGCCCCCTAACTAATACTTGATACAATGCCTTACGAGACAACGCCTGGGCGTTGAGAGACCATCCGTAGCCCGCAAGAGGAGCTTCAGTGCGCGACGACATTCACGATAGAAGGAGCACTCGGCACGTGGTGTACGGCTGGCCTCCTCTTCGCACGAGTGCACACTTCTCAGGAACGGGAAATGTTTCTGGACGTCTTCTTTCCAAAAGGCACCCTCCGCATCAGACCCGCGACACATTCGGTCTAGAAAGGTGATGCGAAGCATATATTGACGAATCTCAATGCTAGGCATACCCAGACCGCCCTCCGAGGGATGAAGGCAACAGACCTCGCGAGATACCATATGGGCCTTGCCTCTCCACAAGAAAGAGAACAAGACCTTGACTAATGACATTAGTCGGGCATACGGGAGTGGAAGCACAGAGAGTCGGTACAGGAGAATTGGATATATGTGTGAACCACATACTTCCGCTCTTCTCTTCAGGGAAAGTCTCCTCCGAGACCACAGATTAACCGCGACCTCGGCCTTCCCTTGTACCTCCGACCAATTCATTTCCAACTGGAGATCAGGACCGAACCAGACGCCGAGTATCTTGATCGGCCCATCCGTCCAGAGGAAAGGTCCGGGAAGAGAAACTCCCTTCCACGCACCCAACCGCAAGCCCACAGACTTATCGCCGTTGATCTTGGCCCCTGTCACCATCTCATACCCACTGACCTCTTTGCTGACTTCTTTAATCTCGGCTCTGCTCGACACAAGAACCGAAACGTCGTCAGCATAGGCTGAATACCTGGCCGAGGTGGAAACACCAGGCAGCGAAATTCCGCGTAGGACCGGATTCGCCTTTCTTGCGAAGGAAAGGTTCCAACGCAAGAACGTAAAGCATAGGCGAGAGCGGACAACCTTGACGAATGGAGCGAGACAATACGAAAGGCTTCGATCTTACCCCATTCACTTCCACCAGCGCACCGGGGGTCGCATACAAGAGTCGGATCCAGGAGCGAAAGTCGGCTCCGAAACCGGCCGCCGAAAGGACAGCCTCCAGAAATCGATGGTCAACCCTATCGAAGGCCTTGGACTGATCCAAATTGATCAGCGCGGCTTCACTGTCGACTTGTTCTAAGATCAAGCGTACCATGTGAAGGTTATCCTGAATAGTCCTGCCCTTCACAGCACAAGTCTGTTCGGGGCCAATCAGACGAGACAGGACAAGCTGCAGACGGTTGGCTAAGATCTTCGCCAAAATCTTTAAGTCCGTATTTAACATCGTTAAAGGGCGGAAGTTCCCTAACCCATCCCCACCGTCTTTGTCCTTACGCAGCAACTTGATCACACCCCTGGTGAAGCGTTGAGGTAAAGACCCCTGCTTCATCCAGTGGTTGAAAATCAGCTGCAGCAAAGGAACAAAAACGGGCGACAGCCTCAAGTACACTTCGTAGGGAAGACCATCTAGACCTGGAGACTTATCCAGGCCAACCTGCTTCAGCGCTTCCCAGATTTCCGACTCTGTTATGGGACCCTCGCACCTAGCCGCTTCAGCTGCCTCAAGGCAGGGAAAGTCAGCCAAATAGGCGTCGAACTGAGCAGAGCTCAGACCGGGCTCCCTGGTGAAAAGATCCTGAAAGTAATCACGAAATGCCTCGCATATGCCCGCGTTTGTAGTCACGGTCGGCTTATCCGGCAATGTGACGCCCGCTATATGTCGCTTAGACGCGTTCCTATTCTCCTCTGCACGCAGTTCAGTGGCCATGTTCGTCGCCTCAGAAGACATTCTTTTTAGCCTAGCCCTAACTACCAGAGCTTGATCCTTCTTGATAAGCAAGGAGGCCAACTCTGCCTTAGCTACAACTATGTCCCCACTAACACGGGATTTCACGGCCCGATCAACTTTTTCTTCTAAAGCCGTTTGCGCCGCTAATCTATCTAGATTGAGTCGACGACTAAAATCGGCAGCAAACGTTCTAATTTTAGATTTTAATTTGCCCCACCAGGCATTTCCCACAACCGCCCCCGTCAATTCCCTCTGAATGATGAGTAGCAGCTGGTCCCGGAAACCCTGCTCACCAAATAGTGAACAGTTAAATTTCCAGTAACCAGCTAGTCTAGTCCTAGGCTTATCTAAGTTTACACGGACCCGGACAAGCCTATGATCCGTATAAACTATATAGTGGAAGCTTGGACACCCTAAGAGCCCTACATCGACTCTCCTAACTAAGACTCGGTCCAGGTAGCTCGCAATCGAGCCAGGAGCCGAGTTGCCACTAATTAGTCCAAGTCCATGCTACCTCCCGAGGATGTTCATTCCGGTACTTATCGACGAGACCAAACTCATCGATAAAGCCCCGAAATGGTTTCACGTCCGGGTTGTTAGTACCTTGACTTTGCCCTATACGATCTATATCGGGGTCAAGGACGGCATTCCAATCCCCGCTAAAACTACCCGACGAGATGTCGTCGTATACGGCGAGATCTGCCAAAACAAAGCAGGCCGCTCGGCATGGATATTGGACGCATAAACCCCAATGAGACGTAAAACCTTATCCTTTATGGTAACATCCAGCACGCAAAGCCTTCCCGCCGGATCCGCGAAGACAAGGGTACATGCAGCCTTCAAAGACCTGCTCACTAGCCAAGAGAAACCCCTCGAACGACCATCATAACATGCTGAATAAAGGGCGAACCCCTAGACAGAATGCTCTCACAGTCATGAGAAGAAAAACGGGTCTCTTGCACACAACACATCCACCCCGAGGCGCTGAAGGTCACGAGAGAACCTCGCCCTGCGAGACTCGGACCTCAGGCCCCGGACATTTACACTTGCTAACCAGAGAGCCATAGTGAAGCCTGATTAGGGTTGAACTACTGGTTTGAACATGGACGGGGTAAGGATACCGACCGCCTCTCCCATAGACCCGTGGCCCATCTCAGTCTTGATGGTGCCGTCTTGGGAGATACCGCCGATATCCCAGGGGAAGGTCAGTTTAAGTGCTCTATATAGGGAGGGGTGAACTAAAACGGGGACCCTCCCTGCACAGAATTGTTTTAAATTTTTAAGCTGTTCATTTTGGGTGATTGCGATTGGCAATGTCATTTTACAAGAATTGATGGCCTCCTCAAGCATAGCCCAAATCGGTTTAGCTCCGGTTCCCGTTCTGATCACCGTGAGAACTCTTTGGGCCAGCGAAAAATTTTGGGGCACTTCAATGTCCTGGTCCGCAAATTGCCTTATTGATAGCAAATAATTCAAGTCTTTAATGCGGTTTCCGTAGTCCCTGGCTCTCTCGGCCTGGGCAGGAGAAATACGACAGACATTTTCTCCTGTATTATAAATAGGCAATTGAGTCTTCTTTTTTTTTTCTTTTTCTTTTCCTTCTTGTGAGGGGCTTCTCTGTCGCTTGGAAGCAGGGGGTGGCATTTTAAGCGGGGAATGACTGGGAGTATGTAGAGGTGTGTAGAAGGGGGTTTTGTTTAACAGGGGAAGGGGTAGGTGTGTTAAGGGGTGTGTAGAAGGATCTGTGTCTGTAAGGGCTAGGATCTCGACTGAGGGGACGCGAATTGGATGGAGTTATCTGGGGAGAGGGTCGTTTCTTAAGAGAGGGGATGGACAGGCTAGAAGACGCGGAAGGAGTTGAATTTTGGGATTGCTGATTATCTAATTTCTTTTTTAGCTCCTTAATTTTTTCGGTTTTCAGAAATCCTGGGTCATACTTTTTTTGCTTGTCCTTGAAAGACATTTCGGAGGCCGGAGTATCGCCCTTAATGTTGCCAGAGGGAGTGGGGCTGTTAGTGCCTTTCGTCCTTGGGGCTTCAGGGGACTGAGGACCCGCTGTCTGGCTCTTCCCTCTGGCCTTTCCAGCAACTAGCCATTCCCCTTCCCCCTTCTCCACAACTGCACTAGCAGTGGGCGAAGGTTCTTTGGAGAATGTGGTCTTTTGACCAACCGGAGGATTTTCCCTACCGGTCCCAGAAGCTGACATGCCCATTACAGGCGAGGCGGTAGGTAAAGACTCGGTCAGAGGGGGATTCTGGTCAACGGGAGATTGAATTCCAGAGGCCTTCTTCTCTGGGCAGGAAGAGGAAAGGTGACCAGTCTTTGCACACTTCCAGCATACCGGTTTCCGGCCGGTCATAATGACCGGCAATTTCAATTTCCCTACTACCAGACAGTTGGGGATGGAGAAGAAGGCTTTTTGATCTAAACGAATGTCGAAACTCCACCCCCCGCTCAGGCTATCGCAAGATGCGGTCAGTATTTCACCGAATTGAGACAGGTAGGCCGCGAGATGTTCCCCGAGAACCTGAGGAGGGACCTCGTATATTGAAACCCTGGTCCTTCTTTGGCCTAAGTACTCCGTCCGCAGGATCAAATCTTTTGTGATTAAGTCCCTGCTCGACGCTGCCACGCAATCTTCCGGCGTGGGTAACAATACGTCCCACATGAGAAAGCCAGCTCCTTTCACAACTCTGAGGGGTTTGAACCCCAAGGACTCCAGTGATTTTATCACTGTGTCTTTTGTCGAGCGACAAATTCTGCGCGTACGCTTGTCCACGACAAAAACTGACACTATTCGTGTTTCAATTTTTCTTAGTTCCTGGACGTCTTCTAAGAGTCCACCTTCTATGACAAGGTGAGTGTAGCTCTTAGCTCGCTCCAAGAAATCCGCTACATTGATAATACAACTCGGGGGGACTTCCAACAAGAGGGCAATTCCCCGGCCTCAGTCTTCTCTTGAGAGCCATTCTTGGCTTTCGAGTCAATTTGGGTTTTATGGCTATTATTGGCCTCCGTACTTTTTTGACTTTTTTCATTTTTCTTATTGCCATTGCAGGCCTCCATACTTGAAGAAAGTGAATCTTTTTTACCAGCGATGTCATCCTCGCTAGGGGAAATTTGATCTAGGGCTGGGTATTCATTGATGTTGTCTTTATCTGGAGGGTCTTTCTTTGGGGGGTTAAATAAGTGTTTTCTTATAGACTTTCTGTAGTCTGCTAAGTTGTGTTTTTTTTTTATGACTAAAAGGAAGGAGCTTTTTTTTCCTTCTTTTCCATATTTTTGTATTAACAGGAAGGGAGGGAGAAAAGGGTAAAAAAAAAAAAAAAGAAACACACAAATCTCACCCGGAAGCGAGACAAACAATCAAAAATAAAAAACACGTACAATAAATATTATACAAAAAACGTTCGCCTAACGGCGAAACAAAAAACAAAAAAAAAAAAAAACGCTTAGACAAAAAGGAAAAACAAAGAAAATACGAAAATATGCAAAATATACAGAGCTAGCTACAATTTAACAAGATGGCCGACACCAAAACAAATAAACAATAGAAAATAAATAGAAAAACGTTAGAACAAAATAAATGGACAAATATATGTACAAATAGGCAGTAAATAAAGGTTTAAAAAATTAGACAAATATACAATACAAAATGGCAAAGAAAAAACACGAAAAACTTAAAAGGTATTAAAAAGGAAAGAAAAAAGAATTATTAACGGTACGTCAACGCAACAACGAAGCACAGACAGGGGTTACAGAACAAACAAAAAAAAAAAAAAAACGGAAATATAATTAAAGGAGAAATAAGAGAAAATGAAAAAGACAGAAAGGAAATTTAAAATAAAACGAATAAACAAAAATTAACGTAGATAATTTTTTCTTTCTTTTTTTTCTTTCTTTTTTTTAAAAGGAGGAGGGTAAAAAAAGGAAAAGAATAAAAATCAAAATTTTTTCAAAAAAAATTCGTAAGAACACAAATCAAATAAAATAATAAAAGACAAACTTAACAAAAAACGTTCAACAAGCAATCAATATGAGGAACAAACGGGAGTCAGAAAACAGTCCAACAAAGGTCGTCGTAAATTCTCACTCACTGGGTTCGCTCGTACCTTCAATTTATATGTTTTTTAACCACGTGACAGGCTCCGAAGGCATTGTTTTTTCGTCAGGTCAAAAACTAGGTTGACGTTGTTCGAACGTAGTGGTGAGCAGGTAAATTGTTTTTTTTTAACATCTGTTAACTACTCAGAAAGCGCCTTACAAAACTCTGTCTAGAGCCTGATATGTTTTGTGTCGCTTATTGAGAACAATACACGTAAAGATAAATTTAATATTTATTATCCAATGAGGAGTTTAGGTTTTCAGAAACATTTATGAAGATGTGATCCGCTCTTTGCACGAAAATCGACATTTGTGAAAAAGTGGTAGCGGACAGCTAAAGGATTCTAAATCCTTTTTATTTGTTGGAGGAGCTATTTCTGTTATTTTCTTTGTTAATCTCTCGTCTGGTGATATGCCTTCTTTCGATATTTGATATCCTAAATATGATATCTTCTTGCAATCATAACTATATTTGTATACTCACGCCTGCTTTGTTCAATCTCATTAAAATTTGCTCTGTTTTATATTTCAATTCTTCTTTGGTTCTTGCCTCTACACATATATCGTCCTGGTATATTATCATATTTTTTTATTTTTCCCAATAAGACTCTTTCAATCGCTTTCTGAAAAATATGACTCGACATCATTATCCCAAACGGTAGACGCGTTCATCTTAGCAAGCCTATAGGGGTCTTTATCGTAGTTACTTCCTTGAATTTTTCATCAATTTCTATTTGGTTGTATGCTGCCTTGAGATCAATTTTTGCAAAGTGTTCCATTTTCGCTAACTCGTAGCTCGCAATTTCGATATTTGGCAACGGAAAAGAGTCCGAACATATCTGGTGATGTACCGCTATCTTGTAAGCGCCACAGATCATTAAATCTCCGTTAGGTTTCTTTATCACTACTATTTGTGACGCCCAATTGCTACCACCTTGAGTCACACTTTCTAGTATGCCTTGTTGTATCATTTTGCTTAACTTGGCCACTACCAAATGTAGGATATGAAATGGAACTTTTCTCGACTAGTCGAATACATACTTTATAGCCTTTTAACACTTCAATTTCATTTTCTTGTGCTTCCATGGAATTGATTAATCTTGCCGTATCCACTTTTAACGCATCAATTCCTAGTCATCCGTGATCTTTTTCGTATTCTACCACTGTAATAGGAATGACTTCAAAACGCGTATCCATTTCAAAATTGCCTTGAAATGTACATATTATTTTTATAGTCGTTCCATCAAATTGCTTCAAATGGATGTTGCTTTTTTTAATGAAGGCCGTCCCAATTTGATCCAGAATTTTTTTTGGTATCAGCGTGACTTCACTGCCTGTATCGACTTGCATGTTAAATATTTGGCCATTTATCCTTATTTTTTCTCTCCTTTTTTTTTTTTTTTTTTTGCATATTCATTGTAAATACTTAAGCCTCTTCTTCGGAGTGAGTTTATATTTTTTGTACTCTTTCTATTTTCTTTTTGTATTTGCATGCGTTCTGAAAATGGTCTCTTTTTTTCTTTTCTTTTTTTTTTACAATTTGAGCTTACTTTTCCTAACGCGGGACATTTGTACTTTCTCTCGAAATTTTTTTCCACAGTATTGTCGTGCTCGTTTTGTATGCCTCGAATTCTTCTTTTGGCTGATTAAATTCTCAAATCAACTCTAACTGTTGTAAAAATTCGACGCTAGCTTCCAAATTCAAGTTACTACTTTGTAAACCTTCCAGTATTTTTCTTTTATGGTTCTGGTCTTGCAAACCTTCAATTATTCTGAGAAGAATTAATTCATCTTCTATGGCCATTTCTCGAGTTCCCAAATTTTCAAATTCACAGTACTTAACACATTCTTTTAATCTATGTAAGTACTGTATAATGGATTCATTTGGTGCTTATCTTGTCACTAAAAACTTGGTTCTTTCAGCAACGACCAATCTTTTCTTTGGTCTTATGTTCTTTTTTATAACTTTGACAATTTCTTCAAATGTCATTTCTTCTAATTCGCTCGGGTAACACAATGTTGAAAATTTCTTCATCGCTTCGCACCCAGCAGTAGCAAGAAATAAATCCGTTATCTCGTTTTCTCTTCCTTCGGTCTTGGTGTCTCTTAAATTTTACTCTTGCAAATGCAGCAAAAGTTCTGATCCATGTCCCTATGTCTTCTGGATCTTCCAGCGCATTCAAGGATCCTATCGGCGACGCCACTGTTATGTCTTGTATTTCTCTCTGGGTAGTAGCAGTCGTAGCACAGTTCTCCACATTACGTTTAACAAACGGATTCGCTGATTAATGCTGCTTTGTTCACACTCTGCTTTCTATTTACATTGTCATTCTCATTTGCATACAATACTACATTATCAAACTTATATAATGTGAATTTCTTTTTAAACTTTTCAAAGATTTACATAAATTCTCATCATTATTATTCAACAACTTCAGCATATATTTCTATTGCAATTTGTATAAAAGTCCAAGTGCCATTTTACCAATACCTTCAATGACATTGGCAGTTCTTCCAGTTAAAAATATCAAAAATCTAATTATGTTATTAGCATAGTACACATAAAATGGTAGGATTATCTCTGTGAATATCAGCACAAATGTCTGCGGTCAGAGTATCTTTATGTCCTACCCAGTACCAAATAGTCACTCGCCATTATTCCTTCAAATATCAGATTTAGTATCTGCGTACTCCAAAAAACGCCCCCCCACGAACGAACACACACAAGCACACGCACACGCACACGCACACACGCACGCGCGCATGGTTGTACATTACATTTACATTAATTATTCTTAAAAGGATCAATTTCAATAAGAAGAAATTTGCAACAACATTTTTTCGTTTGTTTCTTCTTTTAAGGAAAATGTCTTAATGATTTCAGAATTTTCAAACCATTGTTCCAATTAATGCTTACACAAACTTTAATTACCAATAAAATAATTATTTTCATTGCCCACCCATTTTATTTCTGAATTGCTATAGCTTCCTTGTTCTCTGAAAAGATTATACATTTGTGTCAGTAAGGCTGGTTATTTCAGAAATACTTATTTCACATCTTATGTAAATATTGTCACCAGTCAATGTTTATTGCCAAATTTCACATGTCTTTTTGTAATTCATATTTATACACAGAATGCACTATAAGGAGTTAACATAATAATTAATTACCTCTTGTTTGTAACTGACACTTGAGATTTTTTGTTCTACTTGGATATTTTTATCTTGGTAGATTTCAAAATAACCCTGTTTCAGTATTGTTCTTTTAAGGCTTTTTTTTTTTTAAACTTAAATGCTAATTTTAAAACTGGTAATTGCTTTCTCAAAGTCTAATTTTCTTATTCTTACGAGTTGTCAACAGAATTTTTGACTGTCATTATCATTTTTTTATCTTTAGAAAAACATATTAGCTAACCATTTTTCTGACCGTCTCCATCCAATGACTAGTTATGTAGATTTTAGTCAATTTAGTCTAAATTATAAATAAAATAGAGACAAACATGACTGGCAGAATAAACGCGATGAGGACTGTCAATAATCTTAATCAAAGAATAAACAATATAAAAATTCTTTTGTTTAATTTTCTCTCTTTTTTTCTGACAGTCTTTCAAGAAAGGTTGTATCCGTGAATTGAGATAAAAGTTGTGCCACATAATGATTTTCTCGTTGCATGATAGACGATATATCATTAACGTAAGAAGAGTTGTGTCCCGTAGATACAAAGTTGTTATTATCTCCCTTAAGTTGTTTCTCAACCAAAGTCTATAAAATTGTATTGATTGAAAATAATGTTGCTGTCAATATTATTTCTTTAATTTATCTAAACAATACATTTCTCCTTTTTTAATTTAATTATTGTATCTGTGGCAGGCAAACAGAATTCCGAATAAAGTCCGTTATTCTTTCTTTTTGGCAATTTTTACATAAAATATAGTATTGAATACAATTTAATCAAATTTCAGAAATATGATTAGCATTATTTTAAACTTTTTTCCCACCATTTTAATTATTAGATATCATTAGAAATCAAATAACAGTAAGCTTCCACAATAACTTAGCACTTTCCTCAATAATCTAGCTGATTTTTGTAATGTTGGCCTTGAGATGACTGCTAGCTTTCTACAAATTTTGCTCAAGTTTCCAATTTTTACCAAGCTCTTTGCAAGGCTTTTCAAGAGTGTTCCAATTTCTTCAGTAATCATAAATACAACTGTCATCTTCATGTTCCACAATTAGTTCCTTGATGTGGGTTTTTTTCAACATTTCACTTTCTTCCAATTTTACAGTCATATACTGAAACTGTATTATTCACTGTCTAGCAAGTTTTCTCTTTGTTTACAAGGACAAGATTTGGTCTAGGGACTTAGATAAATTGATTCATTTGAATATCAAAGTCCCATTGAAGTTTACATTTTATTTGTTAGAACAATTTATAGGATGAATTAGAAGTAAATGAGTCCATAAAAATCTGATGCGCTTGCATAAAAATGGTAAAGTGTCCTTAAACAAAAGATTATTTTCAACATGAAAAGTACCATTTTGAGAAACAAGTGGCCTTTCTGAGAGAGAAACTGAGACAGGCCCAATTCAGTAGATATACTTAGACTTATTATTTTATTTTGTAGTTTATCAAAGAGATTCTGAGTGTTCAATGCTGAATAACATATGTGGAAACCTAATGAAAAATAATTAACTCTGTGTGTGTGTGTGTCTGTGTGTTAGTGTGAGAGTGAGAGAAAGAGAGATAGAGTAAATGTCTATGTGCATATTTTTGTGTTTTTTTCTCTCTCTCTCTGTGTGTGTGTGTGTGTGTGTGTGTGTGTGTGTGTGTGTGTGTGTGTGTGTGTGTGTGTGTGTGTGTGTGTGTGTGAAACTGGGAGTGTTTCTGTCAAACTAATTTTGGAATCCTTTGTGGCTATATCTAGTAATCCAACACTCCACATAAATGACATTTACATTTCTACTATGTCATGTCTTGTTTGGCTTTCATAGAGTTAGTTTTACTGTTCTTGCTGTTTTACTGTTGCTATTAATAGGAACTCTTTTGTCATCATCATCATCATCATCATCATCATCATCATCATCATCATCATCATCAAATACAATAATAAATACTATTGGTAATAGTAAATTATATAAAAACAATATGGATGCAAAATCTTTTAATGAAAACTATGTGCCTGTATGTCTACACTGTTTCAAATTTCAGCTCATTCCATCAAGTAATTTGGTCATATTTACAGATTAAACTATTTTAAATATATAATTAGCCAATATAATTGATTCTAAATAATTTAAAAACTATTTTTTCAATGTGCAGAATATAAATAAATTTAAAAAATTATTCATTGATTTTGTGAAAAGAAAACCTTCAATTTTTTTTTCTCATCTTTTTACAAAATGTAACCATGGGAATAGTCTTGTACTTCAATTTGTATTTAAATTATTTTACAAAAATTTCTTCCAGGAAAGAGCCTTTTATTCTGTGACCTAACATTTAAATTTAGAACCTTTTAAAATTTTAAAGGTGTTTTTTATAAAAGCTTTCCAAAACAAAATATTATTCAACAATGTCATCTATGTTTTATTTCAATGCATTTAGTTTTTCTTAAATGTTTCGAATAAGAACATCTTATCCCAAAGGATATTCCATCTTATTTAACATTTTCTCAAATTTGTATTTAAATGACTTTCTTTTATACTTAAGGCTTCATTAAAAAAACTTTTATCAAAAAAAAGCTTTCATTTGTATTTAAATACTTTCATTTTCTATAGAAACTTTACAAAGAACAAAACTTTATCACAAAGTATATTCTATATATATTTATAAATGTCTCATCACAACATATATTCTATTTTTATTTATAAATATCTTATCACAAAGTATATTTATAGTGGCATGGGCCTTAGGGGTTAAAATGAACAGTTGCAGTACTTACATGAAGTTTGCAGCCTTAATTTTTCAAAATGCAGGGCTCAGTCCTATAACAACATGGCTAACATATATGGGCATTACAAGGGCATGCAGTAAATGATTTTAGAGGAAAATAAGTTTGCTATATATTTTCTCTGTGCTGCCCATTCACTAAGTCTCATAAGCAGAAGTGCTGTTGACAGTTGTCCAGAAGTAGTTAATTTCTTCTTTATAATGCAACTGATATATATATTTGAAAAAGTGGTGGAAATTAGTGTAGCATAAATCAGAAGATCTGGTTTAAGTGTAGTGATATACTTTTTTTTTTTATTGCAGAATGAAATTTTTAAAATGTTTCAGTAGCTGACCACATATTTGTCTTTTGAGATTTCTTCTTTGGAATATCAAGACTGATGACTCTGATTGCTAGATCTGTAGTTTTTACATGGTCGTCACAAAAAGGATGAGGTGGTAAGTTGGGTGTCAATTGGAGAGTCTGTGGAGGAGGTGGCAAGTTTGTATAAATAAGATGGTTAAGCTGAGGTACAAGGCAATGTATGTGAGTACAATGGACCCAACTAGTTTCACCATGACCTTTTGCAATTTGGAGTACCATGTCATTTGCCTTGATGCCTTGGTAACTACCTGTCCAAGGCAAATATGATATGTGGGCTGTGGTAGAATAATGTCTATGGAGTAAGACCTTGTCCCTGACCTGTATCGGATCTTTATAGATGAGTCAGTTCAGATGTTTGTTCATCTTGTGGTCAGCCTCATTTGTTTGCTAGGGCAATGTGTTGGTGAACTTGTCACAGCAATGTATTTATCAGAATGTCATAAGCACCAGGGTCATCACTGGTAATGTTCCAAAGGGATACCTTGGGTAAACCAATGTTGGAATGCTGATCGGTGATGGCATAATGCAGCAAGAGGCCATTTGCGCTGTTGGTGGTGGCATTCATAGATGACACAACAGAATCAAGGACATCAGTCCATTCACAGCTCCTGTGCTTATAGAAGGATATAGACAGCATTCTTTAATGTGCGATGTTGTCAATTGATGTTGCCAGAACTTTGTGGAGTCCAAGGACAGTGAAAATGGATGCCAGGTCAAAAAATACAAGGTATCTCCCAGTGACAGAAGAAAAATTGGTAGACTCCATGAGCCGCATCAATTGCACGATTTTGGAATTATCTCTTCCTAAATTCTGACACCACCACTTGGGGGAGCTATCCCTAAACTATATATGCTTGAGACAACCCTTTCTGTCTCTCTTTCTTTCATTTTCAGCAAACTGCAACCATGTAAAGCTCTCACAGAAGATACACATTCCCACTTGAGGTAAAATGGCATGAACATTATACACACACACACACACACACACACACACACACGCGCGCACACACACACACACACACACGCACACACACGCACACAAGTACATACATGACTCATGCATTTCTTGGAACACAAGAAATGTAAAAGAAAACAACCAAGACTGATATATTTTGATAGACTCATTCACCGAGTTTGGCATATTTGTAGTGGACTTTATTTCAGGAGAACACACATGTTACATTTCTCAACATGTATTAAACCCACAGTCCACTACAAGATTGTTGACCACCGGATTTGCCAGTATCCGTTGCAGAGATCAAGAGATGAAAAGTATTTGATTCCCTCGCTGATCTTGTTGAAAATAGAATCGATCGCTGGCATAGGATATGGGTATAAATCTGTGAATATCTTGTTAAAAGTCCTCTTTTAATTGGCAACTACGCAGATTCGACCGTTTTTCTTTGGATGGCAAAAACAAGTCTACTGATGCCTTTGGAATCGGTGCAGATTTCGAAGATCTCTTCACTGTCCATACGTTGAATTTTGACATCGACTTCAGTTTCTAGCGCCTGCGCGATCGGGTGTTGCTTTTGGCTGCAGAACTGGTCATTAGTGGGTATGCGCAATGGCTTAATGAATGTGCCCTGGTTGTCATTACCGACGATACTAGTGTAGTTGATAAGAAGGGCTGTTGTGACTTTTAGTTCATCGCAGTTGGGGTGAGAAGGGAGGACTATGCCTATGTTTTTCCTAAGCCAATACAGTTTTTGCCCTAAGGACTGGATATTAACTTGGAGTTTCGCCATAGACTGTCTTGGCTGTCTTGTGGCGGTCTGAACTCTATACGCAGGTGTGAAGGTGTGAGCCTTTTTCCGGATTAGTGACTGAGATCAGGGATGCCGTATGGGTTATGTCATTCGATGGCAAGGTTCAGTGGAATTCGACTGCGGCGTCTCGATTGCGTATAACGTTATCGTGACATAAAACGTTCTGGCCGACAAAGATTGGTATAGTGGCATTAGTGACTAGTATATTCTTGAAAACTGTTTATGCCTATTACTTTAGGTTGTTCTGTGACCGTTGTGTGACACTATTGAAAAGGCGCTAGTAAATTGAAAAACACTAAATTCCGATAGACTGAAGATATACCGATGACCAGACGAAGAAAAATGAGAGAAAAGGATATTTGTTTTTTTATTGGAAAAAAAATATAAGAAGGTAATTAAATTTCTCGTCCGCCGGAGAGGTAAAACAAAGAGTCCATCTGGTTTCGATGAGCGATGAGCTATTCTGGAGGTCCAAGGGCCTTCCGGAAAGAAATAGGTAATATTTTTTCGACCATTGAGCGACAAAGAGGAAGACGGAACCCAGACCGCGAACTCGGTCGATAAGGATTAACTTTTAAAAGCAGACGGGTTCCCAGAAGTACATATGTAAAAGAATGACAATTAAATTTTTCGTCTTCCGAAACGCGATAAAACTTCCCAAAATCAAGGAATCGTTTCCTTTTTACCACTTGTTGGCCAAATGATTGACGAGGAGATAAAAATGATAAATTCCATATGCGAAAACGACCACACGCAAAAGCATGATAAGAAAGAATTTTGAACGATAATTAAAATTTGGCCATTGGAATAGATCACGCCTAGCCCTTGGGGGACGGGTTTGGTCAAGTGACCAAGGAGGAGAGGGATCAGGTGGAATTTCAGGGAAGGCGGAGGACTTTTCACACCACTCGGGCAGTGATGGTGAGAGGCACTCAGACAAAGCAAGAAGGAGAAATCCCAAGTAGAATTCCAAGGAGGGAGATGGGGCTCCCCCATACTGGACATTTGCAGATAGAGACCTGATTGGTTTGTTTGGGAAACGCTGGCATGTACAGAGCACGTCATGCCACACCTCAGCCCTTGCGCATGAGTCCACAAAAACAGAACGCCGAGTAGATTCATAGACAGAGACGGCGGTGACACCGCGGACAGACTACGGCAAAGAGTCTGCAGAGAGAGCAGAGTACCAGCGCGTCGCCTGATCTCATGTGATTTGCTGCCCTGAAGAAAAAGCCTCCTACTTAAAGCCTTGTTCCAGAAGTTTCGTTCCAAAATTCTAACAACAGTGTGTCGTGATAATCGGGAAGGGTCGATAGTTATTTCATTGAAAGTATAGCCTTCTTAAGCCATCAATGACTGTACCATCAACTTTGTATCAAGGAAGTGTATATGAATACTTTTTTTCTTTTTACCCAACTTATTTTTTCTTCTTTCGTTTGATTTTACTCTGAGCGAATCAAACCAAGTCATCAATTCCAGTCGACCATTCGGATCAAGCCAGTCCTGCGATCAATTAATCACAACGTTGAAAAAAGGAGATAAGTGGAATTGTTAAAGACATCCGCTGAGGCGTATAGAAGGAGAGGGAGGATGACTTGTGACTTAGGGTTACGGTTAGGGTTAGGGGCGACGGCCTTTGGCGAGATATCTCTTGGAGATGGGCGGTCGCTTTCCATCGAAGTCTGTAAAACCGGACCAAGATGCCGTCCAACTGCTGAAAATATCCCTTTGATGGGTTTTTAAATTCTTTTTAGGTTTAAATCGGCTCCTTTTTTTATGTGCGGTGCCTTGCGAAGTTGATGGAATTTTAGTTTAATTTTCAAGGTGTTCGGAACGTTCATATCCTGCCAGTGGTGGAAATTAATGTAGCATGAATCAGAGGATTTGGTTTTTGGAAGAATTTAGCAATAAGAATAAGATTTATTTTAAATAGTTTTCTATTATTTTTATTTCCTAAAAATAAGAATTTTTTATTATTTTCTTTTTTCTATAAATGGTTTACCTCTCCTAGCCAAGATAGCCAAGATTTTTCATGTTTCTTCCAATGTCTTTCTTTGATATATATAAATATACATCTTGACACAGTCCTTTATTTGTATTTAAATACTTTTATTTTGTATAATCTTTTCCAGAATTAGTTCAACATAATTTTCCACTTACATTATGTTTTTATTTTCTATACGAAACTGAGTCTGTGTTTTAAATGCATAAGTATTGGTTTTATCAATGACAACATTTTCTTTATTTTTCAGATTAAAGACTGAAAATTATTATTTATTTATATTCAGACTAGTATTCCTTTACTTTTAATTTTAGTTGCTTTTTTCACAGCTCTCAGATCATAATTCCAGTGCAGATTGGAAATAGAGTTACTTACAATAAATTTATAATGAAAGAAATGCTCATCAAAATGTTAATAATATTGTCTTATTTATGATTGAAATCAAAATAAAAATATGTTTTTGGTCTTTTGCATATCATCAAATGATTTTAAAAGAAAAGTTATTTGGCTCTAAATTTATGAACTGCTACTCTTGTATACGTTGGAATTTTACTTGCAGCTGCTATTATGTTTTCTTTTGCTTTGTAAATAAGAGAATGAAAATTTCTTGCTATGAAGAATTTATTTTTAATTAAATTAGTTGTATAACTCTAATCTTTTGCAGATCTCTACTTTCTTCTGTCCTTTATTTGATTTTTTTTAAAGAGATATAATTAATTAATCTTATTTATTTATTTCTCCCACTTATGTTTATAGCCATTATTTATGCAAAAGATAGATAGATAGATAGATAGATAGATAGATAGATAGATAGAATCAAAAGTTAAATTAACTGAGTAAAAACAAATGATAGTAACTGGAGAAAAGCTATTGGGTTAAAACACCCATTAAAATTTAGCTCTTTTGGTAGACCCAAAATTTCATTCCTTTTTTTATTCCATTGATAAAAATAAAATGCTTTGAGAAGGAGTAGAAATATTCTTTAAAGACAACCTGTGTACATTACAATTTATCTTGCATTCAATGATGAAAAAGTCTGACACCAATGTATTTGATATGAGCCATGAATTCTTATCAATTCTAAATAAGTACATTGAAAAATCCCTGTAAGAATAACTATAGTCTGTTCCCCAAAAAATTTATTTTGTGGAAATCTAAGTTTTTTATTTTGTAATATCATCATCAGTTTTTGAGTCTCAAATGTCACCTTCAAGCTGAATTACAGCATTTATAATATTAAGCAATAAAGAGATTTATCTGCTTTGGAATAAAAAAATTTGAATGTCTATTTCAATAATTTCAGCTCACTGATTACCAAATGTCGTTACTGAAGAGATTACAACAAATTCATTCATTGCCTTAGGAAACAAGAACAATGCCAATGATTATTTTCTTATATTAAAGATATTAGATAAATATTACATATCTATTGATGATAATGTGCATTTTTTAAAATGAAAATGTCAAATATCACAACAGATGTTAATCAAATGTCTTCCTCAGAAATGCTTCTCTATTTTCTTCATTCTCTTGCAATATTGTTTCTCTTTTTTCATCTTTCTGTACATATGTTTATGTGTATGTATTCTACAATATGTATGTGTGTGTATATAAATATATGCATGTACACAATATTAGATTTTATTATTGTTGTGGCCTTGTTAGGGGTCAGAAATAAAGACACAAAGAGAGGAATTGATTTAAACATATATATTAACGGAAACAGTAATACAAACGTATACAAACGAGTGTTACAGCAAGAATGTTCAGTCCGACTGTCAGAGCTGACTGCTGGAAACTTCCCTCCCAAAAAATTAGTACCTGCTCCTATTTATAGCTGGGAGATCCCATGCGTGCATGGGTAAATTACCATAACAATTATAGAGGACCTTATTTTCACAATAAATCTGGTAAAATTTTCATTATACACTTATATTTATATGAGTGATACAATTTGTGAGTTTGAGCTTATAATAACTATACATATTGAAAACTACTGATAATAACTTCTTTCAGGTGTATAATTCTTTTTACAATATAATTATTTATTTATAAATAAATCCAAAAGGTATAAGATTTATAAACATATATTTGATTAACACAATATCTTATATAACTGAATAAATGATTTTATTATTTGACATGTTAATATGGGCACCTTCATATTTTATAAACATAGTTTTTTTTCATTCATTCTTTTTCATTCATTTTATTATTAACTTCTCTACTGTTTTGAATTTAATATTACTTGCAGCATTTTTTATTGCTTTCCAGGTATTTTTGCTTCAATATTGTTTTATATTTTTGTGTACAACTCTTTTAAGGTTTTCTATTTGGTTAATATCTGAAGAGATTGTGAGTCATTCCCTTAATTTGGTGTCTTTGAAACCTTTTTTAACAAGATGGGCAACTTTTTCAGAATATGAAAGAGTATTTTCTTTATGAATATAAAATTTTGCATAAAGTTTCTTGGTTATGGCATATACTACTCAAAAATATTTTGTTCAAGAATAATTCTCTGCATTTATCTTGACACCATCATCAATTTTGAAGGGTCCTATAATTATAATGCCTATTGTACTAGCCCCAAAATATGAAAGACCCAACTTCTAGCCCAATCATCATGTCTTGCCAATGTAGCTCTATATTCATCTCTAAAAATTTAGTTTTACTTTATATCTGAATGAAATTTTGTTTAAAAAATGCAAAATCTTTCTGAAAGGAAAATCATTAAGGCTTTGTCTTAAAGTAAATCGTTGTTGATATGTTTTCTTTCACTTTGTGAACAGCCAAAAATAAATGGTCAAGAAATTTCCTTAACTTTTTTTTTGATAAATGACCAAGAATGACATTTCAATATAATTTGGAACCATTTATTTTTCATTTCAAGAAAATAAAGGCAAAAGATAGATTTCTATCTAACCAGTCATTATCAATTTTGTTGGTGTCTTGGTTTGCATATATATATATATGCAACAGGCCAATCTCTCATTGTCTCAAAATATAGAGAAACATACTTACATTGATATAGATATATGTAGATACAAGTAGATATATTTATATCTACATATCCCACTCTCAGATGTCATCTAATATTACATAATATTCAGAAAAATAATGATGAAATGTATGATTCTCACCTTCATGCAAAGAAAAAAGTAAAGTCATAAAAAACAGAAGTAACTCTAAAAACATGCATGTAAATAATCAATATCTGATTGAAAATAATCAGAAATTGTAACTGATTATCTGAATATTTTGTTGGGAAACATCATCCTCAGAACAAGTCAATTGCATAGATCCTCACATCTTTTCCTCTTTGGGTCTCAAAATTTCCCATTTCACCAGATAACTTCAGATTAACATACTGTCTCTTCATATATTTGCAGGATATATGTTTTGAATGAGCAACCAATGTCAGTGTCCATATTTGGATAAGTCACTGATAAGCTCATAGAAAACAAGTGTTTATAAAAATGAATCTACAATATTTCACATAGTATTTTTATGAAAATATATTTAGACATTTTTTTCATTGTAATGTGTGCGTATTTGCACATACATATTTATATACTAATGTATAAATCCCCATAATTTCACAGCCCTGATGAAATCTTTGAATTCAAGTTAAATAAGTAAACAAAATTGATAAAAGTTCAGTGTTTGTATAAAACTTTTCAATATATATCTATAAAAAATTCAAGAAAGTAAAAAGGTTTTCAGAACATTCAACAAAAATATTTCTACAAGAAGTTAACTATTCATATGATTTAAATTGTGTTTACATATATGCATCATGGGCATACCTGAAAATGTAGACTTTAACTAATCAACAAAGAAATGAGACAACAAAAAGAAAGCTTAAATTGAAAAATTTAGAAGTTATCAAGAAAGAAGAGCTTGAAACATAATTCATCCACAAAACACAAAGCTACACAGCAAATGCTTTCATTGAAAGACAGAAATGGGAAATTATAAATGAAAGGTAAAATGTTACTAATGAAGGCAAACATGACTGCTTCAAAAATAAAAATTCTTATGCTGTTTCTGAAATAATAACAAATGAAATAAGTTTTGTGCTTCAAAATGTGAAAAGGCATCGCAGGAAGATGCCATAATATCAGACCTTTTTAATTGATGGATTCAATGTGTGTGCCTCATTCCAATTTTGGTAATAGTTTCTGTTTTAGAAAAGTTCATTTTGAGTCCTATTTCTTAGAATACTTGGTAGAGGATGTTCAGTTTTTGTTCATGATCATCCTGTCCCAAAAGAATACATATGTTGTCAGCATAGCCCTGCTCTCATCATCAGTATAGTAGACTCAGGGATGAAAGCAGGATTATTGGCTTCTATAAGTTTACATCTTTCCACATCTATCCTTGTAAATACACATGGCATAGTCTAAGAAGAGATTAAATAGACTTGGGTCTCATTTCCTCCTTGTCATACAAATGATGATATGTGAAATGTTCCCATATTGAGGTCCTCACAAGACATTTAAGATTTTGTGAATTGAAAACTTTCACTCTTAGATGATGAAATTCAGTGAATTGGGAGCTTGGGAGGTGGTTTCTAATGTATGAAAAGAGGAAGTCTCCATTAATATGGTAATATGCTGCTGTGAGATCAACATAACAGGTATGCAATTTCTTATTAGAAAGGTATGCGACTTCCTGGAGTTATTTGATGACATATATGCCATCATTGTGTCCCTTAAACCCAAAACAAAAAGCAAATTGGCTCGTGAATTGGCTTTCATAAATGATGAGTGTCTGATTAATATAATGTTCCTTAATACTTTCATGATAATGAATCCATTTGTGATACCTCTGTATGTGTGAGGGTCTTGAGGGCTACCATTTTTTAATATGCAATAAACCCAACCTTTGGATGATGCATTTCTGATTCCAAGCTTCCTTCATAAAAATGGTGAAAGTAATCTATTTACAAATGTTCAACTTCAATATCTAGTAATGCGTTATTATTCCTTAGGTTTTTAGCCTTATTAATTTCCCCATCAGTGGGTTCATTATTGTTTATGTTTAGAGATGGACTTTATAATGATTGGTTGCATTAACTATGCTCCCAAGGATTGAACTCTTATTCTTTGGCCAACAAATATTAATGAATTATACTGTCTTTCCTGCTAATTAAAAATAAGCCCACTCTTTTACATAAGAACTTCTAATGATTTGTTCAGATGAGGGAAAATTCCTTTGCCTAGAGAACCTTGCAAACTTTGGCCTGGATTTTGATGCATAGTGATTTAATTGTTCACCTTGTGCTCTTTTGTTATTCCTGACAGTGACATTACTAAGGTTTTGAATCTTGTGGATATATTACCAACAACACTGGGTGCGCCACACTTTTGGCCTTGTGCTACATCTAAGATGGATTTCATCAATTTGACTCAGTTCGGCATCTATTTGGCCAACTTTCCTCACCTCAAGGTGACTGAAGTTGCAAGGGTCACATAACAGAGGAGTAAATCTAGAAAGCATTGAAGAAAGTTGGGAAAGATAAGACTACAAGCATCAATAATTTCCCCTAGGAAGTGCACTTGGGACTGTCACCCATGTTTGTCCCCTTGCAATACAAAGGGTCGAACAATCATAGAAAATATCATAGAAGTAATTAAGCAAGAAAAATTCAAGTCTGCAGGACACATAGCAACAAGGAAAGATAACAGATGGGTTAAAAGGCTGCCTAATTGCAGTAAAAAAGATCTGATAGAAGATGGAGAAATGAAATAGCTATTTCCTGGTGAAACATAACAGAGAATAGCATAGTTACAATCACCATGGAAGCATTTGAGAAAGTCATTTGTTTTACAGTGGCTTATTATTGTTATTTTATTTTCTTTGATTTTTGGTGTGTACACATTTCTTTCCAGGTCCCGCCCAGAGACTTAAGGTTAGAAATGGCATCATGACATTTTCCACTGACCAATTAAAAAAAAACATAAATGAATAAACATATTTTATATAGATAAAGCCCTTCATAAGGTCTGGGCTGTACTCACGTGAACAGTTTTTTATATTTCTTTAAGGCATGGACTTTCAGGAATCCCTTCACTGAGTCTACTGGAATCTTTTCTAACCAATCCAAGGGCTCCAACTACAACAGGAATTGTTGATGCTCCCATGTGCCACATTTTTGAGATTTCGATTTCAAGGTCCTTGTATTTTGATAGCTTTTTGAAGATCTTCAAAGATACATTGTGGTCTACAGACACTGCCATATCAATAAGGAGGCACTTTTTTTGTTTGCAGTCTCTAATAACAATGTCTGGTCAGTTAGCTTTGATTGTTCTGTCTGTGTGTATTGTGTAGTCCCATAAAATTGTAACAGATCCTATCTCTGTAACCGGGTCTGGGTGGTGTTCATACCAATTTTTTTTCAGTTTCCTTCCTGTAGAAGTTGCAGATTTTCCAGTGCAGACTCTGTCATTCTGGGTTTTATATTCAGTGGGTGCCAATACCATGCAACCTGATAGAAGATGATCAATTGTTTCTGAATATTTATCACAGAATCTGCATTTTGGGCTCACACAATATTTTAATATGTAGGCTTGATAATTTCTAGTTAACAAGCATTTGTCCTGTGCAGCAAAGATAAAACCTTCAGTTTCAGCTTTTAACCCTGCACTAAGAAGCCACTGATGAGTATAGGGTTTGTCTACATCAGCTTGTTTGGTATGGGCAGAGTATTGGCCAAGAAGTGGTTTATCCTGCCATTGTTACTGTATCTAGTGGGATGCATTTGCTTTTGGTTTCTTTTTTAAGTATTTTGCAGCTTCAGTTGATGTATTATGCTTTACTTGTATTTCTGCACCCATTTGAAACTCCATTTTGAACTTGTTGATTTCCTTTATTACAGAATAAAGACACTTACTACTTTCATGTTTTTTGACACATATCATCATCCAGTCTTCTGTAGTTTCCAGGTATCTTTGAAGGCCAATTGTTGTAGTTTTGTAGGACAATTCTAGTTGAAATAATCCTCTGCCTCCTTCAGATCTGGGCACATACAGACAATCAACATCAGCTTTGGGATGATGCATGCAGTAGCAAGTGAGAAGCTTTCTCGTTTTGGCGTCCATTCACTTAATGTCAGCTATGGTCCATTTAAGGATGTTAAAGCTGTATTGCATCACAAGGACAGCCAAAGTGTTTATGGCTGATATTCTGTTTTTTGAATTAAGCTCAGTATTCAGTACCAGACATACACACCTGTAGTACTTCTTTCTTACTTTCTCCTACATTTGTGTATGTTTTATACCATCTCCTTCACTAATTACTAGGTACTTATAGGCTTCATCTTGTTCCAGTTCCCTAATATTTGTGACAAAGCTTAAATCTATTCAGGATGTTTCTGTAATTCTCCCTTTCTTGAATGTTACTTACCTACCATACCTATGTTGTCACTGAAACATTTTACACTATTGAGGAAACCCTTCAACTCATTATCCTCTTTGGCAAAGAGTTTGAGATCATCCATGTAGAGTGGTTGATTGAATATTTTGTTTAGTTTGTAACCATAGATGCTGTTGTTTAGTTCATGCATGAGGGGTGACAGGGAATCTCCTTGAAAGATTCATGTCAGATATTCAGACGGTTAGAGATTGCAGTGCCTCTGGCGTGATTTAGGTATAGTGTGGTGTTCCACATTCCCACGCTGTGCTTAAGGACATTTACTACCACAGGGGAGACTTTGTACATTTCTGAAGTCTTAAGAATCCAAGAGTGTGGTACACTATCAAAGGCTTTACAATAATCAATCCATGCTGCGCTAAGATTTCTACATCGTCTCCTGTAATTTTCCAGGATCATTTTGTTTATCAGAAGTTGATCTTTGCAGCCATATGAACCTCTCCTGCATCCCTTCTATTCCAGTGGAAGAATGTTATTTGCTTCAAAAAAAGAGTAAGTATGGTTCATTAGGACAGACATGATCAATTTATATGGGGTGGAGAGACATGTTATAATTTTTCAGATTATCTGTTTCACTAGTTTTTGGCATGAGATATGTAATACCTTCAGTGATCCATTCCAGGATTTCATTGGGATTATTTACAAGCATTACAAGGGTTTTATGGATTGATGAGAGTTGATAGAGCCAGAAATTGGGCACCTTGTCATTTCCTGGGGATTTCCATTTTTGGGATTTTGTTAGAGCTTGCCTAACATTATTTGTGGTTATATTTTTCCACTCTTGCAGAGGTGTATCCAGCATTCGTTCTTCTTCACATTGGATCCATTCTGCATTTGGGTTATATTCCTTTGGGCTGTTCCAAATATTCTCCCAAAATATCTGCCAATAGATGATGGCTTTTCAACATGTATAGATGCTCTTCCATTTTCCCAGTAAAATTTCTTAAGGTCTATTTGGAATATTTTATTTTGGCAATAGAACTTGCAATGTTTTTTGTACTGTCTTGTTCTTTAACTGAAGTTTGTTTCAGCATTTCCTTGATTGATGGAATTTCAATTAGGAATTCAATTTTATATTTCTACTTGATCTTCTTGCACTTGCTTGTTGAGATATTTGGGTTTCTCGTGAGCTCATCTAATACAGAAAACTCACATCTGATTTCCTTTATTTCTCACATCAGTTTTGCCTTCCAAGCTGGCTCCCTATGTCCCTTGTTAATTTTTTTCATTGTCTTGAGTATATGATGTTGTTAACTTCTGTGGTTATCCATTAACAGTATTTCCAGAGCAGCATTGTATATTTGTACAATGTGCTTATTGTACTTTGTCATATGAATTTTTGGAAGCTGGTCTCTGTCTGACAATTGTGTGAGAGTTACTCTGCTGAGTACTTGGATGAGATGGTTTTTTGCTTCAGTGATTTCAGCTCTGTGATTTTCAAGAATTCTACCTTAATGTAGTTGGAGTCATCTTCAGTGACATCATCTGGATAACTGCAGTTTATGTTCCAGGTAGATTCTTCAATTTTATTTCCTGGGAGTCATTTTGTATTTCATTTGTTTTAATTTTTACCTCATCCTCTGACATATTACTTATTTCTACTTTCATCTCTTTACAGTTTGAGTTATGGGTATTCTGTCTTATATCTAATTTTATCTTATCTATTTCTCCATTTGAGAGTCTTTTGTTTTACACAATGTCCCTGCAGACATTGTCAAGCATCTTTGAGTTTGGGTTTATATCACTTCCTACCCTAGTTCTCCATATTTGGTTTGTCTGATTCATTCTTTTCGAATGCAGTGAAGTAAGATTTCATGACTTGTTGATACTCCTCACAAAACCATTTTGTTCATTTCTTTTTTTATTAGTTGATTTGGCATTGAATCACTTGGTCCAAGGTTAGGAATAGTCTGGGTTTAGTAACCTAGTGTCTCTTTGTTTTTGGAAGAGTTTGTTCCAGTAACAGATTTTTTGACCCCAGAATGGTTCCTCTCTGAGGTATGCAACCCTTGTTGACCTGGTCTGGTATGAAAATTTATGCGTAATCATTGAAATTCATAGAAGTTTGCATTTTAACCTTGATCGCCAAGGGGTAATTATGTCCAAGTTACCAACTCTAGGACAACAATCGAAGTAGACCTCATCCAGCCCATGAGATAATCCAGATGGAGATTATATTCATATATCCACAGTATAGAGTTCATAATTGAGTATTATATTTAGTGGGTTAGTATATGCATATAGACATGGCACTGACTACTAACTTTTAAGTTAGTATAAGCCGGATTGACCTCTACCAGGTGGAATATCAGACTTTAATACTATGGGCTATTCCACAAAAAAAAGAAAAAAGAGAAGGGAGAGAAAAGACAAAAAATTAAAATGAAATAATTAAAGTTAAATAAAGTCAAAGAGACTTTAAATTAAATCAAAGAAAAGGAAAAATGTAATTTAAAATAGTATAAAATTTAAAATTCCTTAGAGGCTGACACAAGTGTCATTCCACCAATGTTCAACTTTCTGATGCCAATGAGTGCGATAGTTATCAAGTTTTATAGGGTAGACCATCCTACTACAGTTTGGCAGAAAAGCTATCAAAGAATTCATTAAACAAAGGGGTAGAAACAAAGAAAAGAAAAAAATACATTTCAGGTCATTTCTCAACTTGCTAGCCACTAAATGATAAATTTTAAATTTTCACTCAAAGAGAAATCAGTCAAAAAGCAGAACATTGTCAGATTAGTACACCTGTAGAAAAAAAAAGGTCAGTCAATATGATCCCTATCCATGTGAATACAAACATATGTACATAAACACACACATACACACACATGCTCACATATACATACATATATATATATATATATATATAATATATATATATATATATATATATAGAGAGAGAGAGAGAGAGAGAGAGAGAGAGAGGGAGCTAGAGAGAGATACATAGACACACATACATATATACACGCATCGACAGAGATACATTATGCCGAGGAGGAAACAAAAATGGATGGAAGGTCCCACTGGAGGTTTAGGAAAAAAATTAAAGTATAGGTAATGAAAAAAAAGAAAAATAACAAAAGTATGACAATTAGACAAAAAAAATTAAAAAACCAGAAGAGAGAGGAAAGAGAAAAAATTTAAATGAAAGAATTAAAGTTAAATAAAGTCAAAGAGACTTGAAATCAAGTCAAAGAAAAGGAAAAATATAATTTAAAATGGAATAAAATTTATAATTTCTTAAATGTTGAGAGGATGGCACAAGTGTCATTCTGCCAATGTTCAACTTTCTGATGCCAATTAGAGTGTTAGTTATCAAGTTTTATAGGGTAGACCATACTCCCACTACAGTTTGGCAGAAAAGCTATCAAAGAATTCATTAAACAAAGGGATAGAGATGAGGAAAAGAAAATAAATACATTTCTGGTCATTTCTCAACCTGCTAAGATAAATTTTAAATTTAGTGGCTAGCAGGTAGAGAAATGACCCAAAATGTATATATGATATGTGTGTGCATATGTGTTCATGTGCATGTGTGCAAAGTATCAGAAAATTCTCAAGCATTAAAAAAAAAATGCTTATGAATGAAATTTGTATGTAATCAATATTTGATTAACAGAAAATAAATATAATTGTGTTAATATATTATAAATATTTATATTATCAATGTGTTAATATCTCAAAGCTTATTTACATTTTCATTTAAATATTACACGCTTCTGATCCAAATACAAATTCACTGAGTTAAAATGCATCAGATTGATTTTATTACCGTGCATCCATGTGTGTGTGTGTGTGTGTGTGTGTGTGTGTGTGTGTGTGTGCAAGCACATCAAAAGAAAGATATCTACTGCAATATACATGTGCAGCTTTTCCCAGGTAAATCTTTGTGTGGCCCACACATTACTGACTGCTTTCAGGTGTGGAATTTTTGAAATGCAAAGAAATCAGTATAAAAATGCCATTAGAACCAGCATAAGTAGCTGACTCATTTGGATGAGGGGGTGGACGAAGTGGTGCTGTAAATGATATGTGTATATGAAAGGAGTAAATTCTGTTTAAACATGCATACATTTATAAAATCAAAAATGTCCCACCTGTAATTCCGTCAAATGTGATTTAACTTTCAAAGAAGCTTAATATATAAAAACATTACAATTTAAAATTAATTGAAATATAAAGCTTTTAGAACACTATTTCTTAAAATTTAAAGTTTATAATTTAAAGATTATATTTCTAAATGCTTTTATGCAAACAAATTTAGAAATAAAAATTCAAAGATTCTAATTAAATGTTGACAATGTTTTGACAAAAATGTTAATCTTCCAGATAAAGTTGATAATTTGGATGATGAATATATCATTTCTTCAGTTAATACAAACTTGTAATAAATTAGCAGAAATTGCCAAGATTAAAGTGAAACTTTTAATCCAGTTTACATCATTAGAGTTAGGCAATTTCTGTTTCTCAAATAAACCACAGGACAAGAATTGAAATAAGACAACACTGTAAAACTAGATATCCTACCAGTTACCAGACTTTCTCCTGTAGCCACTGGGGGAAAAGAACTGTCTTATATGAGTATTATTAACCATCAGTGGGACTAACAGACATGGAATCTTCTACTGAATTTTCATTAGTCAAGCCAAGACCTCATGATGATGAGAGATGGGTATGAGGAATATATATATATATATATGTGTGTGTGTGTGTGTGTGTGTGTGTGTGTAGAGAGAGAGAGAGAGTCAGAGATTTTGTGCATGTTTGTATGTGTGTGCACATAGAAATCAAGGCTGCCTGGTGACTGTCAGTTGGGATACCTCAAGTAATCATCAGACCCTGTGTCACTAATTCTTGTGTACACTCTATATATAGGCCACTGGGTACCTATGGGAATTTGGAGAATGCAGAACTAAGCCCTTCTAAGATTTGGGGAGGGGTATTAATCCTTCATGCCATGCTCTGTTATGGGGGATGGGTAAATCAACTTAAGGTAGTAAATATATGAGTGGTTACTTCCCTTAGTCACTTTAATAATGTACAGAAATAAAATATTTACCTCCCAAGAAAAATGAACTATTTAATTAATCCGTTAACTTACTACTATGTTTCTTAGACTGCAGACTTATTTGTTCAAGCTTTTCTTTCAAGGCACTCAATTGCTTTTGTCTACTAAGTGATCGTCTTGCCTTAACTTGCTTCTTTTTCTTTCAAGTAGTGTTTCCATTTTGAGTTATTGTTATATTAAACACTAGCAGTAGAGCCCGGCGTTGCCCGGGGATGTAACAGTAAGAGATAGATCAAGTATCGACCATCATAAAGACTGAAAAATAAAATTGGCAAAGATTATTGTTTAAGGTTGACGGACACGCATGGTCTTAATTAGTTTTTTTTTTTTTTTTTAAGAATTGGTCAAACCCAAATTCAAACAAAAACATTGTTCACAATCGTTATGAGTCTATCGATTGGTGAATAGAATTTTATTATAAACAATTGTCTTGTAAATGGAATTTTTAAAGCATTCTGAATGTAAATAAAGAAAAAAGTGTGCAAGACAATAAGAAATACTACCTGCCAAAAAAAAAGTTGATGTTTGTTTTATCGGCTGAAAAATGTAAGAAATCCGATCCCATATATAAAGGAACACACACACACACACACATAAACAACCTGGGTTTTTTAACCTAAGTCACTCCACGGAATCGCTAAAACATAGAGCATAGTCTGATGAAAAAAAGACGCCAAAGTTTATGAAAACAAAATTTTATCGTCAAAATGCTTATGTTTTTATGAAGAGGATAGACTAAATTTTTTTAATTATTTTAAAAAAAAATTTTCCATCTTTTTAGAATATTCTAAATTTTGATTTAAAAACCTTGTTTCTCTTTGTCGCAACAAGGGGTAGTAAATAACATAGATAATTTTTAGCGCGTTTTTTTTTGTATTTTACACACATTAATTTGGAAAATCTTGCAAAAATAAAAATAATTGTCAGATGTTAATGAAACTTTCAGAAACTATTCACAGATGATCGAAATTATTATAAATGTTTTTTTTTTTATTAAAGTCGTGGCAGAAATTTTTTTATATTTATTAAAAAACCCCATAACTAATTTTATGAAAAACTCTAGAAATTCGAGACCATCGGTTTTAGTGATTACAATAGTTAAAAGCACAAGGCTTTGAAGAATGCAAATCATGTTTTTTTTTATTTTTTTAACCAACGTACCTGAAAATCAGCTGTGAATTGTAACATACAAAACTCAATAAAACAAATATATTATTTAGTTTCAAAGGCTTTTATTTGTTTTAATTTGTTTTTATGAATATGGACAATATTTTCTGAAAGCAAAAAATTTTTTCAATGAAAATTGAATTTTTAATACAATTATTTCTTATTTCTTTAATTTTAAAAAGATTTTTAAAAAATGTTTAAATTGAATTTTAAAAATATTTTAACATTAGTTAAAAGCAACATCAACCTTTCAAAATGTCCGTGTGAGATTGTCATTGTCTAGCGCTTTGAAAATTGTATAATTTGGACCAATCAGATTAGCCATGGTTATTAAGAAATGTAATTTTTGTGTTTATAGTCGGACAGTAATTATCAAGTACGGAAGACCAACCAGAATACAATTTAGTTGCATTATTTGAGTTCAGCATTGTTCTCCGCTGTTAAGCCCTTTACTTTTTGCGAAACACGTATGGAGAAGTTAATTTGAGTTTTCAATTTCAACTGAGAATGGTACCTACAAGTAACAGTATCATCTTATGAAATTTAACTACTGCTAAACTTTAATTTATATGATCTTATTTTTATATTAATCTCAGTTATGACATTTTTCCATAAATGAAATATCAAAATTAATAATAAAATGAATGGAAATACAAATAACACAGTAAAATGTAATAAATGTACATAAAATTATAGTATTTTATGTACACTTCTGATAAAATTTCATAAGAAAGGTACCTAAATTAATTAGATAACTTTTTCTTATGAAATTTAATCTCACTATTAACAGTCTTATTTTTTAATTTCTTTATATTTTCCATAAAGCATCGTAAACTTAAAAATGAAAGCTAAGTACAAAAAAAAATAAAAAATAAAAAATTAGAGCGCTGAAAGTTTTCCTTAAAAGTCACAAGGTAAATAATTTGTTCACTTAAATAATTTCACTTCCTTCCATCCGTAGAAAGAATTCTCCTCCCGTAAGTTATCTAAACGTCATGAATGTGCCTTTCGTCAATCGTCAAGCGACGCGAAAGGTTATGACCCTGCTTTGTTTTATTTTCAAATTACATTTTTTCGGCGCAGAAGCTAAGTTAAGCTTGGTTCAAAATATTTTAAATAAACAGTATAATTTCTGTTTTTATTAAAATCAGTTTTGAAAAAATGATAATTGATTTTTAAAAGAATATCAAAGTAAGATTTTAATCTTTTTTATCAAATCGAAAAAAATGATTGAAAATGATTATCTGTCCTTTTTTTTTGAGCAAAAAAAAAACAATATTTTTAACGAAAATTTCAGACGTGCTAGGAACGATTAAAAAATGTAAAAAATACCCCCAAAATACTTTGATCTTTCCTCTTTAATAATAATATGAACATTAGACGATAAAATTTTGTTTTCGTCAAGTTCGGCGTCTTTTTCATCATGCTATGCTCTTTTGTTTACATTTTCATGGGTGAGTTGTCCCCCTTTCATTCTCACGATGTGTCTTAATCGTGTTTTCAAATTGATTTTATTAAAAAAACAACTGTATTTTTCCCATTTTCGGCCCCGTTAGAACCACCACAAGGTAATTTTATGTAGTCCTGTGAAGTTTTGTTGAAATCGGTTAAAAAATGTAGGAAATTCGATCCAACATATAAACGTTACAGACACACAGACACACAATCTGCGTTTTATAATAAGTAAGATAAAATATTTAACATGCAACTATACTGAACAAATTCAATATATATAATGTCAAGTGTAATCAATAAACCATAGATACCATATTGACCATCTAAAAATATTGTTGTGTCCACTAAAATATCAACTACAATATTTATAAACCAATCATACTCATAGATTAAAATCATAGATTACAAATCAGAATGTTTGTTGTATTAGTCATCATCATTTTTAGGTAGATACCGACCAAATATCGTACGGACGTAGTAAAAGACATACCACGTGACTTCTTGGGGCCAATTAGGAATAAATAAATAATTTAATTCTGGAGACGATATTGTTCGGAAAAAGTGTATAAAAACATACGAAATCCGTTCCCAAAACAATATACACGCGGCTGTCACCAAACTACACACACCTCTCGCTGATGACCTTCATGACCTCATGTTAAAAACGACAGCGTTGACAAACTCCAGACCACGGCAACATCGCCAACAGTAAGAAACAATTCGTATCTCTCGTATCCGTTTTTACTCTGAATCACGCACGCACATGTTGACTTTTCATATAAACACACATATCACAACATTTTATTGTTTCTCGCACACGTACACAAAGACAGTTTATATTTTATTTCAGAACGTTATCAACCCAAACAAAAGACATTACTTTCCAATCTATTATCAACTGTTTGTATTCTTATCGTTATATTAAATTAATGTCTATTTGTTGAAACTACGTTGTCTTTTCTACTGAATTTTATTCCTTCAATAAAAAGCGTTTGATTATTCTAGACGGCCAAATTACGAGTGACCCTGTAACGATATTTTGTTAATGTATTGAATCCCGACACTCCAAATTTTAACATTCAACGAAAAACCGAGTAGAAGGATTCCTACAATATAAAGGTTTAATTGAACAGTTCATTGGCCTTTATTTCAGTCGTGAATTCTGGATCTCTGCTTTATCAAATCTCTACACATTATTTCAAAACTTTTCTTTCATTGCATCTCAATATTAAAACTTTCTAACAATTGCCATCAGTTTTGACAAAATGTGTACACTCTAGTGTGTGTATATGTAAGTTGTATTAAATTCAGCTATGGTCGATTTGTTTAATTTTTATTCTATTTTTCTGTACAACATCTGAGACTGGTTGGCTGGCTCTCTTTTGAATTTTTGTTCCCCCCACAAGTTTAATCAGGATTTGCAACAATTTATTTGAAAATTGGAAAAATAGAAAATTATGAACAAAGTGGATGATATACATATATATTAACCCTATTCATTTCATGTTTTCATATCAGTAAGAAAATTATGTTGGCATCGATGATAATCAGCCAAGAAACATGGAGGAGTTGATTCATGCCTATTTCCAAAGAAATCAGAAATTGTCACAAGCAGTTAAAATAAAATTTTGAATTTGATTTGCAAGTTCAATCAGGGAAATGAACTTACTCGCACCGATCTCTTCAACCTGATCAGGGAACAGAAATCGACGTTATTAAAAATAAAAACCGCGTCAAGGTGTTCAGACGAGACGCTGATCAACGAAATACAGACAGACCTAAACAATATGTTGACCACCGTGAAATCCGCCAACAGAGTGACCACATTCACCTGACTACGAGCTTGTGGACTCTTCCACAACAAGCCAGTTAACCCCTGCTAGAAAATGCACTATTCCTGTTGTAATCTTACAAAATATATAACAAGCATTCATTGGTTAATCACCTTCAATCTAGTTTGCTGATTGGTCAGTTCCGACCAATCAAATCGTCTGCACGCAACAAATCTGTTTTCCCGCTCAATATGCTCGGAGCCTCCCACGTGATACACTATCTTATATAAACAGAACATGTGTAAGCTCCCTGTTGTTTCTTTTCATTCATCTCTCTCGTGTCTCATTTGCCAAGATGTAATCTTCAAGAATTCCCGTCTTAACTAATGCAATCAGACGTTAAAGACCATTACCAACATTCACGCAAGTACAAACTCTGAAATCTCTTCTGAACTTTTACCAACTTGTACAATACACAATTCCAAACATGCTAAAGAAACCTTATTCTTCTAAACTACAGTTTAATAATTACTTTCACTTCATGAGCTTAGGCACAAATATTACCTAATCTAAAAGACACAACTCTGTCTAACTTTTAAGTTCACATGCATGTATATCAAATATTAATAAATTCAATTGTTACGTTTTGAAACAAGATGTTTTTGAATAATTATTCTGTCTTGTATTAATTGTTGTGGGTGGAAGATTATTGAACACACACAATTTTAAGCCTTCTGATAATTCAAACCTTTTATTCCTCTCACATACACATCGCACATCCGCAACAAGCTCATGCTGCGGCAACAGTCCCTACGCGACGTGATGAGGTACATAAATGCCTTCAACCCTGGGAACAAAAACCAAGTTAAGCTAGTTAGATGTAGTTGGAACTTCTATGCTAAGTTTCTTATCCCGCATTTCTCGCTTGTTGGACTCCTTTCCGATCACATGCTTTCCAACCAACTTTAATCTGCAAAAATTTAAATGCAATGTTAATCGCTATCTACTGACCTCCTGACTGTTCTTTTGTTTCTCCTCATTACTAATGTTTCTGTTCCTAATTCCTCGCACCCTCTAATCCCTTACGTGCTAGTTGCTGTACTACCTAACATGGGGTGATAGCCATTAAAAACTCCTCTAAAGGTTATTGAGTAGAAATAATTGTTGGTTAGAATGCAGTTATTTGTAGTTATTGTATGCAGTTGTTTGTTGACGTTTAACTCATTATTTATTATTGATTATTTTTTGTATTCATTTATTTTTTTATTGATTATTATTAAATTTTGTTGTGGATAAGCATGGATTCGATGTTTTTTCATATATTTATTATTTATTTAATTTATATATTTTTGGTAAGTGAAGGTTATCTCATTTGTTTAGATTAACATATTGTCTTTGTCTAAAGTATGTTACATTATCTGCATTATATATGGGGCATATATTTGTATTTTTTCTTGATAACGATTTACGAGGTATTCATTTTTAGTTTTCAATTTTTAAGTAACATAGAAAAATTTTGTTTTTATCTCTGCATTTTGAAATGAGTTCTAATCATTTATTTAGTAATTTATGTTAGTCTGGGAAGGTGATTATCGTTATTTTCTTCTCCAGACAAAATTTACAGATTTTGAAGTCATTTTCGTTGGCAGATGATATTTTCTTTGTTTTCCATAACATTTTTACTTTAATCTGTTTTTTGTTTTTAATTTCCCTTATATGTTTAGAAAGGTTTGCACAGTTCACGTATTTACTATTTGTAAATGATGTTTTTTGTGTGTGTATTGTTTCTCCCCGTTTCCAGAGTTCTTTAATTACTGCTATGCATATTTTTTCTTTATTATCTGTTTGTTTTTAAAGTGACTTGGTATATTATATTGTTTTGCCACTTAAGAGACATTTGTGCTTTTCTCTGAAGTTACAAATCGGTTTGGTTTGTGAGCACTTACCAAAGTCACCTGTAACTACAGAGCAATTGCAAAAAACAGTGAATTAATGTGTCATATACATATGCATGATTGCTTCTTTTAAATATGGATAGACACAGATCAGAGACTTGCTAAGTCTATTGAAGATCTAAAAACATACAGGGAAACAGACACACATTAACGCATATATATGCATATATGTTTAAGCTCTTGTGTTGAAAATGCAATAGTCCAAGATGTTCAAGTAGTTTTTACTTGTAATCCTTTCATTACACGAAGAAAAGTCTCTAAACATGAATTTGATGACAACCCCATCCAAACATTTACCTGTTACCATGTGTGGTACGCTGTCCCAAGAGACTATCCCTTACTGTTTGATTTGCTACTAAAAACTCAACACTAAGAAAACTTTTCCTATAAATATACCGAATTTAAACAATATACTGGCGATAATTGCGGAAAGGGGAATCATGCTCTAGATAAAAACGGTGAAGCACGGGCTGTAACATTGGACATCTTGAAATCTTTTGACAGCTTTCGGCATACAGGTCTGAAAAGCTGAAAGGTTACGGTGTCTCCGGACACATTTTTGAACTGATCCAGTCTTTCCCATTAAATCGGGAAAAGAGGGTTATCCTGAACGGCTACACGTTTAGATCCTTTTGCACTAACGCGAGTGTCTCCCAATGCCCGATTCTTGCTTCTACTGTTTTTAATTTTCATTAATGACATCCCGATGATATCAGCTCTCAACTGGGTATCTACGCTGACGACACAACCAATTACTCTTGCTTCAATAATAAGGTTGATCAATCCGACAAGGTCAAAATGACAGCTGATGTCGAAAAAGACATCTAGTCCATCGCTAACTGGGGCAAAAGATGGCTTGTTAATTTTAACGCCTCCAAAACTAAACTGCTCTCCATTAATCATCTGAGAGACCCCACTCTGCCTTCCATCAATATGTCTAATGCTAACCTCGAGGAAAGTGACTAGTTACACCTTCTTGGGCTCACGTTCTCAGCAGATATGAAGTGCAAAGACTATATTGAATTCATTGTTAGGTCAGATGCTAAGAAAGTTGTCTCTCTGTGTCGTGCGAGACAAATGTTCTCTCCAGAATCTATTTAAATTTAAATAATAAGCATAATTTTAATTAGATAATAAACTTAATTTCAAATACCAATGAAAAAATACAAAAACTAAATGAAAATAAATGAAATAAAAATAAATAATCAAAATATACAAACTCAATGTCAGAACAATAAGTAAGCTAAGATATATATCCTAAAAATGAGGACAAGAAAGGGCTGTCTTTATATAAAATTAGTGACACATTATCTGAAGATCTACTGGAGCACTTGAGTGACAGTCGCCATTCAGTGTTGCCTTCTATAGCCTCTCTCCTTCTTTCTCTCTCTCTTTCATACTCTCTCTCTCTCTCTCTCTCTATATATATATATATATATATATATATATATATCTGTTATATATATAAATATATATATATATACACACACACAGAGAAAGTGAGAGAATAAATAATGGCAATTGGTACATATATGAAACTCCAAATAGCAATGAGTGGTGAGGAACAAAGATATAATTATTCTTAGTTTTAAAATTTTATCTCTGTTATTTTGCGTGAAGTACTGATACACACACATACACACACACACACACACACACACACACACACACACACACACACACACACACACACACACACACATGTGTATTTATATAAAGGCTAAAGTTCAGAGTTGACCAGGGAACAGTAGTATCAAAAAGTGCTCAATACACACGAGAAAAAAATAAGTAAAAATAAAATAAAATATGGAGCTTTTAAGTTTAAAAATCAGGAGGTCAATTAAAATACAACCACAATTTCGACCTGGTGGTCTCTTCGAGCGATACTTTTAAAATGACCAGTTTAATGCTTTATTTAAAAAAAAAAAAAAACTACATATCTTTCAAAAAAATAAATTTAAAAAAAATAAAGAGGTGTATGATGATTGAAAGGCAGGACATTGGGTGTAATAAGAAGGGAAGTGGAAAAAGAGGTAAAGGAAAAATGGAAAGGGACATGAATGTAAGTGTATTGTAAATGTATACAGTAAAGGGGAATCAAATATGTAACTTAATTGTTATGGATGATGGGAGGGGGTAGCGTGTCTAAAGGCTAACAATGTTTTTTTTATTATTATTTTAGATTTTATCCGCTTCATATTCATTTAATAAAAATTGTTTTATATGAGTGCAAGGGCTTAAAATTTCTAATTTTTGTTTTAAAAGATTTTTGGGGTCCAGGAATGTCATAATTATTAATTTCTCATATTGGCATAGTTTGCTAATGTGAGTATAATTGTTATATATTTTTACCTTTTTTAAAATTGTCCACATTATGACTGGGTCTCTCTTATTTTTTTTCTTTTAAATTCCACATGTGGCTGGCAAGTTTGGTGGAATATCTAAAGTTTGGTAGCTTAAAAATCAATGTGTAATTGTACTATCTGCACTTAAAAGGGCTTTACCTGCAGCCTGTATATGTTTTAATTTGACCATTTGTATTTCTTACTTCTGCTTTATAAATAATAGATTCTGTTTTGCAAGCTCCATTTAATGGGCATCTAATTTTATTTCTACAGTTGCATAAATTACTAGTATTATTTCTCACACACGCATGTAAGCTATAATTCCTATATAAATGTGTGTATGCATGCATATGTGTGTGTCTCCACCAAATCAGAATTTATCTCTTTATATTTTCTTTATATTTTTCTTTAACAAATTTTTGTCACAAACTAAAAACATATTAAAATATCTTTTCTAGAAAGCAGTTCATCCAAAAACAATTTCCTCTCTTTTATTATTTTGCAGAAATGTTTATGAAAATTGTTGCTGTTATATGCAATCATAGATTTTCTAATCAGATTGCAAAAATAAATTATCATTAAGTTTCATTCTATTTTAATTTTTATGATGAATAAAAAATAATCATCTGTAATTTTTTGTTTAAAAAAAACAAAAGATTACAAATGATTATTTTTATTATTTCATTTTTAAATCAAAATCATAAACATTAATTTTCCTAATATGATTACAATTCATATTCAATACAAAATAAAATAACAGTAAATATTGTAGAAATCTCGGTTAAATATGAAATACGAAATTATCTTAATATAATCTCAAGCAATAAATAAAAATGAATTATCTCTTTTAGACTGCCCCTCCAACAAACCAACATACACAGGCAGCATCTTTTATTTAACAATTAAACATATAATTATGAATTGAATATTTGCTTGATTTAATAATTGACATTAATAATAAATATTTCTTAAAATTTACAATATTTAAATTTTTATCTGGTTCAGTGATTTCATTAGATTTAATATGCTTGAAATGCCCAAATATTTTACATTTAGACAATAAAGAACAACTAAAGTAGTTTCACAACAGCTTGAAATTTCAATACCGACTCAAATAAACATATAAACACATATATATATATATGCACATGTTTGCATATATTTTATGTGTGCATATGTGTATATAGTTATACACGTGAATATACACATAATATATATACTTAGCCAAATTACTTTCTCTCCACCCACATGCATTCCATCCACCCATATATGTATTCACCCATATGCACACAAATTCCTCACACACTCATGCATTTATAGGTAATTAAATTATTATGAGAATAAATATGCTTTATAATTCTCTTTTGATTTCCAATATATGGTTCAACAAACTCCTTTTGTTGTTTATGGAGAAAAGAGAAGTCTTTTCCTACTGGTAAACAATCATATTTTGCAGTCTGAATGTTTCCATGACAATATCTCATACTCTGGTTTCCATTTTGAAAATCTTTTGTCTTTTATTGGCTTCAACTGTCCCCTGTATTTGCTGTTGCCTCCATTTCACCTGCCACTTTGCCAACCTACTCCTTGTGCTGATTGTTCATGCTTCCAGCAGTTGTCAAACATTTCCTGTTGCAATTGCCGTTTTGCAAATACAGTTTCTCATTATTATCATTGGTAATGAAAGAACATTGTCCACTACATGTGCAGCTCCACCCCTTGACTCTTGTGTGTAGCTGCAATCCACGGATTCATCTTTCTCAACAACTGCCTTATAAGGTTATAAGTAGGAACAAACCAAATAAGGTGAGTTTTCAATAAGCAGACTTTTAGAATGACAATGACAAGCAAAGTTAGTGTATAAAACTAGCAAGGATACCATTAAATCACAGAAGATGATTTACTTAATGAGGTAAATATAGAAATTATGTATTTATTTTGCTATTTTGAATTAAAATAATTCTGTTTTAATTTTCACTTCCCTTCTGCTCTCACCAAGGATTTTCATGGATTCCACTTAAAATAAAAAGTAAAAAAAAAAATAATAGTTTTATTTTTTTAAAATGAAATCACTTTTAATTGGGATATCTTTAGCTTTAAATGAATGTTTAACACCTCTCCCTGCCAATAACAACTTTTTTTACCAGTCCTTTTTGTCAGTGACATCACAGTGGTGTAGCTAGTGTTTTTGGTACCAAGGGCGGCCCTCAAGTTTGCTACCCCACCCCAGGATGAATGCAATATTATAATGTAAAACGTAAAATGTAAAAGTTTTATATATATATATATATATATATATATATATATATATATATACACGCACACACAGTCAATGACAAAATTAGTTGTACACCCATCAATTTTTAATATTTCTATTTCTTAGAATCCTCTGCCCGTATGATGCCAGATTTTTTCCATGTTTCTGTTGCGTGATACTTATAACTCCTAACTAATAAATTATGAAATAAAAGTACAATTGTGTTTTTTTTAAATAAAACTGGGGATAGGTAAAAAAAAAAAACCCAGAAATTATCAGTTTTTTATATTTATTTCAAACAAATGGGGAGTCATAAATTAAATGCCACATTAATAGAAACATGGTTCATTTTTCTTTTAACAATGTAAAAAAATGTAATGTCTTTTTAAATTATTTTGTTTTACATAGTTGTAGTTACTTTCGCATAATAATTTGTATATATATGTGTGTGTGTGTGTCTACAAGGAGGTGCTAAAAATTTCTGACCAAAGAACCGTTCTGAAAAAATTCTTATATTTCAGATTTGTCAGGCATTTTCCTACATCCACGTATGTATGTACACCAAAAGAAATTAAAACTGTAACACCCTGAAGGAAGATGCCAATTTTGACCAGATATAGTATATACATGCTAAGTGGGTAGTATATATTCTGATAAAAATTTCAGTCTTTAACTATTTTGTGATTAATACTCATCCAATTATACCATCTGTCGGAACTTTAGACGGTGAACAAATGCTGTAATATGGTTCAGTATATTATAAGTCTAATTCAAGCAGATTTCATGCCATGACAATGCATACATAATCCTTCTATATGGTTCTTAGATCTTAAAAGTGAAGACAGGGCAGCTCCAGCTGCCCTGTCTTCACTTTTCAGTTTTGAGAAAGTTCAAACGTGTATATGCAGCCTTGTGGGTGCTCAATTATGGCCCACCCTACAATCCCTTTCCCACAGACAAAACGCTGCAAACTTCTTACTACTCTATCGCTATCTCCATGACAAATGTTCTGACGAGCTACATTCCTGTGTTCCACCAACTTTAATTCTGACAGATAAGACCCACCATACCACGTACACCAAGGAAAACCACCTTCGTTGCCTTCATATTTTATTAATAAGAAGTAAATTCCACTCTAACACTATCTTTCCACAAATCGCTGTTTTGTGGAAATGACTCTCAACAGGATGCTTTCCCAACCACTACAATCTTAACCCCTTTAAGTCTACGGTTAACCGTTACCTTTTCCACATATTATCATAAACTGTGGCTCTTACCTCTTATTCTTACTGCTCATACAACTTCCTTCAGTAACCCTCTACGTTGAGTGGCTCTTGTGCCTTGTATATTGTGAATATTAATAAAAAAAATTCCTTGTCCGTTTTCACAATGAAAAAAGTGTTACCACATCTCGGATACAGTAATGTTTATACCAGGAAAGTAAGGTAAATATATTTCTACAGGACATTCCAATAGGGGCTACTCAAATTATGATTCCTTGTGAGTCAATAAGGATGCTCAGTAATTAATTTAGGAATTAATATTTACTTTGTATACAAAGTTAAGAACAGATTGAATATTGCTTTTAGATTCTTTATAGTTTTAATTTTAGCTAAGTCGAATAAATATTGTCAATGTATATAGTTGGATTAGTTGTTTCATTGAACATTTATTTTCTATGTGGTTTCGGAAATTTTATTTTCTTTCAGAAAATAAAACTTGATGCAATCCACTACTGCCCGAAGCAATAATTAAAAAAAAAAAAAAAGAATGCAAATCCAATTCAATTATGATATGTCCCGGAAAGGGATATATTTGAACGAAGTAGCTAAGTGGTTTTGGCTACTATAACCAAGTAGAATACGGTAGCAGTAATTGACTGGTACGCGTCGTAGTCGCAGGTAAGAAGTGTAGATCAATGGCGTAGTCCAATGGGCGTTGTTATAGACTTAGCTCTCAGACTAAGGCTCTTTGATTCTCGTACCTACACGTCCGTCGATATTTATGACGGACACCAGCCAATCACACTCCAGTGAGGGGGAACATAGGTGTATGCATATTCCATTATATCAAATTATATAAGGAAAAATTATTATTACTAACCCCTTAAACATGTGTGCTTGCAAAAATTTGTCCCTTTTTGCGGAGAATAGGATAACCCATTCTCTAACACAATGTGAAAAAAATACCAGAAAAACAAAATGTAAAAAATTACAATGCTCAAAACAAAATAATAAAAGATTGAGCCCAGCTGCTGTGTAAATGATAACAAAAAAGAGCCTTTGCTCTACAGTACACACTTTCTGTTCTTTCAAAGTTCAAAAGTTCTTTTCTTTATATATTTTTCTTTTCTTTCTTTTGGAGACAATGTTCTCTTTTCTTTGCTCACTAAGCTCCTTTTTTTTATTATTATCTTTTTCCCATCCGAATGGAAAGTTAGTCTTTCTTTTACTATACGGCCGAGGAAGGGGAACACTTCCTTAAAACACGCGCTAGTACAATTTCTTGTAACAACACTTGTTTGCTGCTGCTGCTTCTTCTTCTTCTTCACTGTAAATGCCTTTAGCCCCAAACAACACTTAGGGAGTTATCAGTTCTTTATTTACAGTAAACTTGTAACGTCCAGCTCATCTTTCTTCGAGTGAACTTCTTCCTTAACTTTTTCTTAAGACTTAAAGGGAAACTTGCCTTCAGCCACTTTGTTACTCATGCATCATTTACTCTTGAGAAGCATTGCCTGCCATTTCAGCAGGGAGAGAGAAACAAACCTCCTCTTCCTAGGAGGTCTAGCTTCCAACTGTCTACTACTGTCCAGTAGCAATTCTGCCCTCCCCTTCAAAGGAGACGGTTGACATTTGAGCTGCCTAATTACAGCCCATAAAAAAATATCAGCGGGTTCATAGGGCCAGTAACACAGTAAGAGTCTTTTATTCTCCCTTCACCTCAAAATTTTCAAAGTGGATTATAGAGAAATTTGAAAAAGAAGGACCCAAAAACCTACTCATGTTTTGTCCGTATGTAAATCTTAAGTGGTCATAAAATGAAAATGTGTCGTTCACATGGAGATTTTTTTTTAAAGTTCTAATTTTAGGAGGTCAAATTGAGGAATTGAGGAATGTGAGCATTATTTATGAGTATGTATGTGTTTCTTAACAAAGACATTTGTGAAATTGTCTACATCTAATGAGACTAATATGTCGGTGTTGCTTTTGTTGAATCGTAAGATGTGGAAGAATTGATATATACATTTATGAACCTTTGTTTTTTATCAATATCTGATATGGCAAAAATAAAGATAAAAGTTATTTAATGTTATTCTTTAGAAGATTTAAAAAAAAAATAATTTTCTTTTTATGCCTAATATAGATTGAAAACGTTTTTCTCTTACTTAAATTCCCTTATCCATAAAGAAACTATTTCATGTGTGTGTATGCAATAATCAAAAAATGATTTTACCATAGAAAGAAAATTAATAACTCTTCATATCAAAGAAAAAAATGAAATTTGTAAATTAGATTTAGTGTCAAAACAAATGTTTTGTTTTGTTTGTTTTTTTGTTTGTTTGTTTGTTTTTTGTTTTATTTTCTCTCTTTTGCTTTTGCTTTTCCAGAAAGATTTCAATCATGCACGAGAATTTGGTTATTTTAGTGGGGGTGTCAATCATTTGAACTTTGAAACAAATTGCAAGACAAATCAAGAACACAATGTCCTTTTATTTGAAATCTTATGGTAATTTGATTTCGATCTATACCATTTAAAAGAATGAAAAAGAGGATGTCATATCTCTTATCCTTCTTTTTGTAAGTATGTTTTTTAGATGTGCCAACTAAAAAGATGTTATACTATGCTGCAATTAGATCTCTTTCTGATTCACTGTACATGTCGGCTGGATGTGAGTGCCAGGAAGGCAAAACCCAAAATTTAAAAAAAAGTGTTGTCTTCTACGCAGGGACCCCGTGCATTACATATGGTCTACGAAACAAATCCCCGCAATGAAAATAATACAATAGCCAATCACGAACGTTCCCGCCGGAAAAAAGAGATGACCCCGGGTCTACAAGATTTGCTTAAAAGAAAGCCCCCCTTGTAAAGACCAACACAGCTGAGGACCAAAAGCCATCTGCCCACAAGCAGGCGTGCTGTCGCCGTCACCACCATGACCGATTCTCTCATCACAACCATGACTTCGTCTAAGCTTCACTAATCTTACCCGACTCTTCACACACAGAATCAAGCAGAGACCAGCTTCGACATCGACACCGCCAGGTTCCCGACACAACCACCGTGATTTATAACACCTCAATGTCGTCACGACCCACTCCAGGCCACCCTCGCTGTCACCACTGCGATCCCGTTTCGTTAATACCACATTCAGCCTGACTCCAACAGAAACATTCTGCTCAATCCACTCCAGGCGTCCATCGCTGTCACCACGCAACCAACGCACCCTACCACGAATCAACCCACCACCGTAACCTCGAATCGATCAATACACCAGCCCCCCACTTGGCTACAACATCTCAGCATCACACAACCGCCAGCCCATCAACTCAATCACAAATGTCAATTTCCACATTAAAGAAATGCGCGCGCCAAACTCCACAAAAGGCTATCCTACAAGCCTATCCTCTGGATCCCAACTCCCGATATTACCAACAACACCCTTACACCTAATCGCTTTCGTGACAAACAGAAACCGAAAACGATATATTAACAATCTTTGCCAATTCCCTAACAACTTTTAAATATATCATGTATATTTGACAAATACACTGTTGAAAATTAATCCTTGTTATTCCTTTACTTTGCAATCAAACGCTCGTTAAATAATTCGCTCTACATGTCGGCTGAATGTGAGTGCTAAGAAAACAAAACTCAAAATTAAAAAAATGTTCTCTTCTGCGCAGGGGCTCCGAGCATTACACCAGCAGACACGCTCTCGTTGTTACCACCGTGACCGCCCGTCTCGTCGTCACCACCATGACCTCGGTCAATGTACGGCAACCTGACTCCATCAGACACTTCACGCACAAAAAGCGGCCGACAGTCCAGTAGTTGTCAACAGACATCTCTCAACATCACCACCATGATTTCTAACAGCTCGAATAAGCTTCACTATCACACTCCATGACTCTCTTGTTACCACCACTGTGACTACGTTTTCATTTGATCTCCCATTCGACCAGAATCAATATGTTTCCACTCGATCAAGTTTCACAAATCTATTCCAGGCCTCCCTCGTCATCAACATCGTGACCTCTATCGTCCAACCTTCAAACCCACCTTACCAGGCCTTACCACGAATCAACCCTGCTAACGACACTGCACTCATTCTACCACTGATTCGCAGCTTCACGAACCCACTCCAGACCACTCTCACCATCACAACCGTGACCTCAACTACCTATCTGCGACCCGCACCCGACCATACCAACAACACACTTAAACCTAATCGTTTCCCTTTCCAGCAGCAACTAAACACCACATATGTTAGCTTTTCATACAACTGTATATATATATATATATATATATATATATATATATATATATATATATATATATATATTCTGAAAATTGATCAATACACACTGTTAAAATTTTAACCCTTGTTTGTTCTTTTCTTTGCAATCATACGCTTGTTATAACAAAGACAAGTCTTAGTCAACCCGAAATTTGTAGAGAAACAAATATTTAATCAAATAAAAAAATATTTTTGCAGCATACGAATTTGTACAAAAGACCAAATAGGCCATGCACAAAATTTCCCCTTGTGCACCTCGAACTATCAAGACAGATTAACAGTTCTTTGAAATACAAATCTGTTTTCTCTTAGAAAATAACAGTTCATGAAAAACATTTTTCCTTAGTAGCAAAAGGATTTTACTTATTCTCTTTTAAAACAACAATTCATATAAATCAATTCTTTTTTAACAGTAAAAGAACTTTTCTTACATCAAAATTTGTTCGCAAATTTGAAAGTTCAAACGTCGAAAGTCAAAGGCGTAAGAAAGGAAGATGCTGGTTTTCTGGGCCCTTTAGACAAAATATTCTGATTTCAGGAAAAGACATTCACAAATTCGCAATAACATCTTAGGTTTAGAAATGATATTCGAATGAGATACATTGTCAGTACATGAAGGGAATCATAAAATACAATGAAATAAGTAATTCTTTTTTTCAAAAATATTTATTTACAAAATGTATAAAAAAAAAAATGGAAACCAAAGACCAAATGAAATAAACCCAATGAGAAAATGTTTTATAAATTTAAAGCAGGAAACCCATTCTTTATTGCCTAAGTGCGGTTGAATCCTTTCTGACTTCGCATTTCATATAGCAAACATGTGAATCCAACCGGACCAAATTCAACTCCTCTATAGGTGTATCCTTTTTGTCCCCAATGGTTAAAAACTCGAAATTAACTATCTAATCAAACCGCTTTTGTTTGCAACTTACATTTGGCAGGTTTTGACATCATCACAGTTGGACCTAATCTTGTGCAAAGTTTTGCTCATACATTTCTATTCTTGTTTCATTTTTTTAATAAACCAACTGGCTTCATTTTGTAGATTTCTTTTTCAAAGAAACTGTGTTAGTAATTTTCTAAGTTTTTCATACAATTTTTATACTCATTTTTACACAATTACAACCTTTTCTTTTTTATTATATAATTTTTAAACATTTGCTCTCTCTCTCTCTCTCTCTCTCTCTCTCTCTCTCTCTCTCTCTCTCTCTCACTCCCTCTCTATGTTCAGTCATCTCCAAATTTGTTTGGCTTGTATATTTTCACCAGAGGTAATTTTAACCAGAGTAACATTCAGAAGGAGTATGCGCTTCCTAAATATTGCAATGTTTATCTCTTTCCCCAATTGTTAAGTATCATTCAAAGTAGGTACCCCCAAAAATACCTATGGTTTAAAATGCATTTTAAAAACGAAAAATCTTTCTTGAAGCTTTTACTTCAGTTTTAATTCTAAGCTAATAGATTAAATTTAATATTTCCAATAAGCAAAATAATTTGCTCTATTTCAAAGGAAGAAATTAATGTTCAATGAAATTGACTCATTAAAACTGGCTTACAGTCTGGTTGCATTAATCAAAATTAAATATAAAACAGCGTAAAAAACAACTTTTACTTGTTTTGTGACATGAGCATTGTTGACTTTACAACCTTCCTCAGCCACATTTACCTTTTGATCCTGACAAAAATCATACTTGTACAGAGAAGGATGGATAGAAGAGAATGAAAGAGAAAGAGAAGGGATAGATACAAACAAAGGAAAAGAAAAAAAGAAAAAAGAGTGGGAGATACAAAGAGCATAAAATTGAGAAAGGTAGAGAAAGAGAAAAAGACTGAGAAAGAGGCAGAAAGATAAAGAGAGAAATTTGATCATTTGGACTTTTACAAAATTTTGTCTCAAAAATCATTTAAAGTACGAATCTTGTTATAAATCTTCAATTTGTTTGTTATTCCAGAAAATGTGTATCTTGGTTTATCAAGTCACTTTGAATCAGTGTATGAGCAATTTTCTACTAACACATTAATTCTCCAGTATAATGGATGTTCGAATTTTACAAATTAAAATGAGCTTCATAATAAGGGAAAAATATATGTTCATTATTTTTTGTCTACTCTCATGGCATACTGATAATCTTCAACATTCATACAATTAAGATTTTACTTGTAAACAATTTGCTGTTTCATATTAGTGAACACTGAGATTATTATATCTTAAACTTAATCCTCTATTATAATTGAGAAAATGATAAATTTATTTTTTTAGTTACAAACTAGAAAATAAAAGCATTGAATCCTGTTCTTTTATTGTCCTCCCTTTCCAATATAATGCTTTCTTAGTTTCTTTCCCTCTAATAATCCCTTGTGCCATAGTGACGTTATCTTCTTGCATGGGGTGAAGTGATTAAAGAAAATAAAAAGGAAAACTGTCTGATAATTTAAAATCAAATAATTTGGATTGTTACTACAATTGAGATTGAAAGAAAGTCTAATTTTTCAAAGCAAAACAGTCTCAACAATAAATGAAAGAATCTTGTCACTTTTCTATTTCTGCTTTGTCTTGATACAACCAGGAAATTGCTTAGCAAATGAAGAAATTGATGTGGACATTTTGAAACTCAGATTTTCAAATCACCGTCTTTACTTATCTGCTCCAAATGAATAAATAAAGAGTTGATAAGCTTACATTTTTTCTTTATTCTTATATATATGTGTGGGTTTCTGTTTGTGTGTGTGTATATGTGTGTTAGAGAGAGAGAAAGAGAAAAAATGATTAAGATTCTAACAGAGTAGGAAATGCATAAAACAATTTTGAAAAGAATTTTGTTTTGACATGTTTCACCAATTGCCCAGTGTTCTCAAAAAAAAAAAAGATTTTTAATTTGCAAGAAGAGAATTTACATTTATCAAGATGAAGAAAATTATTCATGCTAAGCATCTAATCACTTGATATTTTTTCCATTAAAATGAAATAAGATTTTAACACATTTCAACTCTTTTATTTTTACTTTAAATATCTTACATTATTTCAGAATTAATTAAGAAAAGGGAATATACTGATTTTTTTTTTATTTAAATCATGCTCACCATAAGCAGTAAAGCCACAGAGATGCAAGAGGTTACTAGGTGAGGGAGAGTTAAAACAGGAACATTGCTAAGGAGTGAGAACAGAGGAAAAGTAATCAGGATGACAGCAGATAGCAATTGACATTGCATTTAAATTTTTGCAGATTAAATTTGGCTGGAAAGCATGGAGCCAGAAGTGAGAGGTGCAAAAAAAGAAATTGTTAACATAGAATTTACAGAGACATCTAAGCCAACTCAACTGTAAATTAATGAGACCTTGTTGCCAGGCTAGTACTTTGCTTAAATTCAAAGAGTCTAAACAGCATAGTGAAGAGCTCATCCAAACATTTACCATGAAAATAATTATAGAAAAGGCAAAAGGAAACAACCATATGATGGTGGTAAAGTGACTGAAGCCAAGACGCCAGATCAGGGCTGTGATATGCTCCATCTCCCTCATTAATGGATCTGTCCTGAACGCATATATTCAGGAGAATTCTGCTGATATGCAGAGTATATTAAAGCTCAAAAGAGTTCACTGCCTGGCTCTGCTTGTCAATGTCTCCACCTCTGGGAAGAGAGGAACCCAAATGAGGTTATGCTGAAGGGCAGAGTCTCATCTGGAGAGGTAGAGAACTACAAGACTCCATGTATATGGAGTCTACAGGGAATTTTTACCCAAGCCCACGGGCTTGGAAAGTCCCACATTAAACCAGCCTTGTACCACATCCTGCTTTGTGGGGAGCTTAGGTAAATACCAAGTATATTAAAGTTTACTGATAAGCAATATGTATTGTTGAGAACAATTCTACTACAGGGGCCAGTAATACTGCTGATTCTTCTTTGGATTTTATCAAGAAGCTGTAGATAGAAGATAGCAGGAGCACTGGACCATATGTTGCAGCAATATCCTAAGAATGGATGAATGATAGACTTATAAATATGTAAGATAGACTCTGGAGAGAAAAACCATCTAGCACAATACAGGGAACCAAACTTCCTGGCAGCTGACTTAGCAATGGATTCAATATAGTCTTTCCCCTTCATTTCAGCCAAAAACATTAGCCTGGGAAGGCACAGTGAGTCACTCTCCTGGAGGTTAGCTTCAGCCATGCTGATGAAAGGCAGAAAGTGTTCTCTCAGATGATTAATAAATATAGTTATATATTAATCATAGGAGACTCATAGAGAGATCATGACACTTTCAATACATCTTTATTTAAATATATTCACTTTTTATTAAAACAGAATTCTCTAGATCAGAATTGTGATCATGAAGTTCATTGAGTATGTTGTTGAATTTTCATTCCCTTTTATGTTCATATATATTCTTTTCAAATAGAAAAGAAAAAAAGACAAAACAATGAGCTAATTTAACATCAGAAGAAAAGGTGTGCTAAACAGAATGCAAATAAGGTCCATAAAAATACATTGCTAAAACATTCCAAGAATTAAAGAAAAAAAGATTAAATTCAACCAATAAGATCTATTTTATTATTATATTTTCCATTTTTTAAATATGTTATTGCATATAATAACCAAGATGGTTGAAAGTATATAAAGAAAAGCATGAACAGTGAACTGTTTTTCCACAAATTTGATATGGATGTGTAATGGCTTATTTCTAAATTGTAAAAATATAATAAAAATGAAAGAAAGATACCTCGTTGGTTGAATTTAATAAATGTATAAATGTACGGATATGTATATATATATATATATATATATATATATATATATATAGAGAGAGAGAGAGAGACAGACAGACAGACAGACAGACAGACAGACAGACAGACAGACAGAAAGCAAACATAGGAATCAACACTGTATGGTGACTGTCAGTTTTTCTCCAGATCTTGGCTTGGACTAAAAATAATAATGATGTGTGAAAGTGAAAGTAACAAGACAGTGGGTAAACCTATATACATACTCTATGTCCATAAGCAATCTATCTGCAATAATGTCTCTTTTATAAATAGAGCAAATTTTAAACAATACATGTACACACACACATATATAAATTTTTGGGTCATGTTATCAGAATTGATTACATTTTGTGGTTCTCTTTATGTATTTGTCAATACATGAAGGGAATCATAAGATACAATGAAATAAGTAATTCTTTTTTTCAAAAATATTTATTTACAAAATGTATAAAAAAAAAATTGGAAACCAAAGACCAAATGAAATAAACCCAATGAGAAAAAGTTGTATAAATTTAAAGCAGGAAACCCATTCTTTATCACTTTCCCTCTGTTACAAATGAAGTAACAGATGATGATGGTGATAAGGAAGTAGATAAAAAAATTACCTCCTCCTGCTTCCTCACCACCAAGAGCAACTTCTTACAAAATGAATTAGTAGCACTTTGTCTCACTCATCTATTTATAAACTAGGCCAATACCATCTCTACCCTAGGTAATTCCCACTACTACATCCTACCTTTAACACTGAGGTAGCAAGGATTTTCTACAGATTTTCAACAATTTTTTATTCATGAAGACTCATTCTCCCCAAAGAATTTGTTTTTGCTTCCAGAAGCACATAATAAAGAAAGTCTACTTCATCTTCTCTTGCCTTTCTTGAAAACAATTCATTCAATACTACTCTCACAAATAGTGAAAATTTTAAGAAGCACAATATTTTATGCTTTTATAGCAGAATAAAAAATAATTATTCTTCTATTTAAAAAAAATTAGTTTCTTGACATTCTATGTTCATTATTCTTTATGTTTTAACACATTTTCATGTTTTTGTTGTTTTTTATTTATCTTTACTGACAAAAGTAAACAAAATAAAATTGAAATAAAAAAACAGTTATTTCCAATTAAACTGAAGCTCATGTGACAAAAGCTCATTTTTCCTTAACCATAGAGCTCTCAAAATTTTCATGATTAAGCAAGCTTCTTATATTTTGTCTTTCTGCCAATTCTTGCTGTAGTACAGATTTCTTCCACTATGCAAAAGTAAAACATTTTATAAAACAAAATGGCATAAAACAAAGAAGTAACTACCACTAATTTATATGTGATTACACAAGCTTTTCAAAAAGTAACCTGTGCAAAATTTTTGCTATGATTAACTATCCTTCAGTGGACTTCTGGAAAGGTGCAAAGGGTTCTAAGATGGTTTTAGTACCTACAAAAAATTTTATGAATGAAAAATATATGTAGCTCACAATAAATCATAGTGTCATATTCCAATCATGGTAGACAACACATCTTGACCTTCAATATCAAGACAAACAAAAATAGAAGAGGGTAACTTTGGTGGTTTTGGAATACTCAAAAAACTTTCCATGAAATTAATGATAATTTTTTTTCTATATGCTATTTCAGATAGAAGAGGAAACCTGTCCTAATGTAGGGTTTTCATAAAAATAAAATAGTTTAAATTCCAAAAAGTTGGGAGCATACTTGTTTTGAGGTTCTAAAAAAATGTATTTTATTATCACAGATATTTTTTATTTGTTTTACTAGTTAATTGATCTGATTGATGCTTTTTATTGCAGCCAAGCTATTGTTTAATTTTCAAACTGCAGAAATTCAGAATGAAACAGACATTTGAGATGGAACAGAAACTTACTTTTAATGAGAATCAGCCATGTCAATTAATTGCCTACTGTATTTTAACTGCCACCAAAGTCATTATGGTAAGTCATGTTATCTTTATACTACAGAAATATATTAGTGTCTCTTGTAGTCTCTTGAAGACCTATATAAATGATAGGTGATCAATTATATCTGGCATTCTCATGGCACTGAAGCCATAGTTTGTTTGTTAAAACTGGTTTACTTAACCAGTAATAGCTGCTGTAGGACATATTCTATTCTGGAACAAGGTAATAAGTATAGAGCACCAAGTGAGGATCAAACCCACTACAGTATGAATTGGATTTGTGAGACAAAATGGCTATCCATTGCTCCACAGTCAAGTACTCAGTAACAAGACTTGTTTGAGTTCAGTTTTGTAATTCAGGATGCAGAAATCAAATCAATTAAATTTAAAATGCTTAGTCAAAGAACTAACTGAACACTATACTTCTTAGACTAAGAGAAATGTTACTCCAAAAAGTATACTTCTAGGCAGCAAATATTTGGTTATCAAATAAGAAATTATGATTGGTTTTAATAATATTTCAATGTTTATTCCCATCATCCTCATTTATACTTTATTGCTTATTAATAGGTAATTGATAGTAATTACATACAAATAGGTGTAACAGAGATAGCTTTTATGTTTTTATATAGAAAGATGTTTCAGATTCTACAGAACTGAAATATTAATTAATTCAGGAAAGATGTCTATTGAATAATATGAAATATTACTATTAAACTAATACATGAATAAATACTTTTTCATTTTGAAAATAGTGTTCCAGAATTTGGCATAAATAACATTAGTTTCTGATCATAAACAATAATTTAGATTTCCATTTATAAATCCAAACATCCCAAAAAGAAAAACAAAAAGAACTAAAGTAGGATGATTAATGCGAAATAATTTAGATCCGAGAAAAGTCAATTAGATATCAAGCAAAAATTGAGCCACTTCAAAAATTACCCCCAAGTTCTGTCTGGTGACAGGACTTAGAATACAACTCATAAAATTAAACTTACTCAGACTCCAGAAAGTTGCAAGTTGGGAAGAAAATATGAAGTAATTCATATATTTTAATAATACAGTAAAAGCATTATAAAATGTAAATTTTGAAATATTGGCTCCTCCATTTTTGGAATTTCTATATATATAATAAAAAACACAATATCCTTAATTTTCAATAATTTTACCAGTGACAACATTCTTTGCAAAATTTATTCTTCATATTCTGACATGCAATTTTTATCTGCTAAATTCAGCTAACATTTTACAATAATTCTGGTTATGGAAAAAGCAATATTAAATTCAATGTGGCTAAATATTGGTTATAGTAAATATATTCAATCTATATTGAAAGCCTTTTGCTATCTGAATAAAGTTGTTAATAAATTGATGAGTAGTAAAGGAATATGACAGAGTTAAAGTGTTTCAAGGAATTTTACACTAAAAATGAAGAAAAACAGAAATAATCATGTGATAATAGTAGAAACTGCATTTCTTAATATATCACTTTCAGTTATTTTATTAAATCATTTATTTTAACACTCCTACTTGAAAACTGTGGACTTCAAATGCCCACATTTATGCTGTCATCAGTATAGGATGATTCCTATTCTTATAAAAAATTATCTTTCACTTCCAACAAGCTTTGAATTAGAATTATTAGTCACCAGTCCCATGCTCTAACTGCTAATATATAATACTATGTAAAAGTTATCAATACTAATGTGACAGATACAAAAAGTCAATTTTAAAAATAAGTAAACTTGATTATAAATTGTCTATAAAAACCTTGTCAATAATGACAAAGAATTTGAACATCATCTTCACTTCCATAATTTAACCTTTGGGTCATTGTATCTAAATTTATTGTTATTAATGGACATGGTTGAGCTTATTTAAGCTATGTTAGCTTGGGTCTTGTAACCGTTTGTTTCTTAAAGGTTTTAGTTTAACTTCACTTCAGAGAAGCAGACATTTTTTGTACTAAGTATGAAGACTTGAACCCAAAGGTCTGCAACCATCAACTTGATGTAGATCAGCAAGCTATTACTTTTAGTACAAGATAGAGTTGGCCTGAAATGTTACATTAATCACTTTCTCTGTCTAAAATCAAAATTTTCTGTTCAAAATAACACAGCAATAACCAATAAAATACTTTTCAAATATCTCCTTGGGAAAATCTAGATTTTGATGCATTTCCACTTGAGTTCCTTTCGTCTACAAGTTCATTTCAGTAATCAATTGGCCTCTTAGACATCAACATTTAAACAGTGACACTCTAACCATCAACCAAATGTTTTTGCCACTCAACTCTCAAATGAGTGCATTTTGTCTCTATAAACAACATGATTTTCTATCTAATGCTCTGACAGTTATCAACCAGAGTTACATTTACTTGGCCAGGAGATTTAGACATAAACCTTCAGACCTGCATTCCAACACTCTAAGCATTAATAAAAGATTAAGTTTAGGAACATTTTTGAATAAAAATAATGACATGAAAAAGGCAATTGATGACAATCAGAATATAAATGAGGAAATAGGTGTCTAAATGCCTTTATTTCTGAAACAGAAAAAGTTTGAAGAAAAATAAATAAGAACAAATTTTCTAGACCAATTTTTTTTTTATATTTTGATTTTTTTCTGTAGTTTTCTTAAAACGTTTTCTGTCTTATCTCATCCTGCTGCAAACTAAAATGTTCAGTGCACTTCATCTTAAAAGCCAATATTGTCTATAAGTACTAATCCTTGTGTGTGTGTGTGTGTGTGTGTGTGTGTAGGTGTGTGTAGGTGTGTAGGTACATACCCCTAAACTATTTTAGTTACTGGCAGATTTTCAAACTCTAAAAATAATTCTGTTCCTTGTAAAATGTTAGGAAATAATTGATTAAAATTTTGTTTTTGAAGTCATCCAGCACTATGGGAAGCAAATTTGAAGTAAGGTGACCTAAAATTTGATTTAATATAATTTTATGAAAACACTAGCATATTTTATATCTTACAAGAAATACACAAAAATCATGAATCTATTTGTATAGTAAATTTAAATTAATTAATATGGAAGTTTTCTAAATTGAATTAATTATATTTATCAAGTCTTTACTGTTTCAGGAAAAGCATAGAACACTTAATTAATCATACCAATATTTACTTCTACCTAAAAATATAACAAAACATTTAATTAGTGGGTTTAATAAATACTAAAATTATAAACTATGCTTATATATCAGGTGAAATACTTTACGTTATGTTCATTTTCTTTTGTTCTTCCTTACACAAAATGTGAAAAAATCTTTGAAGCCAAGTACTCAATTACTGAATTCCAATCAAATTCCAAATCTTGAATTGGGTGTTTTTTAATAATAATAACTATTCAACTATTACACAAGATATCTAATAGTTAAATACAGACACAGTTATTGATATTATAAGGATTTCTATTTCTTGGCTTTCCTTTCAAGTCTAAATAAACAAAAAGTGTGCAGCAGAAATGTAACAACTTCATGTTCTCATCATAAACATAATTCTGCTGCTTCATCTTCAGATTTTCACTTACCAGTCATGTATCAAATTTACTCTAAGAATGTGCCACTAAATGGGTGGCTGTTTTTGTCAACAAAATAACATACATGCTATAAGGTGCAATGAAAGAACAAATAATTCTTTCTTTTTTTTTTTCATTTATGTTAAGAGGAATGGCCAAAGTCAATGAGGAGTTCAATAAAACAAATGATTTAAACTCTCTCTTTCTATTACTCCCTCCTTTCCTCTGTCTTTTTCTTCACCACTTTCTTTCCTCCCATTTCTCTCTCTTTCTGCTTTCCTGAACTTTATCTCTCTAATCTAAATGGAATAAGCAGACTGACATGGATCACTGCAACAAGTCACAAGATTTTGTTTTTCTTTCATGACTTTCATGTTTGCAGCTTACATGTTTCTTGTTTTCATTGTTGTAAGAATAATTGGTTCTGATTCTGAAGAATTTGCTGAAGACTCTGGAATGAAAAGCAGTTTTCAACAAACACACATCAGCTCTTTTTATATAATAGATATAATATAGCAGTACTATTATTTTCAAGACTTGAAGTTGCTAATAAAATTTCATTAGTGTTTAGACCTGAACCAAGTAAATTCTCGCTTATGTCTTGAACATCAAATTTGATGTTTGTTGTACATAACTCCAATTGAAAGTTTTCATTAATTTTCACATGACCTGCTTTTAAAATAAATTCTATACTTGACAAAATAACCAAACAAATTGATTGTGGCTGTCATTCTTCATTTATACTTAAAGCCATTCAATTCACAGCCCTTCTTCATTATTTTCTCATTATCTTGCTTGACATATAAAAAACAGAAAAAATATATTTCTTCTGTGTCATACTTACAATCATGAATTATAACAATTTTATGCTTATTATTACTTCATATAATTATTTCATGTAACCATTTCTTCATGTAATTATTTTTTAATTTACTCATTTATTTAAATAATAATTTCTTCATATATTACTTCATGCAATTACTTTTATATCTCTTTCTTTTATTCTTGTAATTAAAACTTCATGTCATCATTTCTTATAATTATTTTTAATGAAATTATTTATTCATATAATCATTTCTTCAATAATTGTTTAATTTAATTATTTCTTCATGAAATTATTCTTTCATAATTCTTTCATATTGCAATTATTTATTCTTGTAATTATTTTTTCATATAATCATAATTTGTCTCTAATTCCAAACATTTCAATAGAAAAAATCAGATATTAAAACATTTTCCTTGTAAATTTCTCAAATCTTTCAGGCAAATTAATTTTGACAATTTCATCAAAACAAGACTGACTTTCTTTTGTTAATTCAAAGAAAGCAGGTGTCATACCACAGAGACAAACACATGTACTTTCTATTCAGTTAGAGCCATTTGAATAGGGCCATATTGTGGGCCTTTGAGTGTCATTTTGAAGGATTACTCTGTATGTTGGATGTGAAGTATCATTGTTGCTTCAATATCACATGAACATTTCTACACTGCACATGTAGACCAGGTTTTGCATGGCCATGTAGTACTAGATGATAGGCTGCACAGCATCCACAAAACAGATCAAAGGAAATTGGTCTCAGGTCAGTCAACATGGAAAATTGGAACTTGTTTTCTTGCAGTAGGAGTATAGGTATACATGCCTCTAGCCAAACTTCTGGTTACATAACAACATCATCAATACACATTTCCAGGGATAGTATCCAGGCTTCCTTTCTAATGAGACATAGTCACATGGCAAATTGACCTATTAATTTCAAACCACAATATTGTACACACATGCTACACCGAAGCACTTAAATGTTTTTTCTTTCATTTTTTGTTTGAGTTATCTGTTTACATGTAAAAATAATTTCCCCTTCCTCTTCTTTTGTGAACTATGTTGTTGTTTATATAAATGTATGCATAAAAATCCTTTACATGTTGAATTCATATGTTCTGAAACATTCTAACCTTAGCTGTATTGTGTGGTAGCACCCCACCCACTACAAGCTGATGGCCAACAATGCAATATGAACACACAGAAACAACTACAACAACACCATCTGCCCCATTGATGAACTCACAAGAGATTACATAAATCTTATGAAGATGAAACCCCAATGAAACAATCAAATTTCTTTCAACAGATTCAACACACATGGACAGAAATATACATAGCCACAACTAATCCAAACAACAAGGTTTAAAAAATTTTGACTCAGTCATAGTCACAACTGACTTTTCACACTTCCTCCACTACTGCTTCTATCAACATCACTAACAGACAATTGCTTTTATTTCTGTTAGTGGCAAACATATCAAAATACTTCATTGACTACATTAAACTTTTCATCAAACACAAAAAATGTACTTTCTTTTTGCAATTTTTAAAACAACAAAAAATCTTCTTCTTCTATGTGCTATGTCTCTTCAGGATATAAATGATCATGGCTCTCCACAATTTCCTATCACTTGTGGCCCTTGGCAGTTTTTCTCCTGTTGCTAAGCACCCACGCCCCTCCATTCAACCACCCATTCACACAAGCTCATCATGTAAGTGGCTCGCTGCCTTCTCCTATCTCACTTGCCCTCAATATGCACCCTCATAAGGGTTAAGTTTTCCAACCTTCTTTCCTCATTATGTGTTTAAGGAATTTTGTCCTTTTCTGATTCTAACTATAAATGTTCTTTTTCTTACCATTTTCTTTAAGACTTCTTTATTGCTTACTCACTCTGTCCATGGAATTTTCAGTATCCGACTGTAGAACCATATTTCTACTACCTCCAGTTTTCTCTTCATTCATGGGGAGATTGTCCAATTGAGTATAAGAGGATGGATATTTAGACAGTCTGTTTCATGCTTCAACATAATCTTCAGGCTAAAGATTGCATTGAAGCATGAGACAGATTGTCACTTCTTGATGTTGACCTTAGTGTCCACTTTTATATTTTATATTTATGTATGTATGTATGTATGTATGTGTGTGTGTGTGTGTGTGTGTGTGTGTGTGTGTGTGTGTGTGTGTATTTAATTTGACACTAATACTAAATATCTTCTACAAAAGTTCTCATGAAAGATGCTTTAACACAGTCAGTATCAATTTCACCAGCATCTACTCATCAAGTTTACAACTCATTTTCTAACTGTTACATTTGTGTTGCCAATATAAAATTTACTGTGTTACAAATTCATGAACCCTCAAGTGGGCACTAACACTGTATATTAGAAAACAACCACAAAATTTCTAACAGCTACATCAACTTACTGTTGGTATTTTAAATCTGAAATAATGGAAATTTCAACAGCCCTACTGATTCTACAGTACTTCAAAGAAGTACATTTTCATCAAAATGTTCATTCATATTTCAATTATGGTATTCTAATCTTCCTTCATTATGCTATGAAGAGCAAGAAATATTCAAACATTTTTACATATCCACAAAATGCATTTTTTTAATCTGGTAGTGGGGAGTATTGTGGGTATTACCCCATCTTGTCTGCCAGGATGCTAGGTGGCAAGACTATAAAAGGAAGGAACATGCCTTTTCCTCTTCTTACTCAAGGATGTGGCAGGTAGAAGACATCTAGCCTTCCCCTTAAAGGAAACTTAGTTGCATGAATGAGTTGTGTGATATAAATATAAGAGGACGTAAAAGGAAATGAAAACTATGAGAATAAGGAGGATAGATAGCAAATGCCCCTTGACTTGAACAGGTTAAGATTGTCATGGTCAGGGAAGAACTTATGCAGTAGTTCATTCCACTTAGTAGCAGTTCTCTGGAAAAAAGTGTCTAAGTGGAACTTCTACCTAACAAATGAAATATGGTCAAAGTATGGGTGATTCAACTCTGTGGATGCAGCATGGCAAATTTTAGCTATAAAGGTCTAAATTGGTGAAACTAAAGAGTGGAGCTTATAGAAATTGAATTCCCTATATATTTTTCAACAATAATAACTCCTCTCACTATTCCTGCAAATTCAAGAAAAATATTTTCATGAGCCAGAATTAAATAATTTCTAACTAATGAAAACCTTGTATTCAAAAAGTTCACACCTCGATTCAAAACAATTTCAGAGGCCTGTTTGATCTACATATGTGTATGCACATGCTCACACAGATAATGGAAGAAATAAGCCAGCAGCCACCAACTAAGGTCTTCTCTACACACTGATAGAAACATTAGGCTGACAGTCATAATGTAAGTATGTTAACACATTTCACTTACACACGAATACTGAATTACTTGATAAAACAAACTTTATTACAAGAAAAAATTGAACATTTTGTTGTTATCATATATTTCCAAAAAGAATATAGACATGTTATTTCAACTGATATTCTGCTTCTATTTTTCATTCAGAGAATAACCTTTTTATGTTTCATTTAAAAGATGCGTTGTTGTTGTTAAGTGTTTGTAATCCCTACACTCAAATAGCAACAAAAACCTGGGTAGATGGATCCCAACAAGCTCATCTGAACATTTGCCATGGAAATAGCAATAGAATAGATATGATTGCAAGCCCATACATGACAGCAATACTCCATCTGATTTATTCTGTCTCTTGTGAAGATAAAGCATGGCAGAAGGACTCAGTTACTTTTTAGAGTGATACAAGCAGGTGACCATTTTTTCAGCATTGTATATATGTGATGATGAAATGATAGCTTGGTTTTAGAGGTATTGAAGGCTATAAGCTAGTTTTTCCCCATTGAGATCACTCAACAGAGAGAGCTGATGTAAAGCTCTGAACTTTTAGGTTATTCCATGAATAGTAGTATCATCTGAATAGATATTTACTAATGATCTGAGAATTTTCTTAGGTAGATCATTAATATAAGCAGAAAGAAGATAGGACTGAAGAAAGATTCTTGGAAAAAATTTGCATTGATCTCATGGGCTTCAGAAGACTAGCCATTCAAAATGACTTTTATGGACCTACATGAGAGAAATCTTTTCATAATTAAGTAGATTCTTCAAGAGATGGCATAACTAGAGTTTAATGACAAGCACACTATGCCACACCTTGTCAAAAGCCTTTGAGATAACTAAGGTAAATGTTGTCGTGAGGCAAACTCTGCCAAGTGCTTTACTGAGTATGTGTAATGACATTTAAAATATCAGCCATGGGCCTAAAGAAGTGTTATATAGGAATGAATTGTCACTGCCAACAATTGGGTTTGAACATGGATGCCAGAAAGCAAGCAGAGTCGACCTCATCTTGAAATAATTAGATCACGTGACAAGTAAAAATATATATATGGGAATTAGTGACATTTAACCAAGTATCGTCTGAAGGCTTGAGTCTTTGGGATTCAACACCCATTCACAGTGAACTGTTTCTGATTTGCAACACTTGTTATATTAAGTTCCCTTAATTTACTTTGTTTTACATTCCTTTTTTCTGTCTGTTTTTTGCCAAAGTTTTGAAGTTTTCATTTTCACTCCCTCGCTTTTTTTTTTACTTATCTCCTTGTTTTTTCTTTTTCTTTTATTATTACTTTTTCTTTTTCTCTTATTTTATAGTTATTATTAACATATTTTCTTTCTGTTTTTAATTTATCTGTATCCACCCTGCAAGACTTGTTTTTCCTTTTTGTTTATTTATTCTACATTTAACTTTATTTGTTTCTTTATAATTTCTTTGCGTTAATTCATTCTTTGTTGTTAAATATCTGTTAAGTCTTCTGTATTTTATTTGTTAAATATTCTGTGTATTTATTTTTTGTCTAATCTATTCATTTTCTTTTAAATTTCAGGTTCATGTTTCGTTCATAGGCTGACTAGATTTTTAATGGCAGCCATACTGCATTTATACGTATTGTTTGTTTCGTATTTCTTTTTATAGATTCTTGTTTTCCTTTTTGTATTAAGAAAGGTTTATTGTTGTTTAACCCGTTTCTTTCTTGTTTGCTTTATTTGGTGTAATCTTATCTCTGGGTCTTCACTTGTATAACTATTGTTTTTTGTATTTCCCTTTGAACTGTTTAATGGTTATCTGTATTCATTTTTGTTGTTTTTTCTGTATATCTAATTTTTCATTTCTTTTTTCTAACGTTTTACTCATTTGTATTATTTCTGTGACCACTTTTTCAAGTTTTTTTTTTTTTTGTCAAATCTGTGATTTAATTTTATTTGACTGAAATGTTTACTGTTTTTATATTTTTGTTTCTGTTCAATTAGAAAAAAAAGAAAAAAAGACCCGCAACGTTTTTTGTTTAAAAATGGTTAGGAAAAATCTTTTCGGGACTAGGGAAAAAAAAAGAAAAGAACCACCTGATAACAACATGAAAATAAGCAAGATGAAGTTTGGATAAAATGATGGATGCTGAAAAGAGCCAACAGTTGAAAGTTGTTCTCGAAAATAAAAATAAAAAACTCCAGTGAAAAAATGGAAGCTGAAAAAGAGAATTCGAAACTATGGTGACCGAAAATGATCAGAATGTACCAAACCAGACAAAAGGAGTAGAAGACAATAAAAGCAAACAGGAAAATATAACAGTCAGAGAGACGCCCTCCTGCTGGACGTCCCCAACAAAGTGTACTATCAATATTACGAAGTTCCTTGAGAAAGCCACAAGTTACACACATCTGGTCAGTGCAGATGGGCTTTTGTTAAATCCAGAGGAATTACAGAAAGTTGAAAAACGAATTGTGTCCGTCTTTGTCACCACATAAGACACCGTCATAAAATCTCTGGGGATCAAACCTCATAGGGTAATAAAAGTAAAGGGATACTTCATGTGGGACGTACTGTCACCCCCGCCTGACAACTGTGAAGCTGCATCCAGTCGCGATTTTATTACAAAATACCTTATTCTTTGAACAGAATCTGAAGGCAGGCAGAGGACCAGTACCAGTATTTAAGGTTCCTCCTCAGATCCTCGGGGAGCACTTGGCTGCATATCTATGCCAGTTTGGACAGATACTCTGTCCTTTCTCTGACTAGGGGATGGAGTTTCGAAATAATGATCGATCAGAAGGCCTTCATCTCCATCCCAACTGTCTGAATGTAGCGGACCAGAAAATGCCAATTATTATCACCAGGCGTAAACCAACTTGCTGGAAGTGTGGGCAGACTGGTCACCTGTCCTCTTCCTGCACAGAGAAGAAAGACTTTTCCTGTCGCTAGTGTAGTTGCGAAGAAGGAAGAGGGGGAACGGCAGGTCGTTGGCAGGGTCAAAGGGAAGCTCCAGGCAGCGGGACCTCATTCCACTGAAGTCCCCACGGCAAAAGACAAACACAGCCCCACTCCTTCTGCAAGTTCTAAAGGCGACACTCCGGCCACTTACTCTGACACACCGTGCCAACAGCGTCTCAAATATCAGCCTTCATCAGAAGAAGGAAAAACTACAGAAGCTGAAAGAGTTCTTAAAGGAAAAACACCATCATCTAGAATGGATACTTAGACCCTCTTCATCGGCTCCATCTTCCCCATCCACAAAACAACTCACTATGGCTCCACCCTAATGTTGAAATCTTTAGCCTCGACCCCTTCCAAATTGAAGCTAATAGATCATTTGACTTTTATCCAACTTTGGCTTTCTTTAATAATGAAAATGTCAAAAAACTAAATCAATAATGTTCTGGGAGGCGCCCGCTTTTTGTTCACCCCTCTCTGTATAGAGCACTAAAATTGACTTTGCCTTTGGCCAATGGCGGCCTGTCTCCTGATGGCACCATCAAGACTCAGATGGGTACTGGCTCAATGTGGGAGGCCGTCAATGTCCTCACCCCGGCCATGTTCAATACAGGAGAGCAACCCTAATCGGTCTGATATTGGCGCTCTGGTTAGCTAGCGTGAATGCCCGGGGACATGAGATCCGAGCCTCGCAGAGCGAGGTTCTCTCGTGAGCGTCAGTTTCTCGGGGTAAATGTTCTGTACAGGAGACCCGGTTTCTAATCATGACTATGAGGGCATTCTGTCTAGTTGGTTCTACCTCTATTCAGCATGTTTTGATGGTCGCTCGAGAGGTGTCCCTTGGCTGGTGAGCAAGTCTTTGAAGGCTGCGTGTGCTCTTGATCCGGAGGGCAGGCTTTGCGTGCTGCATGTTACCATGAAGTATACGGCTCTTCGTATCATTGGGGTTCATGCGCCCAATGAACATTCTGAGCAGCCTGCTTTGTTTCGGCAGATCGAGCCTTTTTTGACGACACCTCGTCAGGTAGTTTTAGCGGGGGATTGGAATGCCGTCCTTAACCCCGACATAGATCGTATAGGGTCTAATTCGGGTACTAACAACCGGGATGTGAAACCATTTCGTGACTTTACCGATAAGTTTGATCTTGTCGATAAATACCAGAATGAACACCCTCGAGAGGTAGTATGAACTTGGACAAATAGTGTCGGCTGGGCTATTGGGGTGCGTTCTCGCTACCTCAACCGAGTCTTAGTCAGGAAAGTCGATGCAGGGCTCTTAGGGTGTCCAAGTTTCCATTACATTGGGACAAAATTTTAAATTTGTTGTTTTATTCACCTCCCTCACAGACAATAAATTGTACATATGGGGTCTAGTTAGGACTTTCATAGAGACAATGAGGTATTATGGTATTTTAGTGTAAGGAATACTGTTGTCTGTTTAGGTCAGTGTTTGTTGCTAGCTAAGTTTAAATTTAAGACAGATGAAGACCGTCCCTTTTCCCCATTCCCCCGTTTGGCCTTGTCCCACATTTGTATTTATACATATAAATATCGTAATGTTCGAAGTCACTCTCACCGTGTGGGTCGTCATTTGTTAAGTTTTATCGTTTGATTTTTCGTTTTCTTTCTCTTATCTGCGAAACATTTTTATTTTTAGTTTATTGCTTTGATTTTTCCTTTTTCTTTTAATAATTTTTTCGTTTATGGTTTGTGTCTCCTTTTTTGTTAGTCAAGCTTTTAGGTTTCTTTTTTGTATTTCTTTTTGATGTTTACGCGAAGTTATTTTTTGTTACATGCCCATGACTAAGTCGCAAGACTTTATTCGGTGCCAGTATAAAATTAAGCCATCTTCTTCATTTATTTGGCCGTAGTAGGACTTGGTTGATCCTATCATGGCGCCTAAGTCGGAGATGGTGAACATGGAGGAAGCGTCACAGCAAAAAAATCGACCTGGAGTAAGGGCAGAATTCAAAAGGATGCTGCATATTATAAAGGCCTCAAAGAAAAATATGAGGAATATGTAAAAGGGGACGAATTACTGACCATCCCAGAGGCAGTTGATACCGTGAAGACAAGGACGATCTCTCTGCTAACAACCGACGTGAAAACACGAAGACTGATTGATGTCAGTAGAGATAGGCCAAAAGTCCTAACCAGAAGGACGAACGCCTTGCGGGATATTTTGTTGGCTACGGAGGAAGAGGCGAAGAAGTTGGCGGGAAGCAACTTAGCAACGATGTCCGTCCGCCTGCAAACTGAGTATTTGGAAACGAGAACAACAAACGTGACCGTCCATGGAGTCCCAGTGGATATCAGCGGTGACAGACTAGGGGTCTTTTTTGCGCAGTATGGCGAAGTCTCGACAACAACAAACAAAGCGGGAATTGACATTGGGGACTTTGCTCTCGAGGTCACCCAAACGAGAAAAAGTTTGGGGGAGATCCCAACACATTAGTGTGCCGGGAAGGGATAATGCCCGTGGTGGTAGAAGGTCGTCGCCCCTACTGTTGGTCTTGTGGAGCAATGGGACACATGGCAAAGATGTTTCTCGGCCCCAAGAACGTGGCGTCTCGGCACAGCCAAGCAGCAGCAGCAGTGAAAGCAGCAGTAGTTTCTGGCGAGCGTCTTGCCGGTTGATGGAAGGATGTGGGGAAGAATGGATGAAAGATTCCAAGCTCTCCTCCCCAGCAGAATTTTCCACAGCAATCTCCACCCAAGGAGTGGCCGGAAAAACAGCAGCAACCACTGCCTCAGCCCCAAAAAGGGCAGCATCAAGAAAAAGAGGAGCGCCAACAAGAACAGCCTAAGGCAAAAAACAAGACCAGCAACAAAAAACAACAGCAGGAACAAACCAAGAAATCTGAAAAACAGCAAAAACAAACCCCAAAAAATACAATGTGCTGAGTCAGACATGGAGGTGAACGAAATGTCCCTACCACAGTCCTCCTCTTTGAAGAGGGGAAGGGACGAGCAAGGGGAGTACACGCACACAAAGAAGGAGAAGCGGACTGAACGAGACAGGAAAGAAAAGGACATTGTTGTAACATTTTATCGGATGATATGGCGTTTTAACTCTCATCATTAATAACAACAAAGCGAAATACGAAGCCAAAATTGCAACAATTTCAGTCTTGCCTGTGTATCAATTCGCTGAGATACAATTTTCCATTGAGTGGGCGATATACTTTTGAATATATCTACTAGTGTTGGGACGATTAATCGGAATCGAATTGGAGAATTGGAAAAATCGGAACTTTTTGGGGTATCGGAAACGGAAAAATTTGTGCCTATTTTCCGATTCCAAAAACGATTCTTTTAAATTTTTAATTTAATTTTCCATTATTGGTACTAATGATAAATATTTTTGTTTTTTAAACAACAAAATACGATGTAAATTTATTTTACTTGTACAAAGAAAAACAAAAAAATAAACTTTGCATAAATTCTCTCGGTAACCTTTAAAAGAATGCAGTTGATTTACAATGTTCCGAAAAATGCTTAAAAATTAAATAGAACATTTTTGTCAAGAAAAATACTTTCAAACATCAATGATAATTAAATGGTACCCAGAAAAATGATGCAACGGAAAATTGGACACCGGAAAATTAGCAACAGAAAATTACGTCAAACATGAGCCAGTCGAGACTGTCGGATCTGGCTGTGCTGTCCATTGAAAACGAGCTTACAAGACAAATAGATTTTGACGATGTCATTGAGCATTTTGCCACAATGAAAACAAGAAAACATTCATTCTAAGACCATAGTATCGAATGTCATTCTTTTGTGCATTGCCGTGTTTTGTATTTAGTTGTTCTGAAAGTGAACAGTTGCATTTTAAAAATCTTTTGATTTGAACTGATTATTTTGTGGTATTGGATTTTGTCTTGGATCATACATGTAAACAGTAATGTACCGGTCAATAGAGTAAAGTAGAGGTAGAGCATGTATGAAAATTTAGCTACAGCTAACCATTCAGCATAGGGTGAATCGGGGTCATTGGGGTGACGTTTACTCTAGCTACGCCTCTAAGGAGCATTACTGGTGTATTCAACTCATCTGGACCCCAAGATAGACAGATGCGGAGAGCTAGCGAGAAGTCGGCCAATCGTAGCTTGGTTAATCTGATCGGCGTTTGGTCTTGTCGATAAATACCGGGTTGATCACCCAGAGGTGGAGATATAGACACGGCTTCTTAAGTGGCCTTCTACTCGAGTGGTTAGCTACCTGGATAAAATGTTAGTCAGAAGGGCCAACGTAGATTTGCTAGATTGTCCCACGTTCCACTGGTTAGGCTATTCAGACCACAAACTCGTTTGAGCCTGGGTGGCGTTAGATCGTAGGCCTAGAATGGCTGGCTACTGGAAGTTCAATCTGTCTTTACTGGACAGACGGGACTTCCAGAAAGAGTTAACTAGCATAGTGCAGCGGGAACTAGCGGGGTGGTTATCGGGAATAGGTGGTGTGAAAAGTTTAAGGATAGGATTAGGTCCTTCACCTTAGAGTTTAACAAATGGCTTGTACTAGACAAGGCTAATAAGGTGAAAGCGCTTAAGGATAGTCTTTCCCGGGCGGAGGCTTGGGGGGATCCCCTAGAGATAGCTGTAGCTAGGGTGGCTCTGGAATGTTTGACTAGTAAGCACTAAATGGGTCAGGTAATTAGACGCAAGTTAAGTCTTCCGAAGCTGTGAACATGGGCGCAGAATTGCGCAAGGAAGAGATTCCTCGAGGTTCCCATCGCTACATTCGTGAAGTCATGACCTCCAAAAGGTTGACTGATTATGTGTGCGAGGCTTTTCGGCGGCATCTCAAGAGCCGCTTTACCAAGGAGCTTCGTCTCTGCGACGAGGAATTTTGTAGGTATTTGGATGACTTTCTTCGGCTTTCGCCGACTGAAGCGACTAGCTGCCAGGGAGAAATCACGGAGGGCGAGGTCTAAGTGGCATTAAAGAAGGTCGGCAGAGGCAAGTCTCCTGGATTGGATGGTTTTCCTTATAAATTGTACTTGAGGCTGTTGCACATCTTTGTTCCGATTTTGACTGTCGTGTTCAACAACTGGTTCCGTCAGGGCTCCGTCCCCAACCGGATATCCAGGGATGCGACCACGCTGTTGAAAAAGGGCAAGAGTGTTGTGCGGGAGTTAGATGACTGCTAAACACAGAGTTAAAGATTTTGGCCAAGATCCTGACGGAGGGTTTGCAGTCAGTTGCCGAGACTCTATTGGGACCGGAGCAGACTTGTGCTGTGAAGGGACGAACAATTCAGAGCAAACTACATCTGATCCACACGATCATAGAGGGTGTAAAAGACGACGAGCAAGCCGCACTGATCAGTTTGGATCAATCCAAGGCATTTGATAGGGTTGACCATCACTATCTAGCAGCTGTCCTGCAGGCCGCCTGATTTGAACCCGACTTCAAGCCGGTGGATTACTTTTCCGTATCGCTCCACCAGTGCTGTGGTACAGGTGAGCGGGAAACTGTCGCGCGCTTTTATGCTGTCTCGGTCGGTTCTTCAGGGTTGTTCCTACTTTACGCTTTGGCATTGGAGCCTCTCCTTCGCCGGCTAAGGGACAAGAGGTTGTCCTTGAAAGACAGGGCCTGTACCACTTACGTCTTTCCTCTTGTCTTTTAGCAGTTTGGCTGTACTTCCTCTTTGTAAGGAGCATAAGAAGGTGATCGAGCACTTGCTATCCACCGTTCTGTGGGGGAACGCAAGCCTCATATCGACAGAGAAGTCTGTGCCCAACATCCGTGTCATGGGTAGCTGGGAATGCTGCACTTGGAGGCTGGCTTTCCTACGCCGAGCATTGACAGGAGACTCGATTTTGGCGGTGATCGTGAGGGACGCGTTATTATCACTCATCCATCTCGGAGGCTGAGCGCCGTTGTAGGCTCCAGGATGAAATTTTTTTAACGAGTTTCGATCGGCTTTGAGAGCCATTCCTCGGTCTGTCTAGGAGTCTTCTATCGTGAACTAGTGGAGGGGGTTGCGAAAGATCCACTATATGAGCAGCTCGACACCTTTTGGTCTTGGGCGCCAGCGCCAGATTACCTCAGCAACTCTGTTTTCTCTTATCTGGCGACCGGTTCTGAATAGGCTATATCTCAATAACAAGGCTTTCATATGGGGCTTGGCGGATTTGCCAGTCTGTCAGTGATGTGACCTTGGTTTAGAGGAAACGGCTTCGCACGCCTTCTAACATTGTCCTCGACTTCGCCTCCTATGGGACCATGTCGGCTAGTTGACTGCTCGTATCGCCCCCGAAAAGCTCGTGCTCATTGATCGCGCATAAGTGTGTGACTATGTGTCGCCCCCGTACAAAGAGCAAACACAGTCGACCTCATCTTGAAATGATTAGATCACGTGAATGGTAAGAGGAAATATATATATATGAGAATTAGCGGTGAGTATTGTTCGAAGGAGTTACTATTGTTGTATCTGTGATTTACAGTCTCTCTTACAAAAAGAAGCGAAACCGATATATATGTGATTGTATCCTTATACATATATATATATATATGTGTGTATGTGTGTGTGTGTGTTTGTGTTTGAGTGTGAATATAGCGCGTATATATGTGTTTATACATATACACTCATATATAAAAGCATGCAATATAATTTTTTGTTAATTTTAAATCGTAATTTATGAAAAACATTTTATGATTTACAACGGCAAAACATTTTGCACTATTCTCATTACAATGTAATTTAATTTTTTCCACTATTTTCTTTTTTATAATTGAATCAATCATCAAAATTAATCTTTGAATGTTTACAATTTCCTTTGCCTGGCTTTTCTTTAATAACTCGGAATAACATTGCTGTGCAAGAATATGTCACATAGACCTCGTTTAAATTGTATGAAACATAGGACAACATAAATATATGAAAGGTTCAAACAAAACACAAAAGTCTTAGTATAAAAACACTTGTATAGATATATTATATATTCGAAATTCTTAATACCTGGTTTGCATATATCTATTTGCAAAAAGACTGAGTACCAAAAAAATATATATATATAAATTTTGTACTTACCTGTTTATTTCTCAGAAGCCTGAAATGTGCGTCCTGCCATCGTAAGTTCAATAAGCAAAAAGAAGATTGACTTTCCCGTCTGACGATGTCTCGTGCAGGTCTCGTCTGGTCACGTGACTTTTTTTTACTCTTGTGAATATTTATAATTAATTTTTTTACTATTTTTTTTTTTTTTTTTGGTGGGGTCAAACGGAGATAACTTTTGTCTCTGGCTACAACATGAAGTTGGTTAGCCAATCTGTACCGGTGACAAAATACAAAATAAACTGACTCTCTACTGTTTTTACTAAATCAAATGCAACAAAGACAACAACAATAAGAGAAATAATCAAATAGGCAGATATTTGTTTTAAGAAATATTATTTTTGTATCACAACAAGTACACACGATATAATAAAGTTGTTTAAAAGACTTAAGAGTTCTTGGTTGTGTGATCAAGGTTAATATAAAAGGTGTTATACTATAGATGTGGTAAGTAATTAAACAGTTTATATTGATGGTGAAAGTGAATGAAATAGATTGCTTGACTTACTCTAGTTGTCTCGCTTCGACTGATATAGTTACGATTTCCTTTATGTTGTTAAGATATTGAGTGAGTTGGTTTATTAATCTTGTCTTCTTTGAATTGGTCACGAGATGAGTTAATGTTGAAAAGAAATTAAATTCCACAAGCCGGGTTGATGTTAATAAAATTTAACTTTTAGCGAGGAAGTTGGGTTTCATGGATTCGTGTGACGAGTAACGTGTGACTCACTAAGTCGTGTCGAAGTTTCATATTTATGAGTTTCCTCGATCACGTGGGGGCTTCAGAACGTTTACATTTTTTTTTTTTTTTTTGGCGCGTTGAACTCTGGTCAATTCGAGGTCAGCCGTGCGGACGTAGGCAGAAACATGAAATTATTATTTATGGACCAATGAGAAACTTTGTTTCGTCCTGAACTCTGGAGCCGATTTTAAGGGGTTCAGCATAAACTGAGAATACTTAGCTGTGATCCTCTTTTAACAGGTTTAAAACAGAGAATGTAGAAATCTAATTCTACAAACATCATCCAATGCAGCATCATATCTTGGCCCAAATTTAAAACATTACACGAGGCTTAATCCCGTGGTACTTGTGCAATTGATGATCGCCTGAAAGCAAATTTTACACATTCTGTATTAACTTCGTAATTGGTTTATGAAATATTTACTTTACATACAAAGCCTGCAGCAGATAAATTTCAGTTGACGTCGTAGATTACTCTCCCTAATAAAATAATTTTCATAATTTTATTATTGATTCCCACAAACAATAATTATTCAAATAAGAAAACCAAGATCAAAATAAAATAAAAATACATTTTAATCGGTTCAATGTTACATTTATCATTTGTAGTTGCATGTGAATGTGTTGGCATTCATGTCTTTGCATTTGTGTCTGAGAAGAAAGATAAAGAAACTACCAAAATGTTAGTTCAAAGTTAACATTTTTATTAAGAATCATTGATGCATATTGATATCATAACATTGATTATCGCAGATTTTACAAATTTACCAATTCACTTCATGCTCTCCGAAATTCAGCAGTAACCCGGATCTTTATCAAATTCTTTGTTTTGGGAAAATGTTGAATATCATTCTTGTAAAATCCACTCAACCTGGTTTCTGTCAATCTTTTAACCGCTTATAATTCTTCCGTTATGGCAGCTTCTAAATTTGGAATCATACACTCTGCTACCACAGCAATGCGGGGAAATTCCGAACTTGCTATTTATATGGCCGTTGCAGCACAGCTTGAACCTGAAATCATACGCTCGAGTGCCACAGCAGTGTGGCGAGATGCCATGCTTGCTATTCAGATGTCCATGACAACACAGATGGAAGGCAGGGTTGTAAGTTCTTCCTCCACAGCGAGCTGCAAAAGACATTTTCGAATTTCGATCAATCTACGCTTTCATGATTAACTTATCATTTTCATGCAAACAAAAAATATTCAAAACAGACGCTAACATTACACCTATTTTATGGCAGCCAACACCGATTTTATTTCACGTTAGAATTAATATATCTTCGATGAGTTTTTGCTAGAATTGGTATTTTGAACGAAGAATATTCACAATCGATAATGTATTTGGAGTTTAAGGAAATTAATTTATACATTCATACTGCTTTTAATTAAAAGACTTGATATTTTCTAATTTTTCGAGATAGCTCTTGTAAATATGGAACATAAGAATAACCCAATTCTTCATCTTATTTGACAATCTATAATCTGGTTCAGTTTAAAATTTCCGAAGCAGTTTTTTTTAGAAATTGGCATTGTTTACGTTTTGTCAATGTTGCTATCAATTATTTTATGTTGTTTCATTTGCCTGGGGAAAATAATATACGTTGATGTAGTTTAAAAATTTAATCTTTCCGACTTGCTCTATTTCTTTTGAAGTATATGCTTTAGCAATTCTTTCTGAGATTATAAAAACTGACACAGAGGCTACATAAATCATAACTAAAATCTATAAAAACTAAAGAGTGTATATTTGGAATATTTTGACTTTAATAGGCATCAAATCTGCACTTTGCTCAAGATGTCGGCAACTGAAATGAAATTTTGTATGTTATCAAATATTTTTTAAATATTTTTTAGAAAATCGTAGATTTTTTAAGAAAAAAACAAAATGTAAATATTTTCTCGACTTATTTTTAAAACACATAGACAAGTTATTACTTATAGTAATAAATTATTTTATCAATTTATTAATAAAGTAAATAAAGAATTAAGCAAAGAATGGACAAAATTCAAAGATTATTATCTTAATCCCAATATAGTTTTATAGATTCTAGTAAACAACGTGATAGATGAAGTTACATATGAGTGTATATATTTGTATTTAATGAGCTTAACTTAGTCTGTCTCAAAATCATGAGTATGAAGAAATACTGTAAATTAAATCTACTATATTCACAGAATAACCGGCTCTACAGAGTTTGGTCCTGACTGGTTACTTCACCCTTATGACTTGAAATAGCAATATAACCGAAAATATACTAAATAAATGATGATTGTATACTGCAAGAATTAGAATTTTCTTATACTCACCTTGGCTGTGGATTAAAAATGCTTGGCTTACAACCAAAAGAGTTGTAGCAAGAACAAGTAGCTTCAACATTTCTAATTTAATAGATTTAAATCTGGTACAATTACTGAATGGACTCAGCTATCGTTTACCTATGAATTAATATTTTATAGCAATTCGTTTAACACCTGACAATTTCCCAGCTAACATCCTTGAAAAGGAAAAAGATAAATTCAGATAAAATATGCCCGATTAAAATAATTTCCTCAATAATGACAAATCCCAAGGTGTGCCGATAACGTAAGAGGTGTAAGAATTTCTGAAAATCACCATTTGACAATAAGAAGTGAAGATATGGTGGAAAAGTAAACAATTTGGTCATCAGGGAAGAGGTGTTTACGATAACAATGAATGAACGTATCATTTACTTACACTGACACTAAGATCAACAACGAGAAGCAACCGTCTGTTTCATGCTTGAACGTAATCTTCTCGAAATGTGTGTGTGTTTTTTTTTAATCGACAATTTATATATGCTGGTTAATGGTGCATCATGGATAGCAAGTTCTATTGTATTATCCTAACGATTATTGGGTGGGCGCTAACGGTTATGTTTCAAAGTATTTTAGAGGATATTGAGTAAGAATAGTTATCGATCCGAATGTGGTTATTTGCAGATATTTTATAGTGCTGTTTGTTAACATTTTACTCATTATTTATTATTGATTACTTAATTATTTTTTGTTGATTATTATTATTATTATTATTACTACTACATTTACTTGTGTTTATGCGTGCACGTTAATCGGTGTGATAATTTAGTGGTTTAAAGTGGTTTAGTCCAATTAGACGTAAATTGAAAAAAAAAAGGACCCTGGATTTGGGACAACATACAACAACTTAAAACAGATAATTTTGAAGTTGTTTGTCTGAAACAAACAAGCAACCAAAACTCTTTCAATAATACGATGGCAACTAACTTTCTTCAATTATAATTCTACAAGGTTTTACTTACTTCTGAAAGTTTATCACAAATGACACTCATTCTGTAACTTATTCCATTCAATAAACAGACTAAACTATCAACTCCCGAACGGCCCAACAAAAAATGTTATAGGAAATAAACCTTTTCCAACACAATTACATACCCACATATATACCATATTAAAATACGCCCAAGCTTTATTTTCTACCCAATAACAGACAATATACAATACAATACACAGCGTTTAAATCAAAGTGTCCACTGATTAGAAATTTACATCAGCACGTGAAATATTTGACCCATAAGATAAAACTAAAACCATATTTTTCTCGAGTCTACTTTCGGAAAAAAATGTTTTTATAACACCCCACAGATTTCGACTTTCAGAGATACAACTGTCTTTAAGCCATTCAAACACAAGAGAAGATGTATCTACATAGCTTTTTCCTTCCTCCCAGAGCGTGCTGAAAGAAACATGTGTCGGTGACTTCAAACGAACCATCTCCAGAATCAACAGCAGGGATAGTCAGTGAATCTTCGCTGACAATCAAAGTCTTTTCTCAAATACAAAAAATACAGAAGTCCCAGTTGAACTTTTCCAGGGATAGATGTTAGCACCACTACAAATTCGAGAATGAGGCTCGAAAATGCCTAGAACCCTGCACATTCTATAGGAGAAATCGCAATACCGTACGGAAACAAGGAAAGCCATAGTCCGACAGCTATTAAAGACGACATTAGCTGTTGGGAAACAACCGGATATCTATTCTTAGTCGACACCGGCGCACAAATCAGCGTATTTCCGCCGAATCCTAAACAGGCACTTGTTTCATCCACAAGCAGCAATCGGGTCGAAAATCCGAACATATAGAGAAAAATCCTTATGGTTAAACTGGGTTTGCAACGTTCTTTTCCCTGGATCTTTACACAAGCCCAAATAAAAAAAAATATTATAATTAGTGCATTTTTTTTACTGCATTTCAGTTTTGACACCACTAACAAACCTATTTCAAAGAGAGAAAAACAAAAATGCAAAGATAACCCTTGAAGGTGACACCGGAACCGTTTTTCCTTACACAAAAAAGAGTTAATAGATTTAACAAAACGTTTGTCGGTGTTAACTCCTTAATTTCTTAATTGTTCACTAGGGCACGCTCTCCCTAAACTATGAATGCTGGGCGATTTCTTGTCTCGTTCTCTTTTTCATTTCTTCATTTTCAGCGAACACATTTACAATGTAAGCTGTCGCAGAAGATTGCGTCTTCCCATTTGTGGGAAATGCCATGAACATTATACACACATACCCGTACGTACGAACATTCACCAAAATACAAACTCTTTACGTTCACACACAAATGCTAATGTTTATGTCCATTGTAAATTTTGTTGTTTAATACATATACTTGTTTGTGTATATATATATATCGGTCTTGTTTGTTTTCTTTACACTTCTTTATGGTGGATTGAATCTCTGAGTCCGCCATGTTCTTGTAGTGGACCTTCTTCTAGCAGGAATAAACACATGTGTTCCTAATTTAACAACACGTAAACAACCGATTGACAACCCATGCTTCATCGAATTCTATCGGATCAGTTTTTACATCAAGAGAAAAACCGTGTACGATAAACCGATTTCCTTTTTCTCGGTAAAAGTGAATAAAGCTCAACAAAAATTTAAGCATTTTTCCATAAAGCTACTCACAATTTATTTGTCTGTACGGCATTTTAGACCTTTGCTTGAAGGCCGAAATTTCACTATTTTTACAGACCATAAACCCCTCACATACGTTTTACACGTGAATTCTGGAAAATATATGCTAGAGATGTCCACCAAATGGACTATATATCCCATTTTACGTCGAACATATGTTATATTAAAGGCTCAATCAATATTGTGGCAGCTACTCTCTTCCGCTCTACAATGCATTCTGTAAACTCTGAAACGTTCAACTCCAGCCACATCGCAGAAAGATGGTACATTAGACAAGTAAAAGAAGTACTGTTTAGCAAAAAATCACTGTTGTGTGATGTAAGTACAGATTGCTCAAGACCATACGTTCCGCCTTCACTGAAATGTATATTTTTTTAACATTCTCAAAACTATCATGGACGTCGAGCTACGGTCAAACTAAATAGCAGTCGTTTTGTATGACAAAACATGCAAACAAACATAAGAAGCTGAACTCTGGCATGTTTAAACTGCTAAAAAAGCAAATTTACCAGACATACAAAATCTACAATTGGTAAATTTGCCGGATAAGATGGTAACATCTTTTACCAACCATATCAAACAATTTTGATTTCTTCTCTTTCTCTTTCATTTCTCACCAGGACCAGTTTGTCTAATAAAAAGTAATAAGTTTCCTTTAATCAACAGAACTTCTTGTATATTTAATTCAGACAGATACTTCACGGAAATTTTTACCAGTTTCTGAGTACTCGAAATTTGGACCAGTGTTCTTTGTCACTACACTTTTGACTTTTGTTATAAAATAAAATAAGACATATCTCGGCTGATTTACAGGCAAACACTCAAGAGCGAGAACCGGATGTAAACGGGACAAAGCTCCGTCACAAAATGACCATTATCTTTCTTCACAAATGTTCCCGACACACGTGTTCCGGTCGAAAAATAAAATAATATTTAAAGTGCTCTATTTTTCGTCCAATAAAAATGCTTCCCTCCTAATTATACTCGCTTCGTTTTTCGAGCCTGTTAAGCCATAAAAAACACTATAAAAGGGGTCACACGGAAGTTCAACGGCAGTCCACAGGTGCCCAGGATAGAGACCTGTCACGTTCAGCTGCTGACAGCAGGGGAGCGTCAATCACCGTCAACATGTGTGAACTACTATGAGAGATTGACCTAGATCCGAAGCCGGCTTATGAACTTTACCACAAGGTAGCTGTCTCAAACCCACACGTTCCTGTTGAAATAAACCACGTAAATCTATTTCTGCTGTTGTCGTATTTCTTTCTTGCAACCATACGCTTGTCTATAACACTGGTGTCAGAAGCGTACAGCAAGAGAAATATGGCCGACTACACGAGCTTCACCCGAGCCGAACTATTTACTCTCATCAAGGAACAGAAAACACTACTATTCAACTTGAAAACGGGACCAACACAGCCTTCTGAAGCCATGATACAGGAAATTCAAGCCGACATAAACGACATGCTGACTGCCCTAAAATCAACTACTTCAACACCTCCCACCGCTCAAACAAACGGCGATTACAGCTTAATGATGCGCCAACAAACTATACGCGACATATTGAAGCTAGAGTGAACTTTCCATCCTGGACACGACGTGAACCGATTCATCACGGCCCTAAACAAAGCATACACAATCCACGTCACGCCAGAACTCAGCACCTATCCCAGCCTGGAAAGCGAATTCGTCAAGTCTACTAAAGATTTACTGGACCAAAGTATCTTTCAGCAAATGGTTGACTCAAAAAAGGACATATCCACCTTCGAACAACTGAAGGAATACTTATTAGGAGCCCACGGAAGCCAGATGACTAACTTCCAACACCTCAGTCAAGCCTGGGACCTGGAACTGCGAGACGGCGAAAAATTAACAGACTTTGCGGGTCGACTCGAAAACACCCTTAGAGAAGCAGCCGTCCTCATGAAAAACAAATACAAAAAAGACAAAAATACTGACTTAACAGTCGATGGACTTATTTCCATCATAGGCGCTATGCTAATGAGCGAAAAGGTGAAAATTTGGAACTCAAATCTTTACCCACATCTCGTCAAGACAATGGACAACCACTATTCAGCTATTGGCATAGCATCCGAAGCTCAAATATACCTTGATCGCGGTGTAAAATCCAACGACACGACTTCGCACAACACTGTGTATTTCACACAGAAACCACAGCGGTCGAACCAAAGAAACGCGCCACTCCGACCCAGCAGCCAACCAAACCCACAGCAGACGGGCCTCACCAACCCTCCCGAAGATGGCCACCATCCGATACGCAGAAACCATCAGCACACACCACGAATCAGCGTGTGCAAGAACTACCTCAGAGGTCGCCCCTGCCACCATGGACGCAACTGCCTATATCGCCACCCACCTTGCACTCGGACACAGGCCCATATCGCCGCAACGAATGACAATATACAAGCCATAAATGATGAGGAACAGGATTTTCGCTTCGGGCAGGACGAGATGTGATGCCCTGTTCGCCATGCCCCTACGTCAGCCATCACACCTTCAACTTTCAAGGACTCGCTCACCATTCACCGCTCGTCCAGTCCACCTTCAACTTCAGGGACATCACCTTCTCTGGCGTCGCAATGCTAGACTCTGGATGCTCTACTTGCATCGTACCAATATCTCAGTTACCCAGAGAAGCCAAGAAACTCATGACCCGCTCCGACGTCGTAGTAAAAGGAATCAACGGCAGCACCACCGCCCTCGGCGAACTGACTTGCGACATCACCATCGGCAGTCGAGACTCACCCACATTCAAAAAGGTTAACGTGCTGGTAACTACCCAAACCACACCAATCCTGATCGGTAAAAATATCCTACGTCACAACACGCTCGATTCCTATCTAATCGACAACCAAAATGCGACTATAGAATTCAGACGCACACTTTCCTCAGGATACACAACACACACAGCCGCAATCATATCACCGTCATCGTCAACCAACGATCCAGCATATGGCGCCCAAGCTGACATCATCCAAAACCAGCCTACTATGGAACTACAGCCCAACATCCAGACACTGGATCAAAAGCTAACCTGGCTAAAACATAACACGGGACTATCGCTACCAAACCACCCGAACCGAGACGAACTAGAGGCCACTGCAAACTTACTCATTTGCTACGCCGACATTATCGGCACCGAAAGCAGCAGCAAAGGCACATTCATCCGACCCATCCGCATACCAACTAACGGCCAGTCTCGCAGCCAGAAACAACACCCGATAGCCCAGGCCTTGGAAGCAGACGTAAATACCGAAATTAAGCGTATGGCTGATGAAGGTATCATTGAAAACTGCATCGACCCCAAAAGCTTCAATACCCCTGTATTTGCCGTACGCAAGAAAAACGGATCGATTCGTGTCGTTGCTAACTTTAAAAGAACTCTCAACAAGGTCTTAGTCGATCTTGACCCTTACCCAATGCCAAGGATCGACCACTTGTTCAACAAAATCGGCAAAGGCAATAGATATTTTACTACTCTTGATCTACGCAGCGGCTAATGGCAAATTGAGATCGACAAGCGAGACCGATACAAAACAGCATTTACATGGAAGGACCAATGCTCTCAATACACGCGCCTGGCTTTCGGCCTTACATCTGCCGGACAAATCTTCTCCCGTTGCATAGCAAAAGCCCTAGCCACGGTCACATCCCGTGACAACATTTCCTCCTATATCGACGACAACCTGGTCCACGCTAGGACATTTAGGGAGTACATACTTTCCTCGAACAATTCTTTACTGCCCTCCGAAAATTCGGACTCAAGCTGAATCCTGATAAATGTTCCTTCCTCGCATCAGAGGCAAAATTCCTCGGACGCATAGTAAACAGCGAAGGATTCAAGGCTGATCTAGAATACGTTCGTGCCATCCAGGAAATGAAACCTCCAACATCAAAAAAGGAATTACAAAGCCTTATCGGCCGTTTAGTGTGGATCAGACAATTCCTAGAGACACGTCTTCACGAACAAATCAGGTCAGATATGTTTTCAAAACTTATGGGTCCCATACACGAACTCAAGAAGGTTAATAAACCGTTTGTCTGGACGCAAAATGCCGACAGAGCCTTTAAAAAATCAGGACCGTCTCTCTTCACCACCTGTCATCTCGTTTCCAGATTTCTCCAAACTTTTCACACTCACCACCGACGCCAGCGACGACGCATGTGGAGCAATCTTAATGCAAGAAGCCGACAACGGGAAGAAAGATATCATAGCGGTCGCTTCCCATATATTCAACTCCACGGAACAGATCTGGTCCACGACGGAAAGAGAGGCATATGCAATAAAGTGGGTAATATTGAAATTTGATTATTTCCTTCGCAACCGCCCCTTCGTCATCTTCACCGACCACAGATCGCTGAAATATCTGGACCAACGAGAGTTCAATAATGCCAAAATACGACGATGGCAAGAAGAAATTTCATGTTATAAATTTGTCTTGGAATATGTTGAAGGCGAATCAAATGTATGGGCTGACATGCTCAGCAGAGGTTGCGGACATAAGAAAACGAAAGCCCCGAACGACCCTACACCGGCAGGCAGGACATTCGAGGTAAGCGGTTCAGACCTCCGCGTATACATCCCATCTTGGTGCCTCGGCGAGTTTAACGATTTACAGATCATTCCCAAAACTCACACACCACAAAACGCCCGACCCCCAAGCGCGTCACCAACGCATTCTTCAGCTATCACTCTACCACCACCATCCCCACTGAGAGAATCTGCAACCACCTCGGCATCGCAGATGAACAACAGAAGGACGACGCCCTGGCAAAGATCATCAGCGCCCTCCAGTCACCCACTCCAAGCGAACCTCATATCGATCCTGACGACCACCGAGCTACGCTTTTCAAAAAACATTTGCACCAATTTTTTTCTAGAACCAGGCACCTCCGTTTTGATGATAAGAGACAGTAAACACTCTCCGAGATTGGTTGTACCATACAAACTACGACCCAGATACCTCTACCAGGCACACGAGGGCAACAACCACTCAGGTGTTACCCGTATGCGAGAACTCCTTTCCAGCTACTGGTGGTGGAATTCAAAAACCGCGACATCAAGGCCTATGTCGATTCTTGCGACACGTGTGCTAAGTGCAAGGGAAACTACGGTAGACGTACCCACTAGCCCATTGGCCACTGCAAACGAGGAAAGAGACCATTCGATCTCGTCTTTATAGACTTTGTCACAATGCCCAACTCAAAGGGAAAACGCTACATCCTAACCATCTTGAATAGCTTCAGCCGACATTTTACAGCCATACCATGCGCGAGACCGTGTGCTATCGACGCCGCCCGCGGATTGTACCATTTCTTCCTTCGACACAGAGAGATTCCACGCATAGTATCCTCTGATCGAGGCACACACTTCACTGGAGAAGTCTATCGACAATTCTGTAACCAGATGTCAATCACGCAAGAACTTCACTGTCCTTGGCGCCCGCAAAGCTCAGGAAATATCGAGAGACAACATCGCACGATGAAGAACGCACTTTATATGTTATGCGAAGACAGGAACTGTGAATAGACAGACGTTCTAGAATCTGTCGTTTCGTCCATGAATGCCACGACCAACAGCGCCACCGGTGTCTCCCCGCACGATGCCATTACCGACCGTCACCCCAACATCGACCTACCTACACTACACAGAAAAGAAATCACAAGTGACGATCCTGGAGCATATGGAATGCAAATTAATGCCCTGCTAAAGCAGGTTCACCACCACGTCACCCTGGCCAACGATGAAGCTGATCACAAACTTGAGACTAACTTAAATCGCTTCACATACAAGGACCCAATACAAGTAGGCGACAAGGTTTTACTTCATCGGCCACACTCAACTGTTGCCCAATCCTCTCATCTGCTCTGGATAGGAAATTACACAATTATAAAAACGAACAATATGTGTCAGGTGCAAAACGATGATGGTGATACAATCTGGATTCACCGTGCACATATCCGACGACTGGCTCCACGCCCAACACATCTTTCTAATACAATCCCACTGCCTCCACCATGTAACAGTAACCAGGATCGTTCTCCTCCACATCCCTCGGGGACACATAATTCAGCAAATAACCCCATACCAAAACAAATGCCAATAAGAAGAACACGAGGACAACTTCCCACACGCTTCAGAGACTTTATCATGAATTAATCACCCAAATATACACGAATAACGCTCACTGTAAATGAGACCGAGATCTGGGGGAGCCTTGTTATAAAATAAAATAAGACATATCTCGGCTGATTTACAGGCAAACACTCAAGAGCGAGAACCGGATGTAAACGGGACAAAGCTCCGTCACAAAATGACCATTATCTTTCTTCACAAATGTTCCCGACACACGTGTTCCGGTCGAAAAATAAAATAATATTTAAAGTGCTCTATTTTTCGTCCAATAAAAATGCTTCCCTCCTAATTATACTCGCTTCGTTTTTCGAGCCTGTTAAGCCATAAAAAAATACTATAAAAGGGGTCACACGGAAGTTCAACGGCAGTCCACAGGTGCCCAGGATAGAGACCTGTCACGTTCAGCTGCTGACAGCAGGGGAGCGTCAACCACCGTCAACATGTGTGAACTACTATGAGAGATTGACCTAGATCCGAAGCCGGCTTATGAACTGTCCCAAACCCATACGTTCCTGTTGAAATAAACCACATAAATCTATTTCTACTGTTGTCGTATTTCTTTCTTGCAACCATACGCGTGTCTATAACACTTTATATACGACTTTATTTTGTTTCTTACTATTTCTGGACTCCTTTAATCTGTGATCAAAATTTGACCAGTGTCCTTTTTCTTTTCTTCATTAACCATTACTTTCTTCAGATTTTATTTATACCTTAGAATTCTCCCATCTCCCTCTACCACCACTTTACTTTACCCCTAATTCATCTTTATTTACAGTAGTCAAAGTATGTTGAAGAAGCAGTTAATAGTCATGCCATTCATAAAGTTCTGAGGTAAACAGACATCAAAATGTTACCAAATTTCGTCCACCAAATATTAATTAACTACAATTTTTATGTTACTTTCATCCTTCATGTATTAAAATTTTCTGATTGATCAGAAAGACACATACATGCACGCGTACGTGTATGTGTGTTAACTATAACAGACAAAGAATGTCTTGTTAGCGGCTGTTAAGCATTTTGGTGAATTAGTGTTGAATAAGCCGTTTGATGTCAGGTGGAAACTTATAAACTTAAAGGAAAAAACTTAACAGACATTCCCTGTCTATAAACGAAGGACTGCAACTTAAATATACTATCTTATATAATATATTTGTGTCATTTCTCCACTTTTGTTCGGATACTATATCCTATCCTACTAACACGCATATGTATTAATATTTGACCCATATCTAAATAGTTTGTAGAAATCTTTGTTGGATGAAACTAACTTTGGCACAATCAAACATTCATAAAACTTCAAGTGAAAAACAATTTTACAGACATTATTTACACTTACATTTAATTGTAGGCAAAGTGGGTAGGAAGAAGATTGTGTTACCTGAGGTAGAACATCGACTAGAGAGGTACCAGTGAAACAAGTGCAGCCACCCTACAGAACATTATTACTATTGTAATGCGTATGGTTCTCATGCTCGTGTTCTTATGCCAAACTGAAATAAGCTTTGCTAATTCTCATACAGTGGACAAAGTCATGTCTTGTAATTGCAATTTACTGACAATACAAATCTATGATTTCTAACTCGTGGTAAGAAAAAAATGAAATTCCTTTTAGAAGGAGTTAGCTTAATTTTTGTTAAATTTTCAACTATTTGTTATATACAAATTTTAATCACGCAAGCAAAACAAACTTAACCATTTTGAAATTTATACAGAAAGAATATTGTGATTTTACAATAGACTGGTCGCTGAAAGGACTCCTCGCTCAGTGGTAGTTTATTGGATGATGAGGAACAAGTGGTTTGATAACAATTCCAATCAGATCTAAAAACGAGAAGAGGAAAATTAAAATATTTAACCCTGCAACCTGGTTTAAGTTGCAAATCCTTATCTCTGTGAAGTGGACACATGATAATTAGTAGTGTTAACCCGACAGCAGATTCCGGAAGAGTTGAAACATCCAATAATCTTTTATTGTCTATGTATTTTAAAAGTAGAAATACTTAAACAAACAAGGATGTATTTCTAAATTTATTAACTTTATAAAAGGAAAACATTTTCTAAAAACAGGATGCTGTGCCTGACTGATTAGTTTTTACTTTTTACAAATCTTCTGACATAACAAACGCAAATTCTAAGCTAATTAAAACGTGAAAGTATCAATAATAAAATAAGCACATTCCATGTCCCCTCTCGCTTGTAACTATCCATTATAATAAACGTTTTCACCGCTAAAGTTGAAAAAGTCAAATAAAGCTTCCTAAGTTTCTACTTAGAGTTGCTGCTATTTTTGCAGTATCATTCTAGGAGATAACAAATACAAGTTATTCATTGTTAAAGCAAGTTTAAATATAAAATAAAATATCCAATATCTGTGTGCATATGTCTGTGTTGTTGAAGTTTATGATTAGAACATGAATATATATAAAATCTTTTTCAAAATATAAGTAATCATCAGTACGGCCACAAAAATGAATTAATAATATCAGTATAAAAAACTACAAATTTGAAAAGACATATATATTACACACACGTGTGCGTGTTTATACGAGATAAATTATGTGGGGCTGTGTGTGTGTGTGTGTGTGTGTGTGTGTGTGTGTGTGTGATAATGTGACCGGTATTAACTTGAATAATTTTCTTATTTGAAAAATAGTCTCACTAAAATCAGATTATTTCTTGTTGTTCACTGATGAAAATGGCTAAATGTTTCAAGTTTTTATTTCAATTTCAAAATAAATATGACATCGAATTTAGGAAATTAAGATATAAAATTATAAGTTATACTGGCAAAGTGGTAAATCAACCGTTAATGAATCTTCTTTTTAGTCTTTTTTCTTTCTTTTGAGAAACGGGTCAGATTGTATAAAAAATACATTAAAAAAACACTCTAAAGATGTTTACTATTTTAACAATTTAAGGCAAGTAACGTTAAAGCTTTGAAAAATTATGAAATATTTTTTTGAATAAGAAGGTGCGTGCCAGCATAAATATCTATATTCGATTCGCATACTGATTTTATGTGTACATTGCTATTTCACATATTTATTTCGAAGTTTGATGAATTACATTGCAAATTAAATACTGAACAAGTGCGCGCAAGCGGTAGATGCACAATATCACACAAAAATTTAATAAGTTGTTTTTTTAACTTGTTAATAATAACATTAAAACTACTCACACAAACACACGGTACGTTAACAAACACGAATAAATAATAAACGAGAAAACATATATTCGTAAAAAAAATTGAAAGAAAAATATGGTACAAAGATGTTACCATGACTTTCAAACAGGAAGACTGGCGTTTATCACAAACAACAAGAAAAGGTAAATAAAATTTGATGCGAGTCGACTTTTTCTACGGATGCACATGCAAACAAGAATGTGCAGTTATTTATGCAGATTTTAGTCATTTGGCTTATAATATAGTTGTTATCAGGATTCAAGTTGAATAGTATAACGACGTGGAATTAAATAAAAGTTAACTAAAATACAAACTATATTCATAAGAAGATTTACTACATAAAAATATTTTTTATGTACTACAAACCACAATAAAAAACAAAAAAAAACAATAATCTTCTTTCCCCAATCTCTCTCTCTCTCTCTCTCTCTCTCTCTCTCTCTCTCTCTCTCTCTCTCTCTCTCTACATTTTTACTTGATGTTTTTCTTGTTTACTAGCGCAGTAATTCTACCTTAGTTAAAATTTTAGTGTTCGTATAATGGCGGGGGCTTAGGCTTAAAATGAACAATTGATTTAGACAAGCTTAGAAGATTAATGAAGGATTATAATTACAACACACTGTAATTTTAACAAAACAAGTCCGTAAATTTTAACGTATAGTCATGAAAAAGAGATGTTCATAAAACAGATTAAATGATCTGGCATAAAATAATATTCAAAAATGTTTAAGATAAAGGTAAGAGTGTCCGTTGCTTACGGAAGTTTATCCTTTGCATACATTCAAAAGTAGGCTATGGTTAGCATACATTCAAAAGTAAACAGATAGTTTGAAATACTTACCTTTTTTGGATTATTGAGATAATATTCTTTGAAGTGACACGTGCTGGTTAGGGGCCGATAATATAATTGGCAAGTAAATTTTACACTGGCGAGTACTTCAACGCTAGCTGCGAGGAACTGAAACCAAACCTTTCATATTGCTTCAGACACTCTTTGATTAATTTAATTTTCTCATTTTATATTTTATATGAAAAAGAATTTCTCGTAAGCTCGCTACTTTCTTTCCTTCTTCTTCTTGGCTAACCGCCTAATTTATGTGAGGTAAAGTTTTCATTGGTTCTAAAACAATTTCACATAGGCTCACAAATTTCTTTCTGTAATGTATTCACTTAAAAAGCTCAAATGACGCTGTTATCTGTCCGACTTCACCGGCAAATTAATAGCAAAGGCGTTACACAGAGGTTTATGATTATGTTAACAAAAGTTTATCCCTACCTTCTATGAGGTGTTTAAAATGCAACAATGCTAAATATGCAACAAGCAACTCACAATCAAAGGCGGATACATTATATGAGCGGAAAAATTAAGTCACTAAACTTTAGCATTAATTATCTGAAAAATTGATAATTCCAATAAATCGTTGCAATGATTTCATTGGAAGGAGGAAATTGTTCAGGACCTGAAGCTTACTAGCGTTGGGTTTAATTCCTTACTTTGAAATATTAAATCCCAAGAAATATTAAGATCGTACTCACTTAGCTTCCAAAATACTTGGTGCAGATGTTTAGAATAGGAGTCCTCGTCATCGGAATATATTATAATATAATCGATGCACACAAATGTATAGTCAAAGTCCCGGAAAATGACATCCATCGTCCTTTGGAAGGTACCTGCAGTGTTCTGCAGCCGAAAATGCATGTGGTTATATTCAAATAAACCCTGTTCTGTCAAGATAGCAGTTTTGCATACAACATCAGGATGATCTGGGATCTGGTAATATGCCGAGAACAGATCAATTTTTGAAAATATTTTTTTCTATTTAATTTCGTTATTAGTGAGTTTGTTGGAGATGAGCAGAATTAATTGTAATTGAGTGAACCAGAAGGAATTTGTGTAGGTTGCGTGACTTTCTGCATCCACAAACAAATAAATAAACGAATTTTAAATACAATCAAAAACAAGACATATTCAATTTAGAAACCAACAAAACATTTATATGCAATTAAAAGTAATATATATACAGGATATTTTGGTATATGTTACTATGGTAAAGTGTGTGTGATATTTGAGGTTTCGGTATGTCTCTTTTTGTATTTGTATGTTCTGTTACAGTCTTTCTGGAATTGTGTTCATTAACATTAAAAAAGTCGATGTTAAGTGTTTTTAGGAATGAGTTCTTATAGAGTGGTCTACCTTTGACTGTAATATTTCTGAATCGTTCGAATGTTGATTTTTACTTAAGTTGTTTTAGTTTTGCGATCGGATGTCCACAGAGTAAGTCGAGTTTAAATTGCATGTGAGTCAGCGTTGATGGACTTTTGCGCGGTAAAGTCGTGATTTCGAGTGACGTGGAGTATGTTGGCAATTTCTCTGTGGATGTTCGTCTCTGACCCTTTTGGTCAGTCGGTGTTTTCTTTTATATGTTTTTGAAAGTCCAAAATCGGCTCAAAGAAGTTTTGGCGCAATTTTGTTTTGCACGTGAAACTTTCAGATTATTGTGTCGTTAACCAATGGAATTTGTTGATTCGCCTAGTACGGTTTTTTATTGGTCGAAGTTTTCCGTACGTAGGCGTATGGTATAGACTGTTCTGTTACTTGGGGTGATAGGTAGAAAAGGACGAGTCTACAAGTTGATATTGGGGATTGGATAGAGGTCCGTCTTCATAATGTTATTTATCTGTCTGTAGTTGCCCAACGGCCTGTACGTAACATCCGATTTTGGCACAATGTAGAGTGGAAGGGGAAATTATGCCGGCTTGTCGAAGCTTTCTAAATTATTCCTTGGTTGTATCAAACTTTTGCTTTGACAGCTGTCGCAATTTCGTTAATACAGGAGAATGCTTTCTGTTTAAATTCTGTGAAATACTTTTGATTTTGAATTCTTATTTTTTTTTTTTTTTTGCATTAGGGTCTCGATGGAGGGGATATCAGATTATGGTAGCTTTCCATAATTTTTTAGGTTCCCTTGGCATTTTCATCTTCATGGATTGAAACCTGTAAAACACAAGTTGATAGCTTGGTGTCACATTTCCTGTTAGTAATTGTGTCGATAAACTTGTTATTTTTACAATCTGCTGTTAGTCCATAGTGACTTATGAAGTCATATCCCAAAAGTGGTTTCGTAGTGTTAGCCACAATACATCTCCACGTTAGCTTTCTCGTAAGGTTTCTTTTTTTTATTGCCAACGTTTGACAGTCTGTCCGGAGCACTCTATTTTTACATTGTTTGCAAAAAAAAAACAGCGAGATATTTGTAGGAATTAGGACTGTGTTTGTCGGGTACTCCTTTGGAATAATTCATACAGCAGCTCCTTAAGCCCATAATTGTGTGGCTACTTTCAAAAGTGGCGGGAAGGTGGAGGCAATCACCTCCCGCCGCACTAGTTTACCGCTTTCTTGTCATGTGCTGGTGAAAATGGTTGTGAGGTAGTTTAATATTCCCTTTTTGTATATTTTTGTTTTCTGGTCGTAATGATATGGGTTTACAGTAGATTGGAATTTGCAATTCCTTCTAAGATTGTCTTTTCTGGCTTTGGTTGAACTTGTTGAACAGAACTGGGGCCTTATTTATTAAAATATAACAGTAGGTCGTCCCAAGTCCTTCCGTTTCTAAAGCCGTTTGTGCTATCAGGGCTGATCTTATGTTAATCGGCATTGCTTGTATGAACTTTTGTTGTATGATGTCGCTGGTCATTCAAATTTTAGTTGATAAAGGCATCAGTTCATTTAAATAAACGGGTGGTCTGCCTGTGAAAGTGGAAGAGGATTTATCAAGCATCTCCGGCTTCTATTTCTCAAGCAACGTTACGACTGCTTCTTTAAGTTTGTTATAATCTCCTGATTGTAAATTGGTAGGTTGTAACTTACATATTATCTCCGGTGGTAATGTAGCCAACACGTGGTAAAATTGCTGTATGGATGTCCTTATCATCATAATGGTGAACTCTGCTTCTATTATTGAGAATCATGCAATCACGTTCGATTCAATGAACACGGTTGGTTTAATGGATACTGTTTGTATCGATTCGCTGATCTTTGTGGATTCATCTCCTGTTCGTTGTCAGACATGTTCACTTGTGATGAAAGCAGTAACAATGGGTATGCGTTTCCCCGCACGTCAAGTGTCACCAGATTATAGTGGCGTTGGGGTTAAAATGAACAACTGATTTACACACGCCAAGAAGATTAATGAAGGATTATAATGTCGAGGAAATACACGGATAATTTTAACAAAACAACATAAGGAATTTATTTACGAATTTACACGCTCGTTTCAGGAAAATAAATCAAAATTCTTAAAGTACGTAGTTTTAACATATCATCATGAAGAGGAGATGTTCATGCAACAAATTAAATGATCTGACACAAAATAATATTAAAAAATGTCTAAGACGAAGGTAATATAGTTCATTGCTTATCAAAGCGATATATGGTTTGCATACGTTCAAAAGTAGATTGCTGAGAGAATATTCTTTGAAATGACTCGTGCTGGTTAGAGGCCGATAATTGGCGAGTAATTTTTACACTGGGAGTACTTCAACGCTGATTGCGAGTAACTGAAACTAAACATTTCACATGACTATAGACACTCTTCTCTGATTAATTTAACTTTTATCCTCATTTTATATGAAAAAGAATTTTCGCGTATGCTCGCTACTTTCTTTCCTTCTTCTCCTTAGCTTACTGGCTAATATCTGTGAAGGAAAGGTTTTCATTGGTCCCAAAACAATTTCACATAGATTCTCAAATTTCTTTCCTTCTTTTTCCCCAGTCCTACTAATTTGAAGGAAGTGAGTAAAATGGATTATTATTATTATTTCGTACTCACTATATTCGTAATCTTTCATACCCAGCACATTATATAATTTTTTTAAATTCTAATGCTTTAATTTTTAAGAAAAGAAAAAAGTTCTTTATGACCTTTTTTATTCAATGATCAGACGCGCACGCGCGCTCGCACACACACACACGAATGTATATGTGTTGTTTTTTTTATAGAATTACTTCCCCTATGAATTACAGTTAATGGTTAAGCTATAATTATCAATATAATATGGAAACTAAAGACCAAAAGTAATTGCGGCTTGACTACAGTTTACTATGCCTACAATGGAGGAAGACAATGACTTCCAATAAAACAGTTGCTTCTTATGGAATTGATGAACACACGCATAATGCTGATAAATAAGATGGCGAAACTGAATTCAGTGTGTAGAAGAGAATGACACCTTAATTTAAGACATTGTCTCGGAGCTAAGAGAATTCGTGAGAATACGCAAGCGAGGAGGACAGCGTTCGTTTTTTGGAGCGCTGTGCTGTTTTGTCAGTTGGCAGATACTTGGACAGTTAGAAAGCGATTAGTAGGATCAAGCTATTTCGGTGAAAATGACAGAGAGGAAGTTTGAACAAAAAATTATTCCCGAGTTTGATGGTTCTGCTTTTGCGTCTGGACCGTCTGTGGTCGGGTGGATTGAGAGGGCTGGGCTAGTCTGTAAGATGTGCCAGGTTAAACATCCAGAACACGTAGTCCCTTTAAGGCTAATGGGTGGCGCGTTTGCTACCAGCAGCTGAGGTAGGAAGAAAAGGAGGATTTCAGACAGATGAAATCTGCACTGTACACAACTTTTGCCACAGACGGTTTTCTGGCTTATGAACAATTTGTTGAGCGACGGATCCGTCCCGCAGAATCGGTGCATGAGTTACAAAAAATTTCCATCCTGTTCGGCGGAATGATCGACGGTAGCCTGGCATGTTCGTTCGTGCGAGGGTTACCAGATCGAGTTAAACACCCACTTCGCGCTTCGACCGGGATGGACGAGTTGTCTATCGACCAGCTATTGACTCGAGCGCGAGCAATTATGAAAGATGAAGTACTAGAAGAAGGACTGACAGAAGTGGTCTGGTGACCAGCCACCACACGCGTTGAAGAACCAGATAGCCGAGTATCCAGTAACAAAACCGCTCAGGAAGGAGTATACTTGTGAACTACGAACCTGGAGTGATAATGGCTGGCTACTTCCGTATCCCGAGGAAGAATTTGGGCTCCCAAGGACCTGATCCCTGTAATGGCTGTGCTACAGGAAAATAAACAGAAGGTCTTCCCAGTCATGGATTATCAGGAACTCAATCAGTATGTTGACGCATGCAACACGGATGCAGATGTTTGCGCGCAAAAATTGAGGGAGTGGCGACAGGAAGGATCGGATGTCTCCGTGCTGGATTTGCACCATACCTATTTGCAGATCTACGTCGACAAATCGTTATAGCCCTTTCAAACAGTGCAGATAGATGGGGAAAGATATTGCCTCACCCGTTTGGGTTTTGGGCTCATCGTGGCACCGCTGATTATGCGATCAATTGTGGATGTCGTAGTCGCAGAGGATAAGACCATCCAGAGGGCCACGTCCTCATACATCGATGACGTATTTGTCAATGAAAGTATATGCACTGCGGCACGTGTACGGGCTCATCTTCAGCAATTCGGACTAACAAGTAAGAATCCAGAGCGTTTAGAGAATGGTACCTGCGTGCTGGGATTACGTGTCCGGGAGGAACGAGGCAAATTGCAATGGAGTCGCGGGAGTGACACCCCACCGCTACCTAACGTGCTCGCTCGTCGGAGCATCTTCTCCCTGTGTGGGAAGTTAGATGGACATTTGCCAGTATCCTGCACAAGGTGATTGGTGTGTTGATGAACACGAAGTTACTGTGTGGGTTGATGCAAGCTCCTTGGCTACTGGCGTCGTTGTGGAAAGCGTGGAGTCCCTAGTTGAAGATGCCTGTTGGCTGCGATCAGAACGGGAAGACAAGCATATCAACCTAGCAGAGCTCGACACGATCTTGAGAGCCATCAACAAGGCACTGTAATGGAGAGCGACTGTGGTGCTCCTGAAGACTGACTCAATGTGTGTGCATCGATGGGTTTCCGATACGCTGTCTGGAAAGTCTCGGGTGCACACGAAGGCAGCGACAGAAATATTAATAAGACGTCGGCTCAGCACAATCAAGGAACTGGTGGAAGAGTATAAATTGACTGTTGACAGAGAGCTCGTCAGATCCCATGCAAACAGAGCCGATCAGCTCAATAGAGTGCCTCAACGTTGGCTGGACACAGTTTGGAAAGAAACGGAACCAGTGTGCGCTACATCAATGGAAGAGCAGGAATCAACCCACGTTCTAGCCACCCATCAACTTATTGGGCATCCAGGTGTAAATCGCACTTTATACTTTGTCCGATGAATCCAACCTGAAGTCACAAAGGCAGCTGTTCCAGCGGTGTTTGGAGGGTGCGAAGTGTGGCAATCCATTGCCCAGAGCCAGTGCAATGGAAAGCTGGACGGTTGGATGTGGGCGAGAATTGGAGCAGGGTTGGGATGGACTTAACCCATTACGAAAGCCGACATCACCTGACACTGACTGACTGCGCCAAAGATCTGATTCGTCGGAAGATGACGGCTTTGATAAGTCATCTGAAAGCGACTCAGATTCGCCGCTGTTTTTCAACGTAGGGCCAGAATAACCACCTACGGAACCAGCAGAAGACAACGATGATGATGCCAGTAACGAAAGAGGTCACAAATGTTACGTAGATGTACTCGACGAAGGCGAACGTCACCTCTGTGTCATTTATGTGATCAGGAGATCAGGGAGGGATGTAGAAGAGAATGACACCTTAATTTAAGAAAGACACTGAGCTACGAGAATTCGCGAGAGTACGCAAGCGAGGAGGACAGCGTTCGGTTTTTGGAACGCTGTTCTGTTTTGTTAGTTGACAGAAACTTGGACGGTTAGAAAGCGATTACTTGGATCATTTTCACACACACAGAAAATCTAAAAATAACAACTAATAAATTAAATAAAACATTACCTATTATTGTGCTACATCCGCCTTTAATAAGTAATTATATTCAACTTAATTAGAATTAAAGGTAAAATAGGAACAATAGTTCAGTTATGGTGATCCGATTGTTCAATCTTGAGTTTTATTTGTCAAAATATTGCATCACTGTTTTAATAAATTGGGCCTATTCCATTAAGTCAACTGTTTTATTCGAGTAGTTGTCTAACTCCAGGAACGTGGGCCCGTTAAACGGTAGTCAAGGTATAATCATCTCTAGAGCCTCTAAGAAGATATAAATAATGATCCTGAACCATATTAGTCACTGAGTATTTAAACATCGGCATGATTTTATGCTAAATACAATAACACATATTTTTATTACACGCACAACAGAACGTTTTCTCCTTGATGAACTTTGAAAGATGTATCCTGTATGACTATCAACAAAACATTTTTATGTTTTAGTACACATCAAAAATGTCCTAAATTCGTACAAGGATAGGACCACAAATTAATGTAGTTTTCATTGTGAACAGTTTAACGGACAAAGCCCATCTATGCACAAATACTTTTTTTTGGCAAAGTTTAACCTCCGTGTCCGCAAAAGACGATGTTTCAAAAGGACAGTTTTCTCTTCACACCGTTATTACCTTATAATATCGAGACTCCCTCGTCAATGTTTAATTACATTACAAGATTATAAAAATATATGAACCAAGTACAACGCGATATTTATTATTTAGTATTTTATAAATATTTATTATTTGTATTTTTATAAAGAGATGATTTTAAAAATAAATCTTTTTAATTCAAAAATTTATAAAAAATGTACAGTATTATCAAAATATGTGAATCAACTACAATGCAATCTATCTAAATATGAAAACAAGTTTTTAATTCATAAATATTCGATTATAGAAGAAGAAAATTTAAATAAGCATAGTATTTTTCTGGGCATTATATATTTTCTTCTCAAATTATTTTATATCTCAAATTACTTTTTGTTTTAATTTTAATTTTTTAAATAATCCTGATCTATAACCAAGGATGCCTAATCAATAGAATTCCAAGGCCTGAAACTCTAGCAAATATAGGTTATCTCCCTTCCGACACATTTTTTTTTTTTTTTTTTTTTTTTTAATAGTATAATTTTGGAAAAATTTTAGATCGTTCCTAATTTTTCCAAAACTGCCTAGAAAAGGTGCCAATAAATTATTTATTGTCACCCAAGTGCTGACTGATGAGGAAATCTTAAATGAAAAATAGACACTAAGCATCAAAGCAATCAGTGGAGCTAGCTAGCAAATTGTGTTCTTTGGAATGGTTGGCAAAATATTGGTTAATTATTTGCCAGTTGATTCGAACTTTATAAAATGGTAAATAAGAATTTCTTTATAGTTGGTTAACATATTTTTATCATTGAGTAATTTTTTATAAATATATGAATAAAAATATTTTCATGTTTAATTTGTTCTTTGAATTGAAACATTGCCTTGTTTTTTTAGTTTGTCACGTATTTTTATAATGTTGTAATAAAATTATTCGTGTAAATAGACAATCTAATAAATCAATAGTGTCTAATATTTTTGTTGTAAATTCATCGCTTTTTAAAACATAAACAGCGTGAAGAGAGTTTACAGTAATAACGGTGTCAAGGGAAAAAACGTCCTATTTGTGTACTCGAAGGTTAAACTTTGTACACTTTCTTTTCAAAATGAACCAGTTTAATAATGTATCAAATTGTATATATAAATTTAATTTGCTTTGACTAATATTTAAAACATTTCATTTTTTTCCGTTCATTTTAAAAATGCTTTTAGGTAGTAGTCTACTTGTCACTCGCTACCCCTTTACTTGCTGCTACTCATAAATGAGAGGAAAGCTAAAAGAACAACACCAAAACATTCTCATACACTTTTAGTTTTACCTAACTACAATATTGCAGTGGTCCATCACTGCTCAAGAACTTATTCCTACTCCATACTTTTTCACCTTTACTGATGACAATCTTCAAAATATTAGTATAGTTAATAGTTAATTCTACTTAGCAATTTTTAGTCAGATACTTTATTGTTTATAAGCTAGGTAGAGTCTACAAGAACTTTTCTTTATGTGATGTAAGTTTTCAACTTATAATCAGGATTTTTTATGTAATTTATATATTCTTTTCTCTTTATATTTTTTTCATACCATTCTTCCATCTCAGCTTTTTTTCATTTGAACTGTAGTTTAGACATTTAGATCACTAAGTGCTCCTCACTTTTTGTTTTCAGACACTCTTTTCTCTTGAAGATTATTTGCTTTTTCCTTCCTAATTCCTTTTCCATTTATTTTTTTACCACTTTTTTACATTGTATTTCCTTTTAGATAAATATTTACTTACACAGGTACATCATCTTAGTTGTGGTGTAATGGTTAGGTAACTGGCACTGGAGAGTATTAGCAATGAGATTGATCTTCACTATGTGTCCCATAATCATGGCCTTAACTAACCTGAACATAATAAGTGATAATGTATGTCTTTCTCAATTGATGGAATATGCATGTTGTTAAAAAACAGGAACTTAAAAACAAACTGATGTTGGTATGTTGCTTGAAAGTTTTGCTTAAAGCAAAATGCCTACTTCTTTTGGATAAATTTAATCCCACTAGCTGAAAAAAAAATTATGCCTATTCCATATACAAAATCTTCCTTACTACTTATTTCTTTTAATTTCTTCAAAAGTAGTTCAGAATTCAGAAAATAATTTCTATGTGCATAATAGAACACACAGATAAACATACACACAGACACACATCAATACTGGAATCTCCACAGACTGATATTATTGAGGTCACCTCCTTCACAAACCAACTATGGTGAGATTCAAACCCATATTTGAACACATGTCTCAATTTATTCAAGATTAAATAAACAGGTAATATAGTTGGGCTACAGTAAATAATTCCATACATACAAAATAAGTATGTATCAACAATACTCAAAACACATATTAATACCCTGTATATAATCTTTGAACCTTAATATATGTCTGTATACTTACATGCATACAATCATAGAAATAGCAAAAACCATACTAGCATACATTATTCCACACCATTTGAACCTGTTAACACATTGCTGTAAAAGTTGTAGGCTGGTCAATTAAATGATCCACATATTGTCCCATCATAGTTCATATATGTTGAATGGGAAAGAGGTCTGGTGATCAAGCCGGCTAGGAAAGTCATTTAATACATTGCAGAGCATGTTGAATAGCATCAACAACATGTGAGCACACATTATCCTGCTGGGACAGTGTATTTTCTTGTTATATATAGGGTTCATTCAAAAATAAAATTTGTTGCTTAGCTGATTGATGTTATATTCATCACCTTGACTTCAGTGTTTCATGGATGGACCCTCAATCAATCACTTTGTCCAGGAGATGACAGCAATTGACTGCTTATTTTCTCATTTTCATTATTTTTATATTAAGTTAAAAAATAATCTATGCACTTTTTATTGGTGTATGTTTGATTTTTTTTCTTCTTCTTTCTTTGTGTATGTGACTATCTCAATGAAGATATAATAAAATACTGTGGAAAATCTATGCTATAAAAAAGAATATGGACCAAAAAGGGCTAAAACGATCATTTTGATATAACAAGGAGTAGCATATATGACAGCATGTTGGTGTATATATATAATCAATAAATTAGCAAATATAATTAACAAAAAATATGGTTTTATACAGAAACGGTGGACTCTTAGAAATTGTAACAGCAGAACAAGACATAATAAGAAAAGAAATAATAAAAAACTTCAAAAACCTAGGTTTCGCAATTGATATAGAACGCAACCAAAAAATATTAAATTTCCTAGATATAACCTTATCCTAAACAATGGAACATACAAATTATACAGAAAACCAAATAACAACCCCCTACTACTCTATTGAAATAAATACCTATATCATTAAATAAAAGATTTTGAACAAATTTTAGCAACTTAAAGTTATTAAATGAAAACAAAAAACGAATCCCTAAGAGACAGTGAATATTCAAACAAACTAGAATATAAAGATGAAAACAATACAAAAAAAAAAAAAAGAAAACGAAATATAATTTGGTTCAACCCTTCATATAACAAAATGCTGTGACCTTGTTAGGGCCAGAAATAAAGACACAAAGAGAGGAATTGAGTTAAACAAATATATTGACAGAAACAGTAATACAAACATATACAAACGAGAGTGTTACAGCAAGAACGTTCGGTCCGACTCTCATAGCTGACTGCTGGAAACTTCCAAAAGGCAGTACCTGCTCCTATTTATAGCTGGGAGAGTCCATGCGTGCGAGGGTTAATTACCATAACACAAAATAATAAAAACATAAATAGGTAAAATATTCTTCAAAGTAGTTGACAAACATTTCCCCCCAAAACACCTAAAATTATCAATTAAAATAAAATAAAAATTAGTTATATCTGCATGGATAACCTGGAGAAAATAATAACTAAGCACAATAAGAAACACTCAACAAAACCAATAACAATTACAACAACAATGACAATAAAAATCAACAAAATCATACCATCAAATGTAATTGTAGAAACACAAAAAATGCCTACTTAACAATAAATGTTTAAGCAATAACATACTATACAACGCTACTGTTACTATTAACATTAACACAGACGAAAAAATGTACATAGGAGCTACAGAAAAAAACGATTAAAGAAAGATATTACAACTACAAAGTGTCCTTTGACAGAAAAATACATATGAACCTAAAAAGTAAGCAATATCCCCACCAAAATCAAATGGAAAATTATAAAAAAGGACAGGCACATGCAGTGTTAAGAGTAATAAAAAAAATCTGTAAACTAAGCTTAGAAAAAATACTAATAGTTTTAGAAACCAAAATAAACTCATAAACAAGAAAAACTGAAATAATGGGTAAGTGCTGACATATAAACAAACTCTTTCTTTGTCATCTAAGTAAAAAATAAAAAATAAGTAAATAAAACAGTCGTAAAATAATCTAAATAAATAAATTAAATAACGAAATAAGATAAACATAAAATAAAATACAGAAATAAAATAAAATAAAGAAATAAAAATAAACATAAACGAATAAATATACACATGTATATGTGTATGTATGCATATAATGCATATATATGAATATGCACATACATAAAAAAAACAACAACAAAGCTAACTTCCATAATTAATGCCTTAATATTTAAGACAACACCAAGGATAAAAGCTACGAGTTACTAAACAAAAATAATACTATAGATAAATAATTATCGGATATAAACTCCTATATTTTATAACCAATAAGTGAAGCACAAACAAGCAAAAAGCGCCTACAAATGAATCTTACTAAATTCAGTAGATACGAAAAACTTTTTTACATTTCTGTATAAACATGGCTCTAAATTAAACAAGTGGTTTCTGGAATGTGATTGGATATGCCAAGTCATATGATCTTCTTTCTACTATGTCCGAGCCGTTGAACTCCAGATAACCTGGAAAAAGGTCAGGGTTCGGGTTACTAAATACATTCCCCGCGCAAAACTCAGATAACGATTCAGAGCCGATCCATACCGATAAAAACGGCTTGTCAGCGACCAGATCTGCAACGTTACAGTGAAGAACAGTCGGCGAAATACAGTTAGCGTACTAGACCAGCCTCGATCATCAGCTTAGACACACGTTACTATGACAACGCGTCAGTCAGTGATGATTTTTCTACATACAAAACCGCGACGAAAGTAAGTCCTATATCCTCTGTTTTTGTTCACCGTGTTTTAAATTACTGCTATCGCACGCAATCACTCAGCAGGCACACACGTTTCATTAGCGTGTGCTTCTCACACACAAACACACACATATCGGCGTACCATTCCACTTGACTTCCCCACTTGTAACGGAAATACTTTGAAATTTTGCAAATTCAATTGCGATAAATCATTTCGAACTATTGTTCTCTTCGTGGCCACAACAAAGAACATAAATTTTTAATATGCAAATACATGTATCTGACTGTATAAGTGTTACTGTCATATTTAACTTGGTCTTCTCCCTTTTCTGCGTAGATTATTTCTTCGCCTTGTTTATAATTTTGTGTTGTATTTGTGGACACGACACTCGGATTTTATTTTTCAACTTAAATTCCGAGTAGACTGACCCCCACAAAAAAATCATGACCACCGACGAAGAACAATCTAAAAATTATTGCAGACACCAACAAAATGGTAAGCATCGACGAAGAACAATTTAAAAATTATCACTGACCTATCGCCATAAAATATTTCCTAATGTAAACATACAAAACCAATCATCTACAAACCACAAACTCGTGAATTGCCGACGTTCCTAGATTATTTCTTCCAAGAAATATTTCAATTCTAACCAACACAATTTTTTAAAATAACCACAACGCCGAGACACTTATAAAATGGATACGCACAACATTACCCAACCCACGGAAGCCTTATTAACGCTAAACCTACATACCTACAAGCCAACGAAGGTGCAAATCTGATTTTCGCAATTGAATGCAATTTTGAGCGCGAATTTGTCGTAAAGCATAATTTGAAATTGAGATCCTCGATCTGTTGTTATTATTGAGAGACAACCAAAAACAGCTACCAATTAATGCAAGATGCTTTTAGAGATGTTTATTGTTTAAACAATTTTTTTATCAGTGAAGGTGGTATGTATGGTATCAAATAACATGCCCCACATCACAGAGTAGTGTTTTCGTTCCAAATGGGACGGAATTTTCCTTCAATTGTAAAGAAGTGTACTCTTTTACTCTGTTTAATGTGGCATCTTTTTGTTGTTCCTCTGTGGTCGGGTCGACAGTAAGAATTTTAGAATCTAAAGATTGTATCATGGAGCGGGAAAGAGTATCTGCCTCGATATTGACTGAACCATTAATGTAATGAATATCCAAAGTAAATTGGAATATATAATCCAGTTGTCGGGTATCTCTGGGTGTATATTTGTCTGTATCCATGTGCAAGGCGTAAGTGAGAGGTTTGTGATATTGAGTCAGCCCTCCCCCCCACGAGGGTGTAATGTGGCACAAGGCCTTTTTAACGTGGGCATTCCGAGCCCGTGGGCTCGGCCAAAAATATGCCCATTGAACCCGTATAAACGGGTTCAGGGCCGGTTTACCTCCCCAAAGGAGACTCCGCCCTTCGGCGGAGCCCCCTTCGGGTTCCTCCCGTCCGTAGGAAGAGAGTTCAATCGAGCAGTCGGTTCAAAAGTGAACGACTGACTCACTCAGGTGATCACACGAGCATGCACACAAATGCATACGTACAGAAACCCATTCACAATAAAAGAAGAGGAAAAAATCAACCTTACACTAATAAAAAGTGCATAAATTATTTTTTTTAACTTAATATAAAAATAACGAACACGAGAAAATAAGCAGTCAATTGGTGGTATCGAGTGGACGGAGCGATTGCTGGAGAGTCCATCCACGAAACTCTGGAGTCGAGATGGTGAATATAACATCAATCAATTAATAATACATGACTTTATAGATGACGGTGTAATTTTACAAAAACAAGAAACATAGACTAATGAAGAAAAGAATTGATAAGATTATTCGAAGATCATGAACTAAAAATTACCTCAATAACCAATACTAAAAAGTGATCAACTTTACCTTGTAGAAAAATTAACTATTTAAAAAAATTAAAATAACCCTAAACAAGAGAAATTAAATCATATGTAGACATAAAAACGGATGCCTTTTCGTGTTGAAGTATGTTGAACATTGATTTCAACACAAAAAGACATAGCCTCGTCTGGGTCCTGTCTGCCTTCGAGCAGAAAGTTCGACAAGTCAGCCGCGAACCTGGCAGCGAACTGCCTGACTCCAACGGACTGGTATTTACTAACCTCCCCACAAGGCAGCATGTGGCACAAGGCTGATTTTTATATGGGGCAATTCAGAGCCCGTAGGCTCAGGAAAAAATTCCTTATAGATCCCGCATACACGGGGTCGGTTTTGTCTACCTTCCCAAACGAGACTGCTTTTCGGCATAGCCTCGTCTGGGTTCCTCTCTGCAGGCAGACAGTTCGAAAAGTCAGTCGCGAATTAACCTCTCGCCCGTTAAGGACCGACTTGCGCAACAGGTGTCATCTGACGTCATCCAGCGACTTCTACCATAAACGGCGTAAAGGGGATGTAATTCCTTGGAATCTATCCCTCGCCCAGAAAGGACCGACATGAGCGACAGGTGTCACCGGACCGTCAGCCAGCGACTGCTCGCATCAAACAAAAAATAAATCTCGGGACATGGAACGTTAGGACGTTGAACAACTGTGACCAGTTGGAAAATGTAAAACAGAAGATGAGTAGGCTAAATATCAACAACTTAGGTGTATGTAAAACTAGGTGGCCAGACAACGGAAATTTTGTCAGTGACAATCACAGTATTATATATGCGAGCGAAGAGAAAAACGATAAAGGAGTAGGATTGATACTAGATCAAGAATTCAAGAAACGTTTCTGGGATACAGTCAATTATCCGAAAGAATTCTGGTAGTCAGACTGAAAGGAAAACCTTTCAACATAGTTATCATAATAGTGTATGCTCCGAGAACACAAAGTAAGGAAGAAAAAAATCGAATCTTACTACTCCATGCTAGACAATGCCAAGGCTCATTGCAAATCACAAAAGTCATAATTATCATAGGAGACCTGAACGCCAAAGTAGGCAGGAGAGATAGCTGGCAAATTCGGACTAGAAACCCGCACCGAACGCAGTTAAAAATGGGTCCAATGGTGCACGACCAATGACCAGGTAATAGCCAACACATGGTTCCAAGGATATCCGAAACAATTATGGACATAGAGAAGCCCAGGAGGAGAAACTAAAAACCAAATTGACTATATAACTATCAAAAAAGATTCGGGAATGCAATGGTTCACTGCAAAACCTGCCCATGTGTCGACTGTGAACTGTTGTATACAGACTAAGAATGAAACTACGGAAACTGAAGAAGCCAAACGCAGCACCCAAAATGAAATGCACAAACTCCTGAGCGACCAAAGCCTGAAGGAAAAATTTATGGACAATGTGAAAAGAAGATACGAGGGACAAAATGGAAATGGAAACGCGAAATGAGACATACTAAGAGAAGCTTTAGTGACATCAGCAAACGATATCATCCCAAAGAAGAATGGACGAAGAAGAAAAAACGAATGGATTACAGATGATATTCTCGACTTGATGCAAAGGAGATAAAGTTTCGCCAAGATACAGAACGGAATACAGAAAACTACACAACGAAATAAGGACTAAATGCAGGCAGGCTAAAAAAAAAGAGTGACTAAAGGAAAAATGTGCAGAAATAGAGAGATTGAGTACAACAGACAAAGGAAATATGCATAAACAAATAAGGGAACTAACAGGACTGCATAAAATCCAAGGATGGAACGCTTGTATTAGAAAAAAAATTTCAGCGCTGGAACGAATATATTGGAGAACTCTTCCACGACGAAAGAGAACAACTCCCAATACACAGAATTACCGGCGGGCCTGAAATTCTAAAAACCGAAGTAGAAGCTGCAGAATCAGGCTAGAGATAGGATAAGAACAGTGCGGGTTCGTTAAAGACACCGGGACAAGGAATGCTCAGAATATTATCAGAAAGAGCAATACAAATACAGAAAAACGTGCACCTGTGTTTTATAGTCTATGCAAAGCCGTTCGACAAAGTACACCACAAAGATTTGTTAGAGCTGCTCAGCAACCTTGACATATTCGGGAAAGACATTAAAATAATCAAAAGCCTTTACTGGCAGCAAACCGCCTGCATAAAGATAAAAGATGAGTTCAGCAGATATACAAAAATGGAAAGGGGCGTGAGGCAAGGATGTGTCTTCTCACCAGACCTATTCAACCTATACAGCGAGGCAATTCTGAGAGAACTAGAAATCTTACCAGAATTCATCACTGGCGGCCACAATCTTAACAACATAAAATACGCAGTTGATATAGTGCTGATAGCAGACACGGAAAAGAAACTAAAAAAACTTCTACAGGGAAGGAGGGCGAGAAGAAGGGACTAAGCATATACAAGAAAACAGAATGCATGATCATCAGCAAAAATATGAGCCCAAAATTAAATTTACAGGTAGGGGACACTATAATCCAACAGGTGCGGAAATTTAAATATCTGGGAAGTGTTCTGACAGCGGACGGAAAGTGCGACACTGAGATCCGAAGACGCATTAGGAAGGTGAAAGATGCATTCCAAAAGCTAGGCAGAGTATTACGAGACAGGAGGGTTTCTTTGGCAACAAAGAAAAGAGTAATGAACTATTATGTGATATCTCTCCTCATTTACGGCAGAGAATGTTGGGCAGTCTCCTCAAGGATGAAGAAGAGTCTTGAAGCAAAAGAGGTGTGGTTCTACAGAAGGATACCAAGGATTTCATGGACTGAACACGTGAGCAACGATGAGGTTTTGGGGAGAAAAAGAGGAAACTGAAGGCAGCTGATGTTTTTGGGACTCGTAATGAGAAAGAAGGGCTTGGAAAATCTGATACTCACCGGGCAGGTAGAGGGAAAGAGGAACAAGGGACAGCAACGCATGACATACTTAACAGGCTTAAGCAAGTGGATGGTAGAACAGGGTCTGGTAGAAATAACTAAAAGACAAAACTTAATGAGAGCCACAAGGGACAGGAGGAGGTGGATAATTATGTTTGCCTATGTCCTGAAGGGACACGGAACATAAAAGAAGAAGTAGTGAACGCGAAGCATGGGCAACGGCTTTCATGTTTCTGTAGAATTTCCGTTCATATACCAAACCAATATGATTTCTGCGCTAATGATAAGTCTGGCGTTAGTATTTTCTTGATTTCTTCAAACGCCTTCTCTCACTTATCAGTCCAGTTCCATTTTACGCTTTTTATAAGCAAATTATTCAGTGGAGCTCTCAAATTCTGCATATTATGTACATAGATTTGATAATAGTTTGCTTGCCCTAGAAATGCTTCTAATCTAGTAACATATGTTGGAGGAGGCATATTCTTAATTGCACTTGCTCTCGACGGATCTTATTGACAAACATTTTTGTCAATGATTTATACTTGATTTTATAATTGCAATTTTATATTTTTTTATTTTTTATACACACCAAAGAAAAAAATTAAACGGACATGGTTCTAATTTCTTGTCATCACTGTTATCATGTGCACTGAAGCAAAAAGTACTTTTTCCTACTCCGTATGAGTTTCGATCCCACATCACCACTGTTATAACTCACTCCTAGCGGTTATAATATTATGTCTCGCTTTGACTACTCCTCATAACGTCCCTAGAAATTCTCCACAACTGACTCCAACAAACTTCCATAACTCACTTTGAGTACTTTATTTAAGGCGTCTTGCCTCGTTCGTTTGTGTTACCGGTAGTGTCTTATTTACTCCACAAAATAATCACATGCATATCTCTCTCTCTCTCTCTCTCTCTCTCTCTCTCTATATATATATATATATATATATATATATATATATATATATATATATATTATATATATTTCAATCATCAATCAGTGATCATATATATATATATATATATATTGATCACTGATTGATTGAAATAATGAATTATTTAAGAATAACAAATTACAAATTGAGAAATTCCTCTTTGGCAAAAGTTTACACAAAAATTATTTTAACAATAACACAAAAGTCCTTATTAAAAGTAAATCATATGAAAATAACTCTTAAAAATATACCTAGTGACAATTTGTTTAATAAAAAGGGTAATTAACTTTGTTAATATTTTTGTTTACTCATAACATTTTCACACTCTATGGATAGTTAACATAATATCTGGTCATAAATTATATCCCAAATCTGATGATAATTAAATGATATTTCCATAATTCTAAAATGCTTGAATAATAATACATTTTAGTGTATGTTTGTACAATTTTAATATGCCATTACATTACTATTCAACTCATTTATTAACTCAAACTTCCTAAACATGAACATGTGTAAAAAAACATGTAAAATATGTAATTTCTGTGAGTTTAGAAGAGATAATAATGCTTCAGAAATAATCCCAAATATTCATGGTGTTCAAGGGATATCTTCTTTAGACAAAAGAAATTGCTGAAATGATTTCAAAAGTTAAAAAAAGGTGACTTTAGTTTATGTCATCCTATTGCTTTTTAACAATGACCAAATTTGTCTGACCTCAACAGAAACAGTGCTGGTTGCAGTTGAAGAATTAGCTTGAAAACTGAATTCAGACCATTCAACAATTCCCTATCACTTGCATCAAATTGGAAACACACATTTGCATCAAATTTATAAATGCATATGTAGCACAAGAAAACAAACAAAACAAGTACTGCTAGTGAGGCAAAAAGTAAATTCAAGAATTGTTAAAATATAATTCTTTGTATTGCTGATATAAAGGATCAAGGCAGAATGTCTCTTTGTAGGCAATGGAAGCAACTTAGAGGATGGGAAGAGTCAATAAGGCCTGGAGTTGATGCACATGCCTGGTCAGTTGACTGAGGCCACTGGTGGTGACATTGACAAGGATCAAGGCAGAATGTCTCTTTGTACATGAGGGAAGCAACCTGAATGATGAGGAGAGTTTATAGGACCTGCAATCAATGCATGTGCCAGATCAGTCAACTGAAGTCACTAGTGGTGACATTGTCAACTTGCTGACATTGTTTCAAGCAGCATTCTTAAAAGCAGATGGTGTGTATCATGATTCAGCATTTTGTCATACCTTTTGCTTTAATGGCAACATTTTTTATTGACTCTATTTCTATTGCATTTTATATTTTGGGGAGGAGAGGATTTGTTTTGTGAGCTGTATGTGATGCTCAGAGTTCCTACACAGAGTAGCTTTTTTTAACATATGGCCAACAGGTTTTGAACAAGAGTGGACCAGAGAAAGAGATCTAGTTTAAAGCATATAACAGGTGCTTAACTTGAAAAATGGGTTCCCATATTTTGACAGAAACTGAACTTCTCCACACTCTTGTGACTGCATCTTGCCTTTTGGAGGACAGATTAATGACTAGTGATGAAAAATGGATATTTTACAAAAATATACAGCAATGTAGACAATGGTTTTGTGGAGGCAAACAGTCTTAAGCACCACCAAAAATTGAAAAAAAGGAAAAATTTTGTAAGTGTTGATGTGATTCACATTGTGTTGCTACCAGTTAATATTATAATTATAATATACATGTATTATCAGTAATAAGAAAATTAAAACACTGCTTCAAAGGGAAAAAGTCTCATTTTGATCAATTGCAATGGTTTCATTACGATATTGCATGGCCTTAAACAGCAAAGATTACATTTGAAAAGATTGAAACCCTCAGTTTAGAAAAAATTTCCAAATATACTCCAGATATTGCAATATCTGATTACTACCTTTTCCAATGTTTACAGAACCATTTTGATGGATTTATTCTTAAAACATCTATATGTATAAAACAGAGGGTGTCTGTGTGTTTGTCTGTGTGATACCTTTTAACTCAAGATCCATCCAGCCGATTTTGACCAAACTTGGCACAGACATTGTACAATGTAAGAGATTAGGTTCTTAGCATAAAAAAATCAATAATTTTTAAAAAATCAATAATCGATAAAGTTGATCAAAAATAGATAAGTTCAACTTTTTTCCTCTGATTTCATTCAAACTCAGTATGTAGATTACTTACATCATGACAAGCTCAACAATATCTCATTTTTACTTCTACACCACTGTGTTTAGCAAAAAACTGTGAAAAACGAAAAACTGATTTTAACACAAATCAATTTCAACACAAATTTTAAACTAAAAACTCCCTCAATTTTCAAGCAATCTAATACAAACTTCATTCAATTGTAGCCAACAATAAGTTGGTTAACAGTCATTTAACTTGATAATTGAATCCATCCATATAGTGAAAACCTGTGTAAATAGTGAAAAATGGCAATTTTTACTGGTTTCTTCTTTTACTGGTTTTTCGTTGATTTTTCAACCAATTTTCATCAAACATAACAATTACTTTACAATGTATCCTCTTTTGTATCCCTGGTAGCACACTGATAAATTGAATTTCAAAAACTCCAAAATAAAAGTGGGTCTTCATGTTGCGTTTACCCCTTCATGTCCTCAGCTAACTTCAATTGAATAAATACTGTCTACTCTGTTATATCAGTAACTGCATTAATTCAAAATTTTTTTTAATGAAAATAGTTTAAAGTAATTGAAGAAGATAGATTCTGTTACATCTAAATATGATGCTGTTTTTGCTCCATTCTAATTTAATGCTTTTTCTGATCAACCAGCTGGGTATGGCTACTAGTATTTAATAAAAGTGGAAACTATCCTCTTGACATTGTTTTCCTTTAAATCAAAAACGTCTGTAAAACAATATTCGGAAGCTTGAAAATCATTGGAACAACTTTATTGATAATGATGGAACTTATGTGAATAAATAAATTCTAATTAGTTTTTAATATTTTTTCTGATTCTAAATTCAGACATTATTTATGGGATGAGCTAATATTAACAAAATCAATCATATTTGTTAAAGAAATTAAATATATTCAAGTGACAAGTTATTTTTTGTTTGGAAGTTCATCAGGAATTTTATGCTGATTTAAACAAACAGAAAAATAGATGTTGTCTTTCTCTGAAAGTTACAACATCAAAAACAGAAAATATTTTTTCAAATGGTCTAAAAATGCAGGCAATTAATAAATATGATGTTGATTGAAAATATAAAATTAAGGCAGGTGTCTTAAAGGATATATGAAAATTATATAATCAAATGTTATATATTTTGTTCAAGTTATTGCACATAGAGATTTTTTAAATACATTAATAGAATAATTTATAAGTGACAATCAGAATAACACTCATGATTTTGTATACAGATCTCTCATCAAAATAATGACATCTTAATATTTAATTCAAATGCTATTCTCCTAACTAATTTTATGAAAAGATAAAAGAATATTTAGAACTAGCAAAAAAGAAAACACAGATTGCTTATGTTTTGGTTCAAAAGAATATGCCATGTCTTTGTTTACCAACAGAAGATATATTCTAATCAAGTTAATACTGGTTGTTTCATCTTTTGGCATTCATTCTGAAAAATGTAAAATGTACACCACTTGACCTGAGATACATGCAAAGCATAATGTTAAGGAATATTGCACATCTCATATCAACATGTCTATTCCAAAAATTGTTGGTCCTGTCAGCTAGGGCTTCAGAATATGCTGACTGCACCTCTGCAGAGGGGTGAGACCTACACCCCCAAATGAGGCATCCTGGATAAGACAATAAACTACATCCATGTCCTGGGTAAGACAATAAAGTATGTCCAACAGCAAGGCCTTTGATCAGGAGGTTTTGAGGAGTGTGAAACCATTTTTTAATTGCTGGTGTTCCCAGGTCAACCATAACCCAGGGTGGTAGCACCTGTTAAGGTCCCAGTTTTGGGCAAATAGTTGCCCCCTCCCCCACAAACTGGGGTCAAAACACTATGAAAGTGTAAAAATAGGTTTTAATACCAGCAATACATTTTTGCACAAGGTTATTACAGCAATGAATTTTTGATGATAAAATTATTACCAGCAATATATTATTACCAGCAATACATTTTTGGAAAACATATTAGCAGCAATACATTTTTAAAAAAAATATTAGCAGGTATAAAAATCCTGTTGGCATTAAATACCCATTGAGGTAGATATGCCGTAAAACAAAATAAACCAAAATGAACCAAACCAATACATTTTTGAAAAACAAAACACTATGAAAGTATAAAAATAGGTTTTAATACAAGCAATACTTTTTTTTGAGGAAAAAGTATTATCAGCAATACATTTTTTAAGAAAAAAAAATATTGCCAGCAATGCATTTTTGAAGAAAAAGTATTACCAGCAATACATTTTTGGAAAAAAATGCATTTTTGAAGAAAAAGTATTACCAGCAATACATTTTTGGAAAAAAAATTTACCAGCAATAAAAAATCTTCTCAGCATTAAATAACACATTGAGGTTGATATGCCATAAAACAAAACAAACCAAACCAAACCAAAATTTGTGAGAAAACTTTGTTTTCACAGATGACTGCAGGAGGCAGAACCATATACATTGTTGCAATTGTTCATCATTAGTTATCATTGGACATTTTTATCAGGTGGTAACATGTATTTGGTTAGAAAGAAAAAGATCAAAGGGAAACTGTTTAAATATACACTACCTAGGATGAAATTGAGATGAAGTCGATAGCACAAATGGATATACAAGATTTTGAAAGGCTATTTTGAAAACTTCCTCAACAGAGAGAAATCTACAGTTACAAAATACAAACAGTTCACTTTCTCTGAGATGCATAAGCATGACATGCTTGTGCCAAAAATTATGCCTATTAAGTTTTACTGACTTAAAAGTCAGGTTGCCAGAATTTCACATTCATATCTGTCACTATACCAAGGCCTACTGCCAGTAAAGGCAGCCAATTTAAGGGACATGCAAAATCTGGCAAAATATCACTTCCCTGAGGCCCAGACATTTATCAACAAACTACAGTCAATTGAGAATAGTGGAGGAGATTAATCAAACTTTAGAGATTAATAATTAAGTTTACTCTTTGTTTCCTGTAATCCAGTATTTATTTTCTACAATCCTGTGATATGTGGGATGAGATTCCCAGACCTTGTTCTTGAGATTTGTGAGAAACTTTTGATTTGGTTCTTTTCTGATGTTCACTGAAATGAAAATAAATTTCTTCAAAATGTAGTTTCCTTATTTTTCTCTTTTTACTACAATGACTTTGACACATCTTGAGACAACAAAATTAATTTTTGTACCTTTTCAGCAAAGAGAAAATCCATACTACTCTTTTTAAAAAAAGATAAATTATAATACTAAGTATTATCTAGTTTGCATTAAAAATTTATATTTATATTTTTAAAAAAGAGTATTATGTACTAAGTATTGTCTAATTTGTGCAGGACAGACTGTGGGGAACCATTCTAGGAGAAGGAAAAAATCTAAATTCAAAACCTCCAACTATGGTTAAATAGTAGTGCAGTCTGGGTTCTGTAGTCATTGTTGGCAACCAAACCAGAAGAATTCAAATCCAGAGTCTGACTCCTTAAAGTAGTCCAATGTTGTGTTTAATTTTGTTGTGGCAACTCCTGTGACAATGCAGGTACCACACTGTGTTGGCCTCTGCCTTTCCCTTGGACAATATTGGTGGCATGGAGAGGGGAGATGTGTTGCACAGGCAACTGCCGATTTCTCATTAAAAACTCTTTCCAGGCCTGTGCTCTGGAGAGGGCATAAATATTTTTGGGTGCAGATCCATGGTTTCTCAACACTAGCAGATGCCAAATATATCAAAAGTTTATAAAATAATTGTTTCACTTCTGAAAAAAATTTACTTTTTTGGCCTTTTGGATAATCAAATCATCAACTGCATTCATTTGTAAGTTTTAATATTAAACTAAACCAATAAAAAATTGTATAATTTCATTAAAATTTCCCCAAGATTAGGCAAAAATTAAAATCCTTCATTATGTGGAATATATGCCCAATACTAAGAGAATAGGTTTTATAGCCAATACCATATCAATAATTTTCCTCATCAAACATCCATCAGAGTAATTTTCTAAACTCAAGCCCAAAGTAAATATATCATTTGGAACGGTTTAATATTATTATGATTTATGGCTCTCAATTTATACAAAAGTTCATGCCTTAATTCTATGCAATAAATCTGCTAGAAATTACTTCTTATAGGTATTCTTCAATGTCTACAAATTGTTTGTGTTGTCTTAGTATTAAGAATGCAGACAATTTTATGACTTCATTTAAAACTCTCACTTAAGACAACTGAGTAAATATGGTGATGCAAGTCTAAAAATGAAAATTGAGTTCAGTTTTATTTGTGAAATACAAGCACTTTCTTTCTATGGCTGCTAGTTTTTAAGTTGTCAACCACAATGGGAAACATTTCAATGTAAAATGTATGTACACACAAACACACACACACATACACACATATATATATATATATATATATATATATATATATATATACTAGACGAATTACTATCCCTTGCTGCATGTCACACATTTTTTTGTAAGAAAATGATTGATTTTAAATCATTGTTATAATTTGTTGAGAAAAATGATGCATTTCATTATTACTCAATGATTTTGCCAATGAGACCGCCATCTTCTGGCTTTCTTTTTCTATATTTTGGATATGAGTCATTCCCTTGTTCAAATTTAAATTTAATTAAAATAAAAGGGAAAAACATTTTTCAGTTGGGGGTTTGTGACACCACCGGGACCCCATTGGTCAAAATGAAATATACTTATCCAAGTATTCTAGGAGACATTCCCTTGTTCAAATTTAAATTTAATTTATATCAAACCGAAAAAAAATTTAAGTGGTGGGTTTGTTCCTCCCCAGGGCCTCCTCTTTGATCAAAATGAAATATACTTATCCAAGTACCCTGGGTAATGTAATTTCAGAATACATGTGGTTACGGGGGTCTATCTCCAAAACCCTAGGAGGAGTTTGATAACAAACAAACAGAGACTACAACTTTATATATATATATATAGAGAGAGAGAGAGAAAGAGAGAGAGAGAGAGAGAGAGTGTCTTTAAAATTTGCCATGTTTCAGAAAAGTGCTCAATATCATCACTTATACAGACTCTGTTGGCATACAAATCAACACTGCATGGTGACAGTTTCATGCTTCAGTGAAATCTTCAGAACTTAGTGTGATTGTATTGAAGCATAAAACTGACAGTTACCATATAGTGTTAATACCTACAGCCACAACATAAAAAACAACAAAAAAGAAACAACGAAAAAGGGCAAACAGGTTACTGCACATCACACTTCAGAGCAAATTGAGTATAAAGCATATAATTATATGCACAAAGAAATAGAACTATAAATTACAAAAAAATTACATTTAGTACTAGCAGTGATTCCTTCATCTTACAGGAGGGAAGGCTGCTTAGACACAATATAAATGGACTCATGAACTCTCAGATGGTAATCTGAATATGCTCTACTGAATACTGTGAAAAAAACTCCAGTGAAAGACAAGGCACAAAAAGAATTATTTATTAAGTGTTCTGCAATTGCAGAACCAGAAGTATTAACAAAGATATATAAATTTTCATACTACCCTCAAGAGATTTTAGCTAGTAGGTGCTGATTAATCCTAACCTCGAACTTCTGATTAGTTTTACCAATATATTTAGCATTACATTTACATTTTTAATTATAAATCATTAAACTAACATGATGAAGAGGGCCAGTACAAAATTATGAATCGATTTCATCATAGGTTGGGAAGAGAAAGCAAACTATGGATTGGATTCTCTAGTTGCAATTCTTTTTTCTTTCCTTTTTTTAATCACTGCACATTGTTTTTATCCTTAACTGGCTCTGAAGAGAGAGGAGAAATAACTGGTTAGGTCTTTTTTTGTGGTTATATATTTTTTAATCCAACAATTTATGGTGAGTAATTTTTCTCTTATTCTTTTTCACCCTCTTTGTTTTATATATTTTTTTATAATTTATATATACTTTTAAAATGTCCATTTTTAAAGCTCTAATATATATATATATATATATATATATATTAATTTTATTGGGCGAAGAGAAGAGAGAACATACCTTATCCTAAATATTGTGAAAGGCAGAAACAAAAACAAAACAACTCCTACTCCAATGTGAACTTAGAAAGAAATTTACATTTATTAAATAGCACAAAACACAATAAAACAGAATAGAAATTTAAAAATCTGAACAAAATTAGGCAAGATAACAAGTTCTAAAAATTACAATATGTTAGGCCCATAAAAGGTAAAAACTATTATATTTTTCAAAAAATATTCACTTACTTTCATGCATTCAACAGTCAAACATCTCTGAGAAGGATGGCAAATTCACAAGCATTGCTGGGTAAATTAAACAATAGTTCAATTTTTAAACTGAAATTCAGTTTGAGATAGATCTGTTGCAGGCCGGTAATATACACTTCCCAACTTATTGCAGGTATTAGTTTCATCGGTGTTTGAGTTGAGAAATAACACACTGTCTCCTGAAAACATTGCGGACTTGGGATGTGAGTCCACATAAAGAAATGACAAGAACCAGTATATATGTATAAACAAATGATAATGTATTAACAACAAAGGTATACAAGTGATGAAGACAAAGATGTGTGTATCAAATGAATGTGAAAACTGTTTTTGGTCCTAAGTATGTATAGTGAGTGAATGTGTGTACATAAATGTGTGTGTATATATTGTTCATGTGTTTCCCAAAGGGAAGCATGTTCTTCGCCAGAGGTTACATATTGACAGATAAGCAGATAAGGTAAGAAGAAAATGAGAAAAGTATTGCAGAGTTTTTATAGTCTTGAGAGCATCTTCTAGGAGCAGTTTTGAAAATTAGGAGGGGTTAACCCAACAGATCTCATTTTTTTATAAAAACTGAAAATCAGGGTTAATACCTTTCATTTCATGAATCTTCTTCCAGTTTTTTCTGATTTTAATTTCTTTTGTTTCCTTTTCTTTCAGATTCTTGTTCATTGTCAGAGATGACAGTCAGATTTTACTTATTCATTGTTCTTTTCATCATTATAGTAGCCTGAAACTATTCAGCCTTTTGCTCCCCTAGCAGCTGCTAGCAACTTTCACCTGCAAAAGCTAATATCCTTCTGCTTTCTGCTTCCCAGCAGCCAGCTAGCCACCTTCACATGTGAAAGCTAAGTCTTTTTTGTCAGTCTGGCAAGCCAGATTTCTTAAATAGCCATGAATCAGCTCCCAGTTGAAAGAGAAAATTGATACTTTGAGTTCATCATTTACTTTCCCCATTGATTAAAAAATCACAGAATGCATTTTTAAACCATACCTCTTTGCAAACGTGTTTGGCAGGTTTTGAGACCAGAAGACTTGAGCCTCTTTATTTATAAATTCAAAAACGAAATTCAACACTCATATCTTTTTCATAAACCCTAAGGCTTCATTTTAGTGATATTTACCACATCAGATATGAGCCTCACCTATACAAAGTTCTACGCACCAATTTTAATCAAGTCATTTTTTAACTAACCTCTGATTTTCTTTTTATAATTATTTTTTTAAACACTCCTTTTTTACTTTCTATATGTGCTTATATTTTGGTACAATTTAAAAGGTGTTTATTTGGAAATGATTGGTTAACAACTGAAAAATCAAGTTGTGAAAATGTCTCAAAAGTTGCTTGCAATTAATTTCATCTGATTTTTTTTCTCAGTAAATCATAAACAAATAAAATCTGAATATTTTGTACTTTAAGTACAAAATTTTCAGATTTTATTATTCCTTCTCTCTTAATTTATTTTTTAATTTTCTAATTAAAAAAAAGTTCATTAAAAAATCAGTTTCATTTTTAAAATAATTGGTAATGTGTTAGAAATTATTTAATCAGTTTTCTAAAAATAGACAGAAATGAAATGTATAAGGTTGAATTATGCTGGTAAAAATCTTTTGTTCTTTTTTGCTGGACAAAAAAAAATCGTATATACTTTTTTAGGGAATAAATAATTAATCACCGATAACAGTACATTTTCTTAAAATAAAATCAAGTATTGACCAAACAAAAGTTTCTGTTTTTTTATCTGCAGTAATTATTTCCAATTTTACTTTCTATGCAAAATGATAGACAAAAACTGTAGTCAGACAAATATGAATTTCCTGAAAAGCAATAAATCTGAAGGCATGAACATTAAAACATTTTTTTAATAAAAAGAAAAAAAATCTTTGATTTCCAAGCATAGAAAAATTATTCTGATTTTTGTTATTTCAATGTTTAACGTGTGGCATGGTGAATAGACACGGAGGTATTAAAGAAAAAAAAATGATAGTTAACTAACAATATAACCAGGCGTAAAAAAAATAACAAGGGAATATTGTTGATGACGATAGCACTTCGAAGCCTCCGTAGTCACATGAAAGTAGAACGTTAGAGTAGACGGTTGTGTTTCTCAGTTTTTTGTATTTTTGATCGTTGCTTTGGCTGCCGCTGTGAAAAATAGTAGCAGTAGAAACGAGAGAGCTAACACCAACTAGATTTCTTGCACAGCCACAAGCGTGTGGGTCGTCATAATAATACTAATAGGAGCTAAAGAAATAGTAGTAGTAATAAACGAGTCGTCCATAGCAAGGAAGGCAGGGGCGGGTCTCTCGACTCGACATTCCAGCTGCGCCATATTTGGCCGTGCCATCCATATATGGGAACCCCGTACTTCCAAACTTGATACGGGTAATACAACACGGCCAGCCTTTCACGATTAATACGCGCTCATCTTCGATACTCATTCACTGAGATCAATTCAAAACAACGGATTACGCTTGAAAGTGACATCATAAATGTTAAACAATTATTGAAGCTTCACAATTTAATGGATTTCTATTTTAAAAGTTGCCTTCAAATCATTTCTACATAAGAACTATATTTCTTTCATTCTCGCGCAAGACGAAATTGAGTTGGCAGTGCTTTTACCCAGTCTTCCCGTTATGGCGTGCCGACCGATTGCTGCTGTTTTAATTTGGTAAATTATTCCTTTACGGTTTTGACAATGCAGACATCGAGTCAGTGTGAAACGATAGCAGTGTCGCAGTACGTCCATTCAGATGGCATAAACAATGGCGGCGGGCTGCTAGTGGATCAGGGAGCCCTGAAGAGTCCATCGTCTAGCACGCCGACCCCTCCGGGCGGGGCTGGTTCCAGAGACGCCATCATCAGCCTTGCGCCAACCGCGAACAGGATGAAGATGCCAACAACGATAGCCCCGACACATTCCAACAACGAAATGGCCGATGAAAATTCCGATTCGGAATCAGAAAGTGAGTATATGACTGATGAGATGATGTTGTCTGGTCAGGTCCATCCACAGCAACCCGGTTCGGGTGGACACCCACAGCAAGCTAAGAGACCCCCTGACGGTTTGAAGCCCGGCAAAAAGACGAAGGGACGTGTGAAAATTAAAATGGAATTTATTGAAAATAAGCTTCGCAGATATACGACTTTTAGCAAACGAAAGACTGGCATAATGAAGAAAGCTTATGAACTGTCCACTCTGACAGGTACCCAAGTGATGCTGTTAGTAGCTAGCGAAACAGGACATGTTTATACGTTCGCTACACGCAAACTTCAACCTATGATTACTAGTGAGAGCGGCAAAGCCCTCATTCAGACGTGTCTAAACTCTCCAGACTCCTCAGCAGATGGACCTGCTCATCAACAACGGATGAACCCCACAGGTTTCGAGGAAACTGAACTTACTTACTCCGTTGAAGATGAAAGCAAAGCGGATATAAAACCTATTCTGGCGCAAATGCCCGGGGACCAAGTACTGAATCGGTCCCAAGCACCTAGTATTGCCAATCCGACAGGTACATCGTCTTCATCATCTGTATATGTCAGCTCAGCAGCCCTCACTCAGGCCCAGATGGCTTCTCTGGCGCCTTCTACGGTCTCTTCGTCTACCACTGTGACCACTTCATCAAAGCCGAGTGTTGTCGTTTCTAACCCATCTCCAAACAATGCCAACCCCAATTCGGCGACCAACATCTCTATGCAAGTCCCTCCTAGTCTGACTGCCATCCTCCAACCTGGTACCCAGTTTACGATTCCCATTCAACAAGGAAACCAGCAGTTGACCCAGACAGCAACAACACCCCAGACGATGTACCGTTTACCCAACTCTCAGGTAGTCTCCATCCCCAGTATGCCCACTAACAGTAGCAATGGCTCCCTGAGTAGCCCTACAACTGTAAGTGGGGACACTGTTCAGGTAGTAACTCCTTCAACGGCCACTTCATCCTCATCTTCCACAACCACCACCAACAACAACAATAACCAGAACTCTGTTAGCTTCATGTCAGTGCCCACGACTACAGGGGGATCTGGGGCAGTAACCCATGGAATTGTGATGTATCAAACACCCCAAGGTGTGGTTTACGCCACTCCGACTACAGCCACCCTATCGGATGGTTCTATCTTTAACTTTCAACAACCGGCCATCTCGGTCGGAAATTCAACCGAACAGACCGCAGCCGGGGCCCAACAAATCATTACGATTCCTGTTCCCTTAGCAGGGTCCCAACTTTTGCAGTTTACTACAAACTCTACCACGGATCCAGCAACAATCTCAGAGTTAACACAACCCAGTTTGCCGAAAAAGGCCCGCAAATGACCCTAACACTGGTAATTAACCAATCCGGCTACTGTGATGATTGATTACTACTGGTTCGATCGTCAACAGTGACCAATCCTCAAAAAAGAAGATGCTCAATAATCAAAAACCAGTCCAGTATCTCCTTTTTGGTTAAAGAAAAACATCCCTGTAATTCACTCAGTATCCACAAACACACACACACACAATTTGTTGTTATTCTCTTTTGTTTCTTTTTCTCTCCAGATTTTGATTATTATTTATTTATTTATTTATTGACCCTCAAATATCTTATATTGTGTGCCTTTTTCCACAAAAAATTATTTATTTTTTGAAATTTGTGAAAAAAATGAGTTCCAATTTAAAACAAAAAAATCAACATAAAAAGAAATTCCATCTTTTGGTAGAAAAATATTGTCACCTTCTGATGACTTTTTGTTTTAAATTTTACCCTTTTTCTTTTTTTAATAAGAAAAATATTACCATTTAACTGTTAACATCTTAAATCTTTGAGATGTTCAGGTTTTTCTGGCTCTTTGCTTACATCCACAACCTTTTTTCTTCTATCCTGGGTGAAGAAAGAATGTTTTCTGGGCTTTCCTTAAACTATTTTTCACAGTAAGATGCTCTTAAAAATTTATAACATATATAACAATGAATAGAAATTATAGAGATGTTTCTATTTAAGAGAAAGCTAACGAAATAAGAATAAATCTTTATAAATTTGAGCTTAAATAAAGAAGAGCATTTTTTTATTTATCTTGAATCTTATGAATAGAAATTTCAATTCCTGGACTTGTTGGTCTGGTTTTTGTTGTTGGTTGGAGGGAGCTGTTCCAGTCTACTCTGCCACAAGAAGACCTGTTCTGCCTGTCCAAATAAACGCATACAACTAAGGTGTTGTATTTTCAAAATAACTAGTTTTACTGGCTCATTTATCAAGACAGTTGAATTATAAATAAAAGGACATTTCTTTGTTTTTTCACCTGGTAAAATCACAGTCCACAAGAATTTCAGAATTAATCAGTTTTCAAACATTCACTAACTGTTGACTTTGTAAAAGTGGATACAAATCTGGAATTTCAAAACTGAAGAGTTAAAATATTTTAGAAATAGGCAGACAGTTCTTAAGTATTTTCCACTGTTTACTTACCTTTTTTTATTGAATAAATAACTTAGCAATTTGCCCAGTGGTCATTCTTTTTTTCTGAGACTGGATAGAACAATAATAGGCATCAATTTCTGCTTGCTCACTTAGTTGTGAGGAGCTGATTGATTAACTGGCCAATTATTGAATAACTTGAAATGGTTTTGTTTTCTCAACTGCTCTCCACCACCCCCTCACTTCACACTGCAATTTTTGCTTTCATTCTCATCACTGTTTTGTGTCAAAAAGATTTGCTTTTGTCTTTTTCTTTTATTTTGAACATGATTTTAGTTCTAAGTCTACATTAAAAACTAAATGGCATATCAGGATAGTCATTTACAAAAAAAATATTTTTTTAAATTACGTTTTTTTTATTTTATTTGTTAAATATCTAATTTTTTTACACTCATTTTTAAACAGAATGTCAAAGTGAGGATAACTTTTCCTCCTTTTACTGATTATTTTCAGAAATAGGATTGTTGGAGGCTGTTCTTCAAAAGTTTTTTAATTATTAAAAAAATTTTGATTATCTTATCTTTGGAGAAAGAACTCTCAGTTTTTTGTTCTATTTCTCTGGTGGTAGGTCAGGGGTCACTTAGCTGTAAGATTTGCTCTTGTAATTTAACACACAGAGCCTGAAGAACTGGCATCTACCTCTATGTGTTAAGAATTTCTTGTTCCCTGGTCACATAAATTTATACAGCCTGCCTATTCTAATGGGCCCAGTACTAACAGCCTTCCCAGCTTTGATGTACATACTTCATAAATATGATCAATTTAACAATTAAGCACAATCTACACTTCTTTCTAAATGACTGGATTTACAGTTTCTGAGGTTATCATTAAAAATTAATTAAGACTTCTAATTCTGATCTCATTAAAAACTGATGAAGTTTGCCTTAATTAGAATTCATAAATAATTTATATTATTCTTCATACTTTTATTTGAAAATAATGGAATTAATATTTACTATAAACAAACTGATGTTACAATTTTCCATAGAAACTGATACAAGTGATAGAAGTAATTGAAATAGGAAAAACTCTTACAAAATAATTTTCAGAAATAATTTTCTTTTGCATTTTCCAACTCTATCAATAATAAGGCTATTCTGCTGCACTTAGGTCAAGATTATTTTAAAGTACCCTTTGATCTCTCATTCAACTTGTTTTCTTAAGATTCCTTTAGAAAAATAAATCATTCCTCTTCTATCATAAATCATTTTCATGAAGAGGAAATAAACCCAACAGCAACTATTACATAACTCAGTTGATCACAATTTGGTTAAAGTTTAACTGCCAGGTTGTGACTGCAACATCCAAGTGTTTGTTTTTAGTTCATAAGGATTAGGGGACATTACACAAAAATTCTTGTGTTTTATAATTATTTTAAGCTATTAAAAGATTTTGCAGTTTGTTTTTTTTTTTTTGGAAGATTGATCATTGGTTATATTGATCATTTTGGACTCAATAAACTGATAAAGCCTATTGCACTTATGGGTTTGAAGTTATATATTATAGGCATATATTTACTTTTACTGTTAACTTCAAAAATTTTAATTATTGTAAGAAAATTGTAATGGATAGTAAATCTTTATAGTAAATAAGATGGCTTTCATATATAGGTATTGATATAGTAGGAAAAGAAATTTGAAAAATAAAAAAACAAAAATAATATTGATAAGACTAATAATATTTATTTTATATTAGTAGGCCTTTTGAGCAAATAAAAGATTGATGAGAAAAAAAATGTTAAAAATCAGGATTTTTAGGCAAGTGTGTGTGGACAATCTTACTTTTTATATATATATATATATATATATATATATATATATATATATATATATATATAAGTGGACAATGGGGCCAACACTCAGTGGGTTTTTAATGCTTAAAGGCAATCATCAGACCTGGCAATTGCATTTAAGCATAAACTGAGTGTTGACCTCAATGTCCACTTTTATATTTACATACACTCTATCCCTGATACCACTTTCTCATAAATGAAGCATACCTTAAATCTATATTTTTATCATATATGTGTGTGTATATGATCAACAAAAATTCCTTGTTTAAGATTTGATAATGTCTCAAGAGACATTGGACAATTTATTTTCAAATTCTCCCTGTAAACCCTGTAAATGGTTTGAACTATAGGAAAATTATTACATTAAAAAATATTAACTTTTATTAGTCTACAGTCAAACTTAAATGAATTAAAAAATGCTGCCCAAATACATCCAATATGTATATATGCACATGCACTTCCATGTAACTATTTTTTTTCATTTACATAGATTTTATTATGCAATAAAATTGGTATTAACTAACCAATGATGGTAAAATTCTCAGAATGTATTGATAATTCTATGAGCACTATATTATGTGAGCTTCAACTTATCAGTTTTTATTAGAAATATTGATAATTGATTATCAGGTTTTATTGTGCAGAGAAGCTAAGTGCTACATAAATTTATATTTATAAAACAACAAACGTTATAGTCTATGGAAACATTTGATTAATACAATATTCCATATACATGAATAAATTATTTTACATGTGAATATGGGCTCCTGGACATTCTATAACCTTTATCAGTCTTTCAATCATTTATTTTGTTAACCATTCAATTATTTTGACTATAATATTACTTGAATTAGTTGTTTGTTGTGTTTTTTCTTCTCAGCAATCTTCTTTCCTAGGATATTGTTTTCTGTTTTCATATACATCTCTTTTAATGATGGACCACAAATTCCCAATAAGATTAATATCTGGATAGGCTTGACCCATTCTGTTTACTTGGTATCTTCAAAACATTTTTTGTAAGATGGGAAATAGCTTTGCAGAATGTGATGGTGATTCACCTTGTTTGAATAGTCTCTTTAGATTATAACTTTTGCTTATGATCAATATCACTCAAAAAGTCTTGTCTAAGAACCTACAAAGAAATCTCTAAATTTATCTTGACACTATTACCAACTTTGTACGTACCTATTAGTCTACTCCCTAAAATACTATCCAAAAACATTGCTCCACCTCTCTCCTGTTGTCTTTAAAATTCGTGTTGGCTGACTATTTCCATGAAGCACTCAACCAGGCCATCCAATATAGCTCTACTTTAATCATTAAAAATTACTGTTGAGAAATTAGTTTTCACTTACTTTTTTTACCTAAATTACATGTTTCATTTTCTTTTGTTTACTTAAAGATGACAGTTTGATTACCTTCATGTCTTTAGCCAAAGTCTGTCACATTTGGCATCTTTTCTCTCTATTTACATTCATGGCACCAGCTTTCCCAAATAGTTTTTTGTAGGTCAATCAAATTTTCTTGTTTATTATCCTTGGAATCTTTTTTTTTATCTTGCCAATGGTGTCAATTTCGTTTTTGAAGATTCATCAATCACTGTACAATTTCTATTACAGTTACAGCACTCTATAACTTTACAATATCTTGTTTTTTTTTAGATTATATCTTTCTTTACAATCCATGGAAATTTGAAATAAACACATGTCTGAAATAAAATAAAAATGAATATCAATAACTATATTATATTTATTTACAATATAATGCATAATAAAATTATACTAGTAAATAAGTTATTTTAAATATTTTTATTAAAATTAGGTATAAGATGAAATTCATATAAATTTATCATATAAATGTAATTTTTAGTATCCTGAAGTTTTTGCCAATGATAAAATCTGGTATACTGCTGTAATAGAGAAAACTTCCATATATAAATTTCTTCATTCATTAGATCCCATTGAGAAAGACAGCCATTGTTTCTACACATGCGCTGTTAATAGATGGTGTTAATTTCAAAACACACACATTCTAAAACCACTTGTATATTTCTTAAGAAATTCCCAAACTGTTACTACTTCTTGTTACTATCCAGTCACTCTTTAACTTCATCTCTGGTTTACATTTCTAAACTGCTCCCTGGGATTTTGCTTGTCTTTTGACCATGTTTTTCTAAACAAAAATATACCTTTTTATTTTAATTTTGAAAATTATAATATTATTATAAAATTATTATATTATAATCACCTCCAGGTATATTTCATCAAAAAAGTATGAAAAATGAAACCAACAAAAACTCGAGCTTATATAATGGCTGAGGTAAGTGTTTATTTCCTACCATCACCATTGATCAGTGCTGAAATAATTTCAAATACTGATTTTCAAGACAAGACTTTGCCCACTTAAAAGAGTGGTGCAACACAATCATCCTTTCATTTTGGACCCTGGTCAGAGGAAATAATATAAACCTAAAAGGTATTACAAAAACATGCAAATCAATTTTTCAAGTTTGGTTCAAATAACAGTCAGTCCTGTAAAATATTCTTATATTTAATGAAGGAAAATAAAGACTAATGAGTAAAAGGGTTAATGATGACTTTACTACTTGGTAATTGTTAGAAAAGTAGTTTGCATTGAGGATGTAGCTGAAGATAATGGAGTTCCACCAAAGTGGATTAATTTACATTACAAAAGGGCCACATATCCATTCTTGTATTCATGCTTGGAAAAGATAATGACTCATTGACTTAAATGATGATAAGGGTTTTATTATTATTATTATTTGCCAGTACTTTGTGGTAAAAATTGACAAAAGTCTCCAACAATTTTCTTCCTTCTAACATTGTACAATATCCTATTTCTGTGTTTTTTCTCTAACCAACAACATCCTCCTCCTCTGTAAATGTTATGGGTTTTGGCTTTCAAATTCTCTTGTTTTGGTTCTTTTTTAATGAAATCATTGGTTTTGTGCTTTTTGTTTCAAGCTTTATTATCAGAAAAAGTTTTCTTTGTAAAACTTCTTTTCATCATTTAAACTTCACAACAATTACATTCAAGTTTGGAGAACTCTGATCTATTATTAAATTATATACTATTAATTTAGTTTCTGAAAATAAAATCTAAAAATGATTGAGTTGGGTAGTTTTTTCACATGGCGGCTAGCTGTCTGCCATCCCGCCCCAGATGGCTCTAATCTTGAGGCTTTGAAAATTAATGATGAAACTGATTCTTGGATATTGATCAATTTCCTAAGTGTGTCACATTGCAGGATATACAAAGAAAATGATTTTGTGGCACATTATCAAGTTTGGCTGTGGATCCCACCACCACCATTTGAACAAAACAATGATTTTTCAAATATTTACATCAAACTTAAAAAACAGAATTAAGACTTTTACCCCCTGAAATGAAAATTGTAAAATTATTTAGAGAAATTAAAGAAAATTCCTTGGTTCTCTTTTGTCGAACTTATTTATTGGTATCTGCTGAAGACAAAGAGAACCTGTTATTTTTTTATATACAATACACACACACTCTCTCTCTCTCTCATACATGTAAAACAAATTGAAACCCCAAATCTAACTCAAATGGAGAACAGTTTATGTTATTTCACTTCCTGAAGAGAAGTTCTGTTACCTTAAAGTGCCGATAACTTTTTCTATCACACATGCCTCTATGGTTGGATGATTGCAACATTTACTGTGTTGATGCAGTTCAATCACTACTGGCGTCATCAAGGATTGTTAAGAAAGCAATGCACTGCATATATTGAAAACTAAATCATAAGTTATAAAAAAAATTTTTAATAAATTAATTTAAAAACCAAAAGATTGTTTTTGTTATTACTTGTGAATTGAGTAATTATTATAGTAAGTGTTGGTTGATATTTGTATTTCTAATCTTTACAGCATTTCTGATTGTTTGCTCAGGAATTAAGACATTTTTTATGTCAATGGAAAATATTTTGATTCTTGAAAATCTTAATCTGCAACAAATCTCTGTTATTTATCGAACAAAAAGGAATTTTGATTTACAAATCCAGGCCTTGTAGAAATTAAAAATGATTGACATTTTTATTTTAGTTGATTTTATAAAATGTGCTTTTATGATTACCCTCTTACACACACACACACACATATATATATATATATATATATATATATATATATATATATATATATATATATATATATATATATATATATATATTTTATTATGTTGGCCACAATATCAAGCAGATGTTGGTATGGAAGTGAATATTGGACCTTCCCACTAATAATGGGTCATTTTTTTTTTACTTTGATACAAATAGCAGTCTGGCAAAATAGCATCTGACATGAAAGTATTTACAAAGAAATTATATATCATTGAGTTCCTCCCAACAGAAAAAACATCAGCATTCATCAGTGCTTGCTGAATGTTTATGAAGATTAAACAGTACATTTATGCTATACATGATGTCTTTCAGCTGTGATGACAATAACATGTTACAAGAGACATTCCAAGTAGTTCTACAAAGCTGTCAACCTGTGAAATAAAGAGTGCCTCAATCAGCTCATCTATGTGGAAAAGTGTTTTATAACTGAAAACTTGTTTTCTTCAACAGTGTAATTGTGCTTCTTGTAGTTTCTGTGTAAATAAATATGAGGCATTATGGAGCATCCCTTTTATATTCATAGGGAAAACAATTGTTCAGCTTAGCAAGTAAAAATAAAAGACAAATCTTTTATTGTTTATAAGATGACATTTACCATTTTGTTTCACTTGTCTTCTACCATATTTCAGGCAACTTCATAATTCCATCTTCTCAGAACTGATCTTTTTCAAAACACTGTTCATAGTCTTTTTCAGAGATTTTAATTTTTTTTTATGGAGAATTCTGTAGACTAATCTGAAAGTATAATATCTTGTGAATACAGCAGATCAGAAAGAGTTCCCAAATGAAGCTCTAATTATTTTGCCTGGCTACCAAGTTAACATCACATGTTATTCTGGCAGACTTATGTATTTTTTTTCTTCTTACCCAAATTAATCTGATTCTTTGGAAGGAGCTCATGGTAACAGATTCTTTTCCACTTCCATCATATATAAAACAACACCTTACTGAGAGGAAGATTGGCTTTATGGATAGTTAATAGTTGTTAATTTTGCTTACCTGATGATTTATGTTCTGCATTCTTATAAAAGATGCATCTTTCATTACCCATTACAATTTGTTTAAAAAGCAATATTTCTCTTACATTTAAGTAGTGAATTGCACATTGAACATTTTAATTCCAGGTATTCTTCATTTATGTGGAAGCCACACATCAAAGTGACTGATATAACCAAAACGATTTTCAATGCTTAATTTGGTTATTTTGAGTATGTTACTTTTTCATAAATCCACTTCCATCAAAATGTAATATGTTTTAGCTTTAAAACTTTCCCTCCATTTTCATGGATACCTACTTTTCCAGATATACCCTAATATTTAATTTGTGTAATTCTGTCATGTTTTTTTATGAACTGAAAAAGACAATCTGTTCTTTTGAACACATTTTGATTTGTTTGAACTGCTTAAATTATTAAACTTGCATTATCAAAAAATATTATTTTTTCTAACTGGTTGTGCATATCAGGTGATAGCTATCAAGGGATATTTAACAGTGTGCCCACATCGCTGTTGAATGTGAAACAAGATCAGTTTAAAGTGGGTTTAACAGCAATAACACACAAAATAGCTATCAAGGTAAGTTGAGCACTTTGTTAATAGCCTTTTCAGAGAAAAATAGCATATACAATTTTGGGGCCATAAAATTATTACAATATTTTAAAAATTGTGCATATATACACATTAGTTACCCAACTGCCTGATGTTTTATAGAATACTATAATGTAAAGCCCATTAAAGAAATTTAAACTATCATTTTCATTTAGATTTTTTGATCATAAACTTTGAAAAATTTTTACCAGCTGATATGACACCATTAAGCATGCAAATTTTAATTCTTTTTCAAGTGTCTTTGAATTGATTATTTTTGCCAAAAATGTAAAACTCAGGCTGACACCTTGTGAAGAAACAGATGTTTCAATATTTTTATTTTAAATAAGTAGTATCAAGTTTAAGTAAGGGCAATATAGCAAAAAGTGACCCAATCAAACAATTTTCATATAATAGTTTGCTTGAATGAGTATTTTACCACATTACAACTGGTCAGTTCTTTAGGTGAATGTGTTAGTCAATAAATACTCATTTAATGATTTGCTTATCTTTTTTAAATATCTGACATATCTTCTGGTGTTTGTTTATTGAATAGTTAATAATAAATTGCCTTTTTCTTTTTGAGAATTCTTTTCTTAATGTTTCATGAAAAAAATAATGTAAGGAACCTAATACAATCCAAAGAAAAGTTTCACAACTAATCGCAGTATTTAGGCACATGTATTATTTATTTCATTAACAATTTTTATAATAAGCTAAAATTTGTGGAATATTCTCAATGGAGTATTTTTATCTTCAGCTTTTGAGAAATATGTAATATGTGAGAATTAATATCCATGTCAACTGCAGTACTTTATCTTGATTTTCACACTTGATTATTTCAGAAAAGCAGTCCTTTTACAAGAATAAAAAATGACTCAAAACTTCTTATTTTCTTAAAATGTGTTTAAATATGAAAAAAAAATCATTAATCTCTTAATGATCATAGCAAAAGGATGTTTATTTTACAAATGTTTTCGGAAGTTTAAAAAAAAACATTGAGTCTGAAATTTCATCAATCTTTGTATTTGATTTATTTCTATTGAAAAGTCAAACATTTTCTCTTGTTTTTTCATAAGTAACAGTGAGATCAAACAAGAAAAAAAATGAAATAAGTAAAAAGTTTGGGTACTCCTCACTGACAATCCACCTGTTGATGGTTTATTTTCTTCAAGTTGTTTGTCCAACTCTGTTTCTTTTAAATTTTCTTCAAAATTAATCTCACCAGCATCTTGATAAAGATATATACTAAGTTTATCTCAGTTTGGCAGACAGGGTCACAATAGTAGAAATGCAGCCAGTTAAGATTCAACTCAATACATACTTGCAATCATGTAAAATTGGCTGTCTAGTTGTTGCTTTACAATAGGCATGTATCAGTGTTTGAAATTTTTTTAAAGAGCAGCTGTAAGAAAAGCAAGTTTTTGAAGATAGCATAAATATACAAAAAAAAACAAGGCTCCTCACTAAAAGTAGATACTAAGTACCAAATTATAGGGTAATTATTCTAATTAGACAGTGTCTGTTCATAATAAACGGTAATTCTCCACGAAAGACAATTTTTTCAAATCTATAAATGTTCTGTTCATTTCAATTAAATATTTTCCCATTAATTTTGTTAATTTATTATTGAGTTATCTTTTGAAATGAAGTCATTTTCTTTGACTCTAATGTAGACTTTCAAATCCTACAATTTATCTTTACTCTTTTTATTGGTTTATTTATTGTAAAAAGAAGTAAGCTAATAGTTTTATGTTTGAAGAGTACAAAGGAAGTTATATTTGTTGTGTTGAGAAAACTAAGCTGATTATTTATTTTCCTCACAGTTCATGAAGTCATAAAATTTCAAGATCTTTGTAGCTATTCAACCAAATAATGGCAACATGATGAACACTCTTCAATTGGAATAAATCTCTCCATAATTTGGCACTTAGTATCTACTTTTAGTGAGGAGTCTTGTATTTCTTGCATATCTTTGCTATCTTCAAAAACTGAAGAGTTGATTTTCTTATAGCTGCTCTTTAAAAAAATTCATATATATGCAACAATCTTATCCACAATCAGGTATTCTATTGACAAGTCAAAAATTTATTTAGCAAATTTATTGTATCAAATCAATATTTTCAATCATCTGAAAATTTTAGAGATGAAGTATTTTCATTATTTCACTCATAATTAAACAATAACTTGTCACAAAAAATGAGAAATCACTCAAAAAATGTTTAGAATAACAAAGCTCACTGATTGAAACTGTTGTAACCTAGGATAAAGGTTACTGAATAAGAATAACCAAAACAAAGATTGAAAATGGAACAATAACATTTGTAACAAGAACAACATACAAGATTTACCAGCAGCGTGTAGTAAGTAATCAACTGCTAGTAGTTAATTAAAGTAATTCCAAATCACTCCAACAATGAATCCCAAGTGGAAGACAACATACAGTATATACTACTGTATTTATAGGAATTGGGACATACCCATTATTGTCTATAGGTACAGTATATACCTACAATCCAAAATATGTTTTGGCTTTAAATAACCCACAAAGATTTGATAAGAAAATCAAATCAATCAATCAGATAACAGTAGCAAAAGTATAACCAGGAATATGTTAATTCTGTAATCAGGGGTATGTGAAAACTGGGTGGCCACAGGCGATGCAAGAACAGGACAGTCACTAATTGACAAGGATGATAACCACCCAGTGAAGAGAAACAGTTTATTAAATTATATCCCAGTTCAACACTGGTGCTACTCAACCCATTAGTCAACATACTATACAGAATACACTTCACGACATCAGTTACTGTGCTTCACCCGGACCAGAGAACATCACCATTTCATCATCAAAGACTGGTACCATGTTGCTTGGTCAAATGAGTCATATTTCTTGCTCTCTTTCAGGCAGGTAAATCCATGTACTGAAGAGATTGTATGAAGCTGTGGATCTAGACTGTCAACAGGATGTTATGCAAACTAGCTCTGTAATGGCATGGGTGTGTTCTGATGAAAGGAGCATTAGTCTGAAGACCCTCTCTCTTGACAGATGTGACATATGCAGTTCGTTGTAGAAGATAATTGTCTAGACCTCACTTTTCTTGTGAGAATGGTTTATTCAAATAACACAATACCCCATCATGCATTCAGCAAGTAGGAACATGTTGACCTCACTAAATTCCTTATGGTCACACCCCAAAAAATAAAACTCAGGTATAGAAAGCCCTGGAATGTGCTAGTGTTGATATACCTACACAATGACTCCAGCACCTTCTAAACTTCATTCCACATTGTGTTGCTGTCATTATTCAGGTGATAGAAGCTACATGTTACCAGAGAGGTTTTTCTAAGTTTTTGGCACTTCACTTAATCAACAATCAAGAATTCGTTAGTTTCAAAGATTCTGATTCTAATACTTGGACAATAAATAAATAATATGAAGAATCCCTTCAATGTTTTTTTTTCTTACCATTTTTGGCTTTTCATCAGTTGTCATTAGAAAATAATTTTATACATACATTTGCATGACTAATCATTTGTATACATAGAAGTGTATATTGTTTGCATATATATATATATATATATAAATATATATATGTGTGTGTGTATATATATATATATATATATATATATATATATATATATATGTGTGTGTGTGTGTGTGTGTGTGTATGCATGCATGTGTACACATATACATCAATGAGTTTGTAGCCAAAAAATGAAAAATCAATTATTTTACACAACAAATATTTTTAACATAATCTCCTTCTTTGTCAATGCACTTAATTTCATTGATGGATGAATAAACTTTGTGCAATCTTTTAACTCTCTCTCTCTTTCTTTTGCCCTATTATGTCTATTCACATCATCCCCAGAACAACTGAAATGACATGTTGCTAATTCATAAAGAATTAAATGAAAAATAAAATGCAAGACAAAACAAAAAACTGATAATCCACCTGAATATTGCTAAAGTTTCTGTAAATAACATTTTAATAAATTTCCTATTAAGTCAAACTGTGAATTTTATTTGAATTTATGAGACGAAGTGGTAAAGACTTTAGAATATTTTCCAGAAACTTTCTCATTAATAACACATAACCTTCAAATATTCAAAATCAATATTCAAAATCAATATTGATCATTGACATCTGAAGATTATTTCTAAAAGATTCCAGACACAAACATTACTTGCTAAATTATAAATGTTACAGTTCTTGTAAAGATAATGTTCAGTCACTGAATTCAAGTTTCTTTTCTAACAGCTTCTGGACTCAACTAAAATCTACATAAATTATTCCTTTTTTATGATTCATGGACATGTTATACATGATCTCTAAATATACAAGTTAAATATACTATGGAGACCAGTTTTAGACATATCTTTTGGGCTCAACAAAAACTGTCTGAGAATTTTTTAAACTAATCTTAAAACAACTCAATTTCAAGAGAAGTCTTATCAACTTAAAATTCCTGCTTAATTCCATGAACTGTTATCTTATAGAACATCACCTCACAGACACTGCATTCCTGGCTATTATTGACCTAAAACAAATTTAAGAATCAAAATTAGGCCTGCAAGAAAGTTGAAATAAAAAAAACATTTCTTTTCAAACGCAAAATTTAAATCAATTTCCTTTTCCACCAAATATGACTTTTAAATATTATCTTAAATATTTAAAATTATATATATTATATATAATAATAATAATATATATATATATATATATATATATATATATATATATATATATATATATTTTATATAATAATATTATATATATTAAATATTATATATAATAATAATATTATATATAATAAATATATTTAAATATTATCTTAAATATTTCTTAAATGACTCATTATCATTGTTCAATGAGTTATTCAAACAAATATTCTCATCATTGTTGTTTTTTTTAAGAATGCAATGGCTAAAATGTAATGATAAAGCCAACCAAGATAAGAATGCTAGTCTAAACATCTCATGGAAGAAGAACAAAACATCTTCAACTAATACTGCCTACTGTTGTTATTATTATTCCTTCACTGAGTGTTGACACCAGAAGTAACTGGTGTCAAATACTGGAGACTGAATGACAACAAGCCTCCTCAGTAGTCCAGTAAATTTTTATATTTCAGCTGGAACTTCCTATTTCATCTAGTCTATTTCCAAGGCTCTTTGAAATCATTCTTAGTGGTCCGATAAAGGCTGGCTTGACTAACATTTTCATGTTCCCTAACATCTTCGGCTTTTTAATAAGATCAAAATATTTACTCATCAATTTAATTACTTTCATATCTCAGTTGGTGTTTGACAGAACAGTGAAATCCATTATTTGGCATGTTTTATTTCATCATTTAGCCTGGATTGAGTGACCCATTTTAATCCCAAAATCCCAGAGGATTTCATGAGTTTCATTCTCTAGGACAGGTTTTGGCTTGTGTATATACCATTGGTCACTATGATAAAAATGTATTTGCTTGCAAAGTTCTCAGTAGATAACCTTCTCCACCCAATCATGCATATTCTTCAATTCTGTCTGCCAACTTGCTACATTTGCTGATTATGTGCTTCACTATCTCATTTTCATTTTAACAGTCTATATTTACAATTTTCCTGTTTTATCTATCTTGAACTTTATATAGTCACTTCTAACAATGTTATTTTGGGATGTGATTATGAGTAATTCAGGTTCTATTCTAAGGCTTCCTCTACATATATCCATATTGATTTAGTTGCCATTTTCTATCTTCTGAAATTTCCATAGAATTGTTTTACAACCATGTTTGTGCTTCCTATGTTTATTTTAATTCTTCTGTTCACTATAGTACATTTTTGGCTGTTGTAAGTAGACTTTTCTTGCTTTGTTTTGCATACTCTTTGCATCCCTCAATGTTAACTACTACTCCTTCTTCTTTTAACATAAAGCTTGTCAGTATCATCTCTCATACATATTATTATTATTTCCTTTGATTTCTGTTGTATACAAATTTCCTTTTGGGTCCCAACCAGAGATCTAAGGTCAGAAATATTATTATTATTATTATTATTATTATTTCCTTTGATTTCTGTTGTATACAACTTTCCTTTTGGATCCCAACTAGAGACCTAAGGTCAGAATTATTATTATTATTATTATTTCCTTTGATTTCTGGTGTATACTCATTTCTTTCCTGGTCCCAACCAAAGGCCTAAGTCAGAAATGGCATTATGACATTTTCCACTGAGCATTCTTTGAGAAAAAATAAACCTAAGATCACACACATTTTCTTCGATTTCTCTTGTATATACATTTCCTTCCGCATTCCAATCAGAGACCTAAGGTCAGAAATTATTACTATTATTTTGCTTCCATACAACATGGATTGCTAGTAAGAAGCTTCTTCTTTTCAGGTCACCTCTTGTGACTTGAGAAATTAAAGCAGTCATTTGTTCTCTTCATCAACAGGCTGTATGCAATACCTTTTAAAGTACACGATGTTCCAAGCAGGCATACTTTTGCAATGGCTCTATTTCAAAATTACAATCCCAAATATCTGCAAGGTTTTTTCATATTTTTGTACAACGCCCCATTGCTCTCATGTCTACTTGTACTGTAATTACTTTCTTCACAAATTTACATTTTTTAAACCATTGTAGTTGTTGATCTCTTTCTCCTTGCATTCAATTCTAATATCAAATGGACAGAAGACTTCTATCAAATAGCAAATCTTTTTCCTATCAGCAGGATTAAATCTGTTCTATTGCACTCTAAAATTGTCACTGTTTTTATCAGAATTTCACACAGGATTTTCACTTTAATATTCTCCAGCACTTTTTCTCTTTGTGATCATATGTTCATAATAATTGTCAATACATTCAAATCCATCCTTTTTACACAACTTCCAATGAATAATGACAACAACTTTATCATGTCTCCATTTCCTATACTCATTCTGAACCATACACTTGAAGTCTGATACAATATGACTGATAGTCTTATTTCTATCCACACACTGTCAGCATTCACCATCACCAAGTTTGTCTACAATGCCTGATTCTGAGCTGCCATTAATAATCCCTCAGTTTCCTTCTTCAAATAACTTTTTCTTGTCCATCTCCACACAGCTCTTTTGTCTGTTTGCTCTACTGTTTCTTTAAAAAAAGAACAAAATTTCTTATCCATAAATTTATTTGCTGTTGATAACAAAGTCAGTTTTTGCTTTTTCCAAGAATTACTCTTTCCATCTTTAGCTCACGTAATAGCTCCTCTGTACTATTTTCACTATAGCAACACAAACTACCTGCTTCAATCTGTATTATTTCCTCAACACAAATCAAACCCTTTCCACGTTCTCTTTTCTTAAAATAAAGTTTGTTCAGGTCTATCTGAGTGCATGCTTCTGTATATGATCATCATTTCCCAATCTATGCTTCATGGATCATCTTGGATCCAATCAGTGACTCTAACCTCATAGCAGACAATTGACAAAACTCATGAGTTGATTGCAGAAACAGTGTTTCCTGCATTCAAACTGGATCCCAATATTTTCTTTAACTTCAGAAAATATTTTTTCTTACTTTTTCTTTCATTCCAGCTTTTGTTGCATATTATTCATAGATATTTATAGATATCACCATACTCCAGCAATTTTCTTTTCTTTTCATCAAGTAACTCAATACCCACTGATTGTATCAATTTTCCTCTTTGATCTCTCCCACTGCACAATTATCTATACTAAACTCCATTCCAATATCTTTGTTTCTATATATCCAAGCACTTTTGTCTATTATATTAGCCATTATCAAGGATGTTTTTTTTTAAATTTTTAACTGAATATGTAGATTTTTATATATATGTATCTATAGTGATGGAAATGTTTATTTATTTTCCAAACACAGTCAGGACATTGTAGACATATTCATAGTTGATATTATTGAATGTTGGTTTTTTCTTTTTTATCATTAATGCTTCCATTATTGTTAGCCATATTTTACATGTGGATGAGACTAATAGAGTTATAGTTCTAAGACTATGTCCTGGACAGAGTTTGGTATGTTTGTGTGTTATGGACAGAGCTTGTGTATTTAAATGTATCTTAATTGAGCTATGGTTAGAGGAATCTAATGTTAGTCTTCTTGATAGTGGTATGTCCAATATAATTATTCATGAATTTGGTTTGATCAAAAATGCATATAATAACATTTGTATTTTTTAGTGCACAAACAGACAGAAAACAGAGTGTGTGTGAAAAGAGACAATGACATAGATAAGTATTTCAACTTTATATGCATGAGATAGATTTAAAACCACTTTTGCCAGATCCCTTTACCTATAAATAACTCATAGGCATGTAATGATATGATAACTGGTGTCAACTATTTGTAATTGGCTAGTTGAAGATTAATGTTTATTCACAACAAAATACAGCTTCAATTTGACCAGTGGTTCTATCAGTAAAGCCACTGGAAAAATCTGTAAATATACCAAATGTGATGTTATTCTAAATTCACATGGAAAGATTCTCAATTTTAAATTTATACAAATATTTTTCATTTAAATTCACAGAATATCTTTGTACACACTGAGATAAACAGTCTAAAAATATTAATAGTTATATATCTTATAAATATCTTATTATATTATGTTATATTATTTTATGTTATATTATTATATTATTTAATAGCAGTATAACCTGTCTTCAACCGGGTCTTTCATTGCTGGGAATGTTTACCATTTAATTGGAGCTGTTTAAGTTTAAAGTCAGCCCACCCGAAAATCAATATTAGTAACAACAATGGTGCAACTAAGGCACATCCCCAAATGGGGGGGGGATAACAATTTGAATGGGAGTGGCCCTGAAAAGGGTCATTTCTGTATTCTCAATCTTGTTTCAGCCTCACACAGCAGCAGTTGAAGAGGCGTTTCTCCTCAGCCATTAAGTCCTTTGATCAGCATTTTCAGCCTTGCATGCAGAAGTGTTCTGGTATGCTCTTCTGGAAAAGCTGATGACTACATTGATCTTCGGACTCAGTAGCTCTGATTGAAGCATTCCAAGAGGCATTTTGAGACAGACAAACTAAACATTCTAAAGACAATTTGTTATCTCTTATTCGCATGGCGGACCTGGCAGCAGCAGTTTTGCAACCTAAGCAAATTCTTTTCTTTGGTAGCATGTCTTAGGCAAGTATGAATTGTCAAATGGAATGCGTGGGCAAATAAAGCTACAGGGATCACTAAGCTCGAATAACTTTAGAAAAAGTTGAAAAAATAAATGTTGAGTAATAAAAAAACAAGCTTATTTATTACTCTGGTGAATGCAATGCAAAAACTTGCAGGACAATAAAAAAATTCAACTGGGAACGGCTATAAACGACAATGAAAGCAATGTCTTAAAACTGTAGTAGTAGGCTTTATGCAACAGAAAAGATAACCTCACTTGAGAGAGATTGACCGTTTGGCCAAGAGAAGGGGAATATGTAATTTGGACTCAAAACTGGCATTGAAGAATTATCTATCAAACAAAAAAGTTTCATTGAAATCAGATGAAAACTGTGGAAATGCATTAACAATATCCAATCACACACACACACACACACACATTTTGAGAATTAAAGATATAGATAATATTATTGTAAAAATTTAAAGAATTTATTTTTTATTAAAGTTTTTATGAAAGATATATATCCAAGAACAGATAGTAAATAGTAAAACATTGCTAAGAGTTATAATGGACAGGGAGTAGTGGAGAGCCATTGTTGCTAACTATTTTGCACTCAAAACTGGCACTGAAGAATTATCTATCAAACAAATAAATTCTTCAAAATTGGATGAAAACTGTAAACGTATAAACAACATTCGATCACACACACCCACGCACATTTTGAGAATTATAGATGTAGATGATAAATATCTTATAATTTTTCAAAAGAGTGAAACAAAAATATAATGAAGCATTATTTTCAACTCACTAAAGAATTACGAGTGTGTGTTGCAAATTTTGTCCAAAAATAAATTCTCTCTAAAATTATGGTGTTTAATCATTTGATCAAATTTTAGGAAGTCAGCCATCCTGAGAATTTGTCAGCATCCATATTAACATTATGAAAATTTAAGTTTGATTTTGAATGCAGTTGTTATTTATATGATGCAATGATTCATTTGAATTTGAATGCTTTTATTCAATCTAGAGGAGGATGCAAATCAAGTCGATATTGTGTCATAAGAATCTCAAAAGTACAAACAGAAATTGCACAATTACTAGAGACCTAATATGAAACTGCACCTTTAAAAAATTTAAATATCATTTAAAATATCAATACAAATTTCTGGGGAATTTAGTTAGCTCTTAATCAATGATTCTAAATATAGAGCATGAGAGAATGCAATTTTAATATTTTGATGGGTAATTTTGGAATTTAAACAAGAAGAATGAAAATGATTCTATATCTAAGAACTGTGTTTTATGAAGTTTTGACTGATTAATTCTAAAAAAATCATCATATCTATTCAACTATTTTATTTTTAGCTTTCATGAAAAGGCATGGTTAGAAACTGTTGTTTTAAAGTATTTCTGGCAAATTTATTTTGCAGTAATTGTTTTTCTCTAGTAAAGAAATACTTTTCTGTATCAATACCAGATATTGTTGTATCAATTACTGTCTATATCTTTAGTCTATTGTATTATTTTTCATTTATTAACAATGATTTCTGGTGAATTTGATTTAGGAGATACATTTCCTAAATTTTTAACTGTTAAGAAAACATGGTGAAAAAAATGTTCAATCAGAATATAAAAAGAACTTGGCAATAAAGATTGGAGCTTGTGTTTCAAAAGTGGAACTGAACATGAGTGTCATTTGAAAATTGAAAGTTTTACTTTCAATCTTCATGCAAGAGTTTCTTCTCTATAGTAAAAGAAAGTTTTATTCTATGTACCAAATTAATATTGCAATGCTAATGCAAAAGGAAAAATCAATTCTATAGGCCAAAGACATGGGTGAACTGCAAGTAATAAAGAAATTCCATGAAGTCCATTGAAATGTTCCTTTCTGAAAACCAATACAGAGTATTGCAGACATAGAAAATGATAATTACTAAAAGATGTTCTCTTCTTTATTTCATGATATTATTTGGACAAACATTTTCTTATTTTTTGTTTTGATTACACCATTTCAGCCAATGTTTCTTCTTCCTTTTCCACATACATTTCTTGCATTGCTGTGTGTCATGTTGTCTCATCACAACCAATGCCAAATCTCTAATTGTCATTTAACAGACAACTTGTGAATAATTTGAATAGTTTTTTCAGTTTTAATTTTGACAATGATTCTTTAACACATTCTTAAAAGTATGATGTCAATATAGAGATTAAGAAAAGTAAAAAGTCCATCAGCATCAGTTAACAATGTTTACAAGCTCAATAATATGTCACTACATTGATTCTCTTTTTTGTTGTTATGTTTTTTTTACAATAAGGTTCAGCCTCTACAAGGCCCAGAGGCCACTCATGATAGAGGGTTACATTAAGAGACAGTTTATGTAAATAGGAGGGGGGAGATAATTGTTAATCCTAAACTTGAATAAGTTAAGATTGTAATGATCAGGGAAACATCCTCTTGGGAGTCAGTTCCACTAAGCAGTGGTTTGCAAGAAGCTGTTCAAATGGAACTGACTTATCACCAATGGAATGTAGGCAGTTTGCTACAATGTAAGTGGTATGGTGGAACCAAAGAACATAGTTTGTCCAAGTGCTTTCCATGGAAGTAGCAACAGAGCAGTGAGAGGCTTGCTACATCCCACCTATGAGAGAGAGGTTGAGGGTGGAAAATAATTTGTCACCCAAAAGGATTCGGAGATGCTTTCAAGACTGGAAAGTGAGGACTGGGTAACTCCCACCCAAATATAACAACATTACTCCATGTTCAGCCTGTTCTATAGTATAGCATGAATAATACTTGTCAAATGTATCAATGAAGGAAGGCGCAATCTTATCATTCCTAAATGTTTTTTTTTTTTTACTCTGAAATATAAAATAATATAGCTGGTCATTTTCACCAAAAAGGGAAATATTTGGCTTCCAGTTGAAAATCCACCTGGTGTCTGAGACATTAGCTTATTCTACACCAATACCAGAGATAGGTACTTGAATCTAAAAGCATGTTATTCAAAATAAACATCCTTCAAGAATTTTTATTGCTTTAAATTTCTTATATTTCTTCATATTTCTCTGCACTGCACTGATACTGAAAATTGCTTTGGCATGGTTTTATAGCTGTTAGCCATGTTAAACTGTCCTGATGATTGTACACTGATAAGGATTACATCAGATCTCATTCATTTACAGTCCATAAGTATATACTACAATAGAAATTACAGGTAACGTATAGAAGCTACTAAATATATTAGAAACAATGATCTATGATATCATCTACAAGAAAAATTTGAAATTATAATGATATATTTTTGAGCGTTTCATTTTTCAACAATCAATTAATAAAAATTTGAATAAATAATATTTTCTTGGATAACATGAAACAAACTGTCACCACTTTGTGTTCACCTCAATGTCCACTTTTTAAAGTACTTAAAATAGAGCACTCTTATATACATAAGAAAAGTAATATATATTTACACACACACACACACATATATATATATATATATATATATATATATCTCAAATACTGAGACTACACAAAGTGTGTGTGTATATATATATATATATATATATATATATATACACTCTGTGTAGTCTTGGTATTTGATAATTCATCTTTAGTTAACAGCCACAAATGAAAGATAATATAATGTAATCTTAAACAGCATGGGCTAAATTTTAACATCCTCATTTCTTCCAGGCATATCAAGAACATTAATATTAACATGACAGTTTCCACATTGACACATCAAATGAAAAGGCATATCATCCCTGTGGTACTAAGCCCAACCACAATGAGTTGAAGATAGCCAACATCTTAAAAGTGGCCAGGTAAACAGCAGAATAAATAACCTTGAGTAAGTACTCAGAGGAATCCATGTTGATTTTATCATATCATCCATGATATTTCTGGGAGTCATAAGCAACAAGGGCTATGTAAGATATTAAAGTCAATGCCACTACCTCCAATGAGAGTGTAGCCATAAAGGTCCAAGCAGGACTCTGCTACTTCCCATATGGTCAATAGAATCCAAAAGTGGTTGGTCAAGAATTTTCACAATCATGTCACCTCCACCACATGGCCTCTTAGGTCTTCTGATTTGAATCTCCTGGTCTACTATATTTGGAGTGTTGTCAAAAAAAAAAAAAAGACCGAACATGTAACCCCAGAATACCAAGGACTCACTGAAGGCTGACATATTGAATATGATAGCCAACATGAACAAGAATGAACATACAGTTATTTTCAAGGCTAAGGTCAGTTTTATTGAATAAACTTTTCTATATTTTTTTAATTTATATGTGTACACTATTTTTTTTAACTAATCTGACTTTTTCTGTTGAATATATTTGTTTTTCTTTATATTAAAACCTATTCTGAATTCCCTGACACTCTCTGTATGTATGTATATATGTATGTAAACACATAGCTTGGAGAGGTACCACAGGTTGACTCAAGACTTGTGAGTGAAATGGACTAGACAGAATTATTCAGAAGTCACCAATGGTTGTGCTAGCACAATGGAGGGTTTGTGTCTATCAGCCTTGTTCATACTGTTAATCACACCAAGTTATATGCACTCTCTCTTTATCTCTCTCAGAAAGTCTAAGGCCCACTCAGCATAGTTGCAGTATAAACCAGTCGAACTCTGTGGGTGTTGAACAGACTTAAATGCGCCTGAGCAGGATTCTGCAAAAGGTATTGGCTAGACAAGAATATCTACAAAACGAATAATTTTCTTCTTAAACTATGAATTTAAACTAAAGTTTAGTTTAAATTGTGTTTAGTTACTAAAACTAAACAGTAATTAAATAAACCGAATATTACAAAAAAAAAAAATCCTTCTGTAAACGCTAAACCTTAGAGTTCGAAAAAGAAGACACACAACTTACAGCACAAATGTTGAAATGAAGCTGAAACAAACGAACTCACATAAATATTAATTGATATTAACAATAACATGACAATAGCATTGATATGCACAAAGAAAACAATAGGTAAAAAACTAAAAACGGGTACCAGAAATCAAAATTAAATTATCTGACAAAAAGAAAACAGACTAAAATCTTTTGTTTTAGCTCAATGTTTTTTTAATAAACAAAAAATAAAATTATAAAAAACCCAGTCAAAATCAAATTCAAGTAGAAATCGTAGCACAATAGATAAAAAAGAAAAGGTCTTCCCTTGCTACATTGATGTCGATGAAATAAAGAACAATGTTACTCCACAAACTGAAGAAAAGTGATTTAAACCAAGAAAACACAAGCGATCTATTTTCTCTCTCTAAATTTATTATTTAAGGCTGTTTTGTCGCCAACAGTAGTAGAAGTAGTTGTTGGGTGTAGAAATTGCATTTTCACGTGGAAATGACACACGTCAGGGATTTTGCTGATGTGATTGCCGCCAAAATCATTCAATTCAATGATTATTGTCGATGACGCAACACAAATATTCTCCTCTTATGTTTTTCTTTTTCCTTTGATTTCTTACTTACAGTCTTTCAATTTTTTACAATTAAAAAGAAAGATGTTGTTGTGCCTTTATCAATATACAATAAAACAAAAATAACCTTTTTTATCGTTTCATTTGTTTTTCTTCCGCCTCCACTTCTTTCAGTACCATGACGCAGTGACCTAACAGATGATGAAAATTGAAATCAATGAATATCTTCGATTTTGTTTGATAGATTTAAAAAGAAAATTGTCGTCACAATGAAATCACATCAAAATAAATTATCATGCTCTTTTTCTTTAATTCATTTGAATATTCTTTAGTTTCAGTAATACTTTTTGTTTCTTGTAAAATTGAATTTGCTTAAATAAAATCACAATGAAATGGATGCTGTTTCAGTCGGTTTTATTATAAAATATTTTGAATTTCTTCTTTAAAAAATTGATCCAATCAATTAAACATCATTTTATTTGGGTATGTTGCAGAGAGTTGTTAGCAACCGAGTAGAAAGCTTCGTTCATTTGACAACGCACTTAATGACTAGAAGCAAAGAGATTTCGTACACTGTGAAGTGTGAATAACAACGAAAAAGCAAACCTCATCAGCAAGGAATCACTACCGTGCTACACTTTTTTCCAGTAACCTATGAAAGCGGCTATAATGACCGCACACAGTAATTAACAACAGCCAATACCCAATATACACAACCATTCACCTCAAAATAAAATAAAAACAAATAAAAATTCACTCTTTTCTTTATTATCCTGTTGTTAACCAAGATGTAGAAATATCAGATCGAAACCAAATTGAGTGAAATGAACTTTGACAACTTTATCAAATGGGCCACGGCAATTAAGTCGGATGCAACACAAAAATGTTTCAACTTCGCAGATAGCTTATCTTGATTTTAGGAAAAACAAAATTTATTTCTTCGTAGCGAATGATTCGGAGGAGAAAAATAAAGAATAATCATTAAAAATATATTTAAATAAGAATCCTCTTCGTATTTTTTTAATGATTCTATATTTTTATTTTTTATTTTTCTCCAAGATAAGATGATTCAAAACCAAGATAAGATGATCAAGTCTGAAAAAAATAACGCATAGTTTTGAATTTTGTGTTTAGTTTAGTTTATTGGTTTTCGTGTTTTAATACCATTTTTTTTAAGGGCCAGTAATAGTAACCTTTTGGTCGGAGACGTGTGTGGCTCTGTCATTTCCAAGTGCGTAATAATTCCAAACGTGCAGTCGTCTGATCAAACGTGCATTCAAGTGGATTATAGCAGCATAACACAGAATCATTGATAGTTTTCGCACGTTGGGAATCGATCAGTGACACTCCCAAATAAGGTTGAAATGCCCAAATATGGTGCCTACATTTCCAGACGCTAAATCAATTATAATTGCTGAGTAAACCCTGGTCCAGCCCATTACTGAGCCCCGCCCACTACGAGGTGCCGCCCCATCACTTTAAAAAATAAAAAAGAGAGAAAAGAAAAAATGCCAAAATTTGGGTCCTTTAAATTTTCTTTCTCTATTTGCATTCATTATGAGATTAGCATTTTCTGCTGGGTTTTTGTTTCTTCCTTTATTTTTCTTTTTTTAAGAAGAAATGGAAGTTCTTTTCAGTTTTCTTTATTTTGATGAACGAAACAATGAACCTGAAAAGAAAATAGCTCTTAGTCTTGCCTCTTGCGTATACAAAAACACATGTGTACTCGTGTGCGTGAGTGTGCGCGAATGTGCGCGTGCACGTATGTGTGTGTATCAGAGAGAGAGAGAGAGAGAGAGAGAGAGAGAGAAGAGAGTGATGAAAAGCTCTTGGTTCGATCCACTTGCCAAAATCTGACCAAATGACCAAACTGCATTTTTTTTTTTTTACATTTTTGGTAGGAGAATCAATTCTTGATTGTAGCAAGAACTTTTCAGCACCCCCTCATACATATTCATACATACATAGCATTTTTCATCCGTTTTTCGTTATCTGGCAAGAAGAAAGAAAAACAAATTCTGGTCTTTCTTTTTACTTTTGATGGGATATGATGTTCAGAGGGAAAAAATCAAGAATGTTGGATTTTTAGTAGAGTAGAGTCATGGATTTTTTTTGAAGAAATGAAGATGGGTCATTTGGAATAATTAAGAAAGACAACGTAATGAAACAAAACAAAAAAAGTCTAGTGAAAACGCGATTGCACACACGCCCCCCCCCCACACACACACACAACAGGCAAATAAATAAGCGAAAGTTTAGCGAGTTGTTCCTCATTTTGTTTTTTATCTGCTTTTCTTCTTTTTTTAACTTTTTTCTCTCTGACTTGAAAAATTTACTGGTGCAATAGTGAAATAAAAATAATAAAATTTTTTGAAACAATAAGAGCAAAAAATTTTTTTTTAATTTTTTAACTCGTCCTGTAATTAAAACTGCTTATATTAATTAACTGCAACACTACGGTTTTTAAAAAGTAAAGCTTTTAATGTCTTTCATTCAAATCAAACTGTTTTTAAACGTTATTCTTGATTCTTGTTTGACTCTTCTAGTTTGACCTTCTTATGCTGACTGCATAATTTAAATTTTATTGCGTTCTCATTTCCATCGTTTTTTGTTGTTTTTTTGTTTTTGTTTTTGGGGGTTTTTTTTGTTACTCAGAAATATTTCGTTGGCATTCAGAAATGTTTTGTTAACAAAGTAAAACCTTACAGAAGATTTTTAGTAAAACATGTCTGAAAAGAAAAAGCCGAAAAGGGTTCAATGAATTGCTGTCAAGAAAACCTAAAAAGGATATTCAATGATTCTAGCAATACAACTTTCATACGCTCTACTGAAAAATGTCTTGCTTGTGGCTCATTAGATTTCTTAAATCAGGTTTTTACTTTTATTCTAATTTCGCTATCGTCTTTTCATCCACTGAAAAAATTACATTGATTCAGGTCAAACTGAGTTAGAGACTAATGTTTGATTTAGTCTAGCACAAGGCAACAATAAAGGGTATTCATTTGAAACATAGATAGATAGATAGATAGATAGATAGATAGATAGATAGATAGATAGATAGATAGATAGATAGATAGATACTTTTTTAATAATTGCATAGATCTTCATTGATCAAATCTTTTTACAAATAAAGTCTTTTTTTGAGACAAATTCCATAAAAGTAGAAACATTTTTATTTATTTCATTATTATCTCAAAATTGAATCCCACTTCACTTATTTCCCTCTTTAGCTATTTACTGTGGCATATTTTGTAATCTATCAGTTTCCATTCTTGTTCTGAAGTTGTGGTCTAAAATGTCTTAATGAGTAAAGGAGATATTAGCAATATTTTGTCTTTGCCAATGCATTGATGACAAAGTCAATTTTGGAGTTGGCTTCAGCTTTGGTGCTTAGACAAAAATACATGTACAAGGAAGCACTGAAAAGAAGAGATTTTTAAAAATTCTGATGTTTGGTCAGATCTTGAGAAACTGGATGGAATGAAAAGTTTTCAGCACCAGCTTGTATATATTTGTATATCTATGCTAAAGATGAAGAAATAACAACAATTTTAAATCATTTCTTTATTTCAGAAAATATTTTTCCATATTAATTTAGTAATTGTAAACAATAATCAAAATAAACTTTAATAAAATTTGTGATAACAAAGATGAAAGTAACTATGCCACTTCCCTGTAAGTATGTTTTTGTGTATCTATCTATCTATCTATCTATCTATCTATCTATCTATCTATCTCTTCATGTATATCATACTGTTCCGATTAATTCTCACTTCTTGCTTGAATGCAGTCAGCCAACAAATATTTAAAAAATGACAAACAAGTCAATAATGAAGTAGAAATCAGAAAAAAATGGAAAGAAAACAACATTGATTTGTAATACTGGCATAAGCTACCTATTCATTTGATTTTAAAAAGAACTGAAAACATGAAAAAGCAAACCAAAAATTCAATCTTTTATCAAAATAAGCAAATAACACCATTCACAGTAAGCAAATTCATTTAGAAATGTGCGTGTGTAAAAGAGAGAGAGAGATTAATTCGCCCACACCTTCTTCAATTTCCTGCACATTGACATCTCTGTTCCTCTGTACATAACCACATTCTTGCTTCAAAACCATTGCTGCACCTGCTTGTGTAAACTCTATCAATATTTTCACCAAGCCTAAATGTAGCTGGGCATCAAACCTGTTAAACAGGCCATCAACACAATCCTTTGCCTCACATTATTTTTGCAAGGAAATTGTGTCAAGTAATAAGGTCTTGTCAAATGAATTATAAAAAGTAGATTTTGGACCGAACAGAAAATTAAATATCTAATCAAGAACATATTATTTGTAGAAGAACAATTAATGGAATTTTAAGAATTATGAATATTATTGATCATGTTTTTTCTATTAATTTTTGTAACCGATTTTCAAATCATCAATATTTATATATATACATATATATATATATATGAATGATGAACTGAATGTTTGAGAAATTTCATAGAAAATATGTCCTCCGACAGGAATCGAGTCAGTATCCTACATGGATATAGCCTGACGTGCTATACCATTTAGCTACAGAGGAAGCAACTGGTTAGCAAAAAAACAGTAATTTGACTCATCAGAAGCTTCCTCTGTAGCTAATTTGTAGCAGAAATTGTCTGACAGCCATGACTGGATTCTCCTCCTTGTATGCCATGGTGTAGAGTCCTGTTGCCAACATATGGTCTTTCAGTACCTACCCTCTTGATTCATGCTGTTTCTAAATTTCTGACAGAAAGAATTGTGACATGGTTTTCTTTTTCTCAGATGGTGCCCAACTGACCCTATTATACTGTGCAGTTGTCAAAATCAAAAACAAATAACACGGATGCGTGAAATTAAAAATATAAATTTTCATATATATATTTTCATCAGCTTTTATCTCCAAAGCATTAAGGTCTTCTCCATAAACATTATAGATTCCATTATGTAACATTATGTAACATATCATTTCACATTTTTGGAAGTCTTATGACAAACTGTCTCATTAAAATGCCACTCCATCTTAGTTTTATTCTTGAATATAGTCTTCTTCCACAGGTCAGTCTCCAATGATTCATGTTTCTTAAACCACTTTAATCAAATTCATTTTTTTATTAAATTTGGCTTTTACCTGCCATGTAATCTTCCGTCTATTCTTTGTAGTATTTACTGACTCCAAATGGACAAATCTTCCTGATTAATCATTTTTCCTTCAGTTTTCTTTGGTTGTGATTTTGCAATCCTGATTAATTTCCATATTGTTTGTGCTTCCGCTTTTAAATATATCACATTGAAAGTAGATTTTTATAACTGACCATCATATTAGCTGGATTTGTATCTGAAATGTTCACTGTATAATGTTGAATCTAATATTAATATTAGATTAATATGTGATTAATATTCATCAATGGATTAAGTGCATTGACAAGGAAGAAGACCATGTTGCAAAATAAACTTTTTGTGTAAAATAGATGCAGTTTTAATCATTAGGCTACAAACATTGATGAACTTACATATATATTGGGAAAAAATGTATGACAAATGGAAAAAGATTTTGTGTGACATATTTTGGAGTTCATCAGACTAAGTTTATGTTTACATTGGTGCAACTATGCATACACATGAACAAGAGATGCTGGCAAATTTAATTATCTTTTTTTATATATGTCTTGGGCATATAATTTAGCTGATTTCATTTAGATTCTTTTTGTTTTTGTTTCCATCACTTATGTTATTAAATATCCTACATTTTGATAACAGAAGATCTGCCAAGAATCTAATGCCTATAATAATTGCCACAAGGAATACATCGTAGAAACCTCAAGGAATTTAAATAAAAGATTATAAGAACACAAAAGGGATATTTTACAAAACAACATGTTAAATGCATCAGTTGTTCTCCATAATGAGACTGACCACCATTTGATATAAAATATGCTACTCTAATTAAAAAAGAAAACAATTCACTAAGATGAAAATGTTTAGAAAGTGCTTTAATCATTATGTCATCCACAGTAAATTTGCACCCAGGTTCTTACAATGTTTTGCCATTTTTGACAGATCTTCTATTATCACAATGTGCAATCACATCAATATAAACATAAACTTAGTCTGATCAAGTCCTAAAGGACAAAATGCATCACATGAAATCATTTTCCACTTTGACATATATCTTTCCTTCAAAATTGTTTTGATACATAAAATTTTATCATTATCCCATATATATATATATATATATATATATATATATTATAACAAGCTCATGGTTACAAAGGAAAGAACAAACAAGGATTAAAGTTTCAATAGTATGTATTGATCAATTTTCAGTATATATACATAATTGTGTGAAAAGGTGGCAAAATTGTTGATATGTGGTTCTTTAGTAACTGTTGGTAAGGGAAGCGATTAGGTGTAAGGGTATTGTTGGTAAGGCCAGATGCAGGTATTGGGTCAGTGGCCCAGGTCATAGTGGTTGTGACAAGAGAGGACTGAAGAAATCACGGTGGTGATATCGAGGCCTATTGATGACAGCTGGCTTGGCGGCTGCATTCTAGGTGTGAAGAATTGGGTGACATCAGGAATCTGATTGCTGCTACATTGCATTGACTAAGGTGACAGTGGTGATGACAAGAGGGCCAGTCATAATGGTGATGATGAGAGCTGACACCATTGTCAACAGCTGGCCTGTCAGCCTGGTACTGTCTGTGAATAATCTGGTCACTATGACAGTGGATTGACTGAGGTCACGATCGTGATGATGAGAGCTGACACAATTACCAACAGCTGGTCAGTTGCTTACATGCAGCTAACATGTAGAGTGAATTAGAAAGAGATCTAATTGAAGCAAACGATAACATATATGTTATAATGAATGTATAGTTGCAAAGGAAGAAACAAACAGGGATTAAATTTTCAACAGCATGTATTTGTTAAAATTCTGGAGTGGATGCGTGAAGCCAAGTGTGTAGTGTCTTTGATGGAGTTTGACATATGCATTTTTTCAGGGTTGAAATTGACACCAGTGAGGTGTTTGATGGTCTGGTGGTCATGTGACAAGGCCGAAGTGTTGAAGCTGAACTACCTGGTGAGGTGCGTTGGTAGGTTGATTAATCAAGGTCATGATTTGTGGTAAAGATTGATTCATGGTAAGGCCTGATAAGGTGGGGTGTTGGTGGGTTGGTTGCCAAGGTTACAGTGGTGGCTGCAAGAGATGCGTAGAGTGGTTAGCAAAGCTACAAATTTGATCATGCTGATACAAGGGTACAAGTGTGATGAGTCAGAAGTCATGTATCTGATTTTGCTTTATAGAGAAGTCACGGTTTGATGTACACTCTTCTTCATGGTTGAAATTGTCATCTGTGAGGTGTTTAATGGATTGGTGGTCATGTGATGCAGAGATATTGAAGCTGCAATGCCTGGTAAGGTGCATTGGAGGGACTTGTTGTAGGTCCTGGTGGTGACAATGAGGGAGGTTTACAGTAGATAGTGATGGTTGATTGTGCAGAATATCACTGTTGGATTCTGGTCGAATGCAATATCAATGAAATAGGGTCACAGTAGTTGCAATAGGAGAGGTCTGCAACTATCCTCATTGATAAAACTTTGTGATAATTTATTAAAAATTAACATCTTGGTTACTTAATCATCACTAAGCAACAAATTTTGGTCAAAAAATCTTTGATTATATAACCTTAAACACATAAAGCTCTATATATTGCTAATTAATGTATTTTGGTCAATCCAAAATCATCAAAATTCCCCTTTAGTTAACAACAAATATAATCTCATTACCAATTTCTGACTCTGATGTCAAATGTGTCACAATTTTGCATTGGTTTTTAAGTTCTTCATTTCTTTTATTTTTTTGTTGTTAAGAGAAAAACATGATTCATCATTAGAAGTATTGGTATGAACATAAGTTGAAGTTATGAAATCAAGTATTTTCACGGTTTTACATATTCTTCAGGCTAGTATCTTGTTTATTGTTTCTGTCACATTTTGATTTATATACTCTTTATAAATAATACCGAAAAAGCAATAAAAATGTAGATGATCATCATCATGGTTATATATTAAGATTTTACATGTTTCAATTTCCAGTAAAAAAAATATTTAAGAAACATTTTCAAAATTTACAAATGCATCAAACAATATTTGCAATTTTTGGAGATTTGTTTTATAAATTGCATAATGATTGAAATAGTTTTTACTCTTTATATTCTATTGCACAGTAGACCAACAATCTACATCATTTCTTTGCTGTAAATTGTCTCAATCATTAAAAAGAGTAAAAAAGAATACTTTTAAAATGATAGATTGTGTATGATAAAATATGGTACTTGATTTGAAGTCTAGATATTTTTCTCACTGAAAATAAAATTGTATATCTTTTGGTCATCAGTGTATTACTCTTTGTGAGTCAAACTAAATGTGCACTTTTATAAATGGAAAAACTTTAGAATTAACTTTATCCTCAAAAATATTATTTTTTTTATTAAAAAGTTTGCTTTTTGTCATCTAATAATTGATGGGCTACCATGAGTATAAAGCAAAGCTTAAGATGTTAACCGCAACCTATTATAACTGACCCAAGTGGCCAGTCCCTTCTTTACTTTGCTCTTATGAGCTGACCTTCTTATATGTCAATATATTCTGAGAGAAAGATTCTGGCTTTATTTAAATTTGTTTACGTATTGTTGATTGGTGGAAAAAAGTCACATGACCAATGGAAAAGTAATAGATGTTTTTACCCTGAGAAAAATATCCACAAATCCAAATTCTAACAGGAAGGAAGAGAGGTTAGATCCAGGTTGACATTAAATGGGATCAAGTTATGAAGGGGTCAAAGAAGGATGAGTGGAAAAAACAAAAAAACTTTCAGTTGTAAAGAGGGACTGAGCAGTACAAATGGATTTAAATTGTTGAAAAGAACACAAAATGGAGATTCTGATTTAAACGATGACTAAACGATAAAAATTCCTTTAATGTAAGTTTAAGAATAAAAATGTTTATTCTTAAGGGAGGTAATTTTAATAACAGCCAATTGTATTAGCAGTTGAGTAGTGTCAATAACAAAGCTTTCTTGATTCTTTTGCCTGTAGAAATACTCTCTTTATCCTTCTTTACTTTTGTAATTTAGTGTATGTGTGTGCGTGTGTGTGTGTAAATATAAGATTGCTTTTCTAAAAGCAGAAATTATCTAGCCTTAATTTCTTTAAGAATGGATTTTCAACAGGCTAAATTAACTTTGAAGGAAAAAATCTAATCTTGCAAAATTTCAAACATGAAAAACAAAATTATTACCTTGTAAATAAGTAATAAAAAATAAATTAAAATAAATAATATTTGAACCAAAAATCTGTGAAAGATTCAGTATTTTTTAAAACTGAATCAAATGTAATTTTCTGAAAATTTCACATTTTTGGATCTAAATATTTCGTTCACGAGCGTCTCAGGAAGTAAATCACTTTCTGGGCGACAATAAATACGTATTCAGTTTGACTTTATTCGAAAAATCCCATGAAACAGTACCCAAGGGCAGATACAAGGGACATAACTCTTAATCCTTATTATTATTGTTATCAGTAATTACTTACTGATGGGACACTAGTTTTTTGTAGAATTGGCTGAGATATAGAAAATAAATATGCAGACACACATACACATACATTCACAAATACCCATAAACACCCGCATATGTTCTTATATAAATTCCAAAGAAACATGAGGATTCTCCCAAATATCAAATAAACATTAAACTAATTATAAATTAAACATTAAATCTATTTATAAATAACCAATATTTTATGGATTTTGCTGATAGTTTTTTTTATTTATTAATCTTGATAAAAATATTTTTAAATATAAAAATAAAAAAATAATGAGAGTTTTGGGTCAAATATGTATGGATTCACTCGAGAAATAAAATTTAAAGAGGAATCAGATTTTTCTCAACTAAAATCATAATTTTATTCAGATAAATCCACTTAGTGCATATACTTTGTCAAACAAAAAGTTTTCAAAATTAAATTTCCAAAAATTTAGATAAGCCTTATCTTCATTAGAAATATTGATACCCTCTTTTAAAAATTTTCTTTTTTTTTAATAGTAATGCTTGTTCATCATTAAAATTGTAAAAATTGATGAAAATCAAAATGATCTTAAATCAAATAAATTATGGTTGAATACAATAACACATTTTTCCTTCAATTTTAACAAGAACTGGTATCAATTTTATTTAAAAATTTTATTTAAATTAATGGCAGCAATATGTTGTCTGAAACTTTGAGATGAAGGCATATCACTATTTTGTGAATTATTTGGTTTTGTATTCTTTTGATCTCCAAATTTTGGTGAATTTTAAAAAATATCTTTAATAGAATAGCATCAGGTTTGTTAACAACTGAATGAAATTTAATCCAATTTGCAAGGTTAGGAAAAATGTCTTCTTTCAGAATGAACAGAATTTAACAAACAGTGGGAATTCTTCCAAGCAGACAGGAGATATGATTTGACAAAATGTAAGTATTAAGTTAAAAAATTGGGACTGTGGATTATGACTAGGTTTGGTGTTAGACTTTTGACTACATATAAATTATTAAATAACAATAATATGGACATTATTCTTTTGTTAAAACGCATTTCTTATCTAATGCAAATTTTCTTTTCATTATGAAAACATTTCATAACAGAAAGAAAAGCAAAATCTTTAAAAGTAATTTCTGATCACTTTCCATTTCTTCCAAATGAAAAAATGAAAAGAGAAAAATCATTTATATATGAAAATTAATTTTAGATTTGTGATGTGAAAGTATGATTCTTTCTTTCATCAGAAATATTTTCATTTTTGATAAGTTTGTTTTAATATTTCTTTAAAATTCCAATCAACTTTCTTTGGCTTTGATTTTTAATTTTATAAGCCAGTTTTTACTTTCTAGGATGAAAAGAAGGAAAATGAAGGGATTGAATCAAAATTTAGTTCACAGTTGTTTCTCTGAACTTTTTATTCGTCTCTTTTTCCTATGTCATTAGGATTCCCAAGTATATATTATCAGCTGGTATTCATCATTATTGTACGTTTGTCATACAGAAATTATCACAATGGAAATAGTAATATTAGTTGTTTCCTCATAAGGAAAGTTAATTTAAAATATTTAAATATCACCCGCATTCGAAATAAAATTTTGCAATAACTTAATAATAAATGCATTAATTCTTTACTTTCGCAATTGATTTAATAAATGCATTAATTCATTTAATTTGAACATTCTACAAACATGGTTGTCATTCTAAGCTAAAAAGTCCGGCTTCAAACCTATTTTCGCCTATCATTTTGAGAATCTTCCTGGAGTTATCTCCCTTAGACAATTCTAATTCGGATGAGAGACACGTTACGGAAAAACCGAATAATCAGCTGACACAGATACGAGCAGGTCAAAAAATTTTCCAGCATCAATAATTTTTGTTTGGGTAATATAAAATAAGCGATATTATTTAAGAAGTGAAAGCTCCTGTTTGCTTATCGATAAAAGAAGAACAAGCAATAATAATTGATTTCCTGTTCTATTCTCTTTTACGAGCAGGGAAAGAAAAAGCAAAAGAAGAGTAAGTGTAGGAGGCCAGTCAGAAAACACAGAATTTTTTTCTGTTTGCCTTCCAGCCGTATTAAACCAGCTCTTGTTTGTTTAACGAAAAAGCAATGAATTAATAGAACAAGAAAGTTTCTTGTTCTATTCCCTTTGAGCAGGGAGCATCAAAGAAAAAAGTAAAACAAAAGAAGAATGTTGGAAGTCAAAGAGAGATACGCAGCGAAGGGCAGAAATTCTGTTGCTCCATTTCAAAAGTCAAAACTGTCAATCAAAACTCAACCTATTTTCTCCCGAAACGCTGTTTTTATTGTTCCGTGCGTTTAAAAAATATAAAAAAATTGTATATTCGAAAGACTTTCCTCTTAGTCGGACACATTTAGACGAGAAATGGTTATTTACTAGTCAATTTGCAAGTTTCTTTTATTATTGATTCTGATTTATTTATTTATTTATTTATTTTGTTTTTGTACGATTATTCAATTTTGAAGTCAAAGCGTAAAAAAACCTTAGTCTTACTCTTCTTAACGGAATGTCTGGTGACCCTGATGTTGCATCAAAAGTTACTTTTTACTGATTTTTATAAAGATTTAAATTCGGTGACGGATATTCTTGATCCCTTCTTAAGATCTATAGTGGTGTAGGGTTTGAACAGTTGATTTACCCACGCCAAAAAGATTAATGAAGGATAATAATGACGAGGAAACACACGGATAATTTTAACAAAAACAATAAGCATTTGGCTGCGAAAGGAAAGAAATAACGATGACTAGTTTTTTCAACAACTTACATTGTTGTTGGAAAATTGGTGAAATGTTGATTTCGGTTGCCTACCGTCAAGAAGGCGATTAGATGTGAGGGTTGTGCCGAGAGTTTTTTTGGGGGTTTTTTAAGCATTTCACCCCAAGCAAGACGGAAGTGTCACTAGCACAGAGGGTAAGAACAAGAGTAAAGAGGCGTGTTTGAGGAAAGGATAAAGAGAAGGACAGGGAACAAGATCAAGGCATCAGATGATGTCGATTGACATTACACTTGAATATTTGAAGATTATAGTTGGGAACCAGCAAAAATAACTTGTTAGAGCAGTTGCTGTGAAAATACTTGTAGGGAAGCCATGGCACGTCTGTGAGTGACTGTAGACAAGATCAGGACCTATCACATTGCATATCCATCTCAGGATTTTGTCAAGGACCTTGAGACTATAGCAGGTCACCAGACCATATATGACAGCAGTATTCCATGCAGGGATGGATGGTTGATTTATAGATTTGAAGGATGGACTCTGGCGAGAAAAACTTTCTGGCATGACACAGAGAACCAACTTTCCTTGCAGTAGATGAAGCTATTGATTCAATGTATTTGTTCCACCTCAGATCAGCAGATTGTGAGATCAAGCAGGCACTCTTGTGCAGTTGAGCATCAGTCATTCTGATGTGAGGCAGAGAGGGTTCTCTATGGTGGGTAAAGGAGAGCAGTTTCATTTTGGAGGTATTAAAGTTTACAAGCCAGTTCCTGCCTCAGTCAACCACAGATAGGAGGTCTTTTTGAGATCAACAGCCAAGTTAGTTTTGTCAACAATACCAGATTTACTATTGAGGCAGGAGTAAATAGTAGTGTTGTCCATGTAGATGCCTACTTGGGAACTGAAGACATCAGGAAGATCGTTAATAAAAATCAGAAACAGCGTAGGACCCAGGTAATGCCTTGGGGAACACCAGAATTCTTGAGAAAAGAGCTGGAGGAGAACCCATTTAGGACGACCTTCATTTCACGACAGGAATAATTGCATTGTCAAATAATCATCCTGTAATGCCGTATCCCTGAATCTTACGAAGAAGGCCGGCATGCCAAACCCTATCAAACACTTTAGAGATATCAAGAGCCACAGCTTGAGCTTCTCTGTTCAGGTGCTTGGTATACAAATTCAGTTATGGCTGTGAGCACATCAGCAACAGATCAGGCAAAGCAGAAAACATATTGCTTGTCAGAGAGCAGATTATGGGATGTAAGGTGCTTAGCAACTTCAGTGTTGATTAAAGCCTCACAGACTTAACGAAAGTGTGGTAGGAGACTGATAGGATGGTAGTTTGATGGGTCAGAAGGGTCTCCAGAGTTCTTAATGACAGGCACAACAGATGAGGACTTCCAACAGGCTGGAAAGCAAGAGTTGGTGAGGCAGTAGTTGTAAAGTTTAGAGAGGACAGAAGCCAGTTCAAGAGCACATTTCTCCAGGACAATGACTGGTATCCCATCTCCACTACTAGCCTTATGGGAGTCTAATTTAGAGATGATGTCCAATACCATTGATGTCGAGCCTCAGTTCTAGGAGAAAAATCAGGTTTGGGTACACCAGATGAGTTGAGCATTGAATTGATTGAGAATTTCCAAACAAAATATTCAGCCTTGTCAACTGTTAACCGATTTCTTGGGTTGATATGACCAAGGTCACAGCATATAGTCATTGGTTGGGTCTGATATATGTGTTGATTAATTGAGGTCATGGTGGTGGGTCAATTTGTGGTAGGATGTGTTGGCTGTCAGGGTGACAAGGGATTGGTGTAGCTGATAGGCCTGTGGTGGAATGTCTCACTGTAAGGGTATACCTGTATTGAGTAGGGTTAATGACAACATGGAAGTCGGATATTGTTTCACTTAAGCGGGGTCACAATGATGATAGCAAAGGGATGCCTGTAGTGAGTCGGGTATGCCATGGTGATGAAGAATTAGGTGTAGTTGTAGGCCTTTTCAGAATGTCTCACTGTGAAGATATGTCCGTAGTGAGTCAGGTTGCCAAGGTGACAGCATTGGTGATGAGGAAGGCTTGTAGCTGGGTGGTGATAATGTTGAGATATTATAAACTGCAGTGATTTGGCATCATGAGCTTGGTGGCATCAAGGCTGGTTAGCTGCATTCTGCATGTGATGTTATAAATCATGTTGGCGGGTGTCGGGAGCCTGGCATTGTTGAAGCTGGATAAATGACCACATTCCATGTGTGATGTTATAAATCATGTAGGTGGGTGTCAGGAGCCTGGCAGTGTCAAAGCTGGTTTGCTGGATTCCATGTGTGATGTTATAAATCATGTTGGCAGGTGTTGGGAGACTGATGTCGAAGCTAGTCTCTTGGATTTTGTGTGTGTAGAGTCAGTTGATTATCAAGCCTGGAAGTGGCAACTGTTGAGTTGAGAGGAGCAGACATATCGGTGATGGTGGCAACACCCTGTGTGTCAGCAGGTGGCCTTCACGGCCAGCAACTGTAGGTGCTCATTATAGGAGGCCTGCTTTTAAGCAGATCTGGCAGTTCCCAAGAACATCTCCTTTTTAAGCAGGAATGTTCATGCTTGGCTTGTGTTGCTTTCACTGTGGGAATTTGCTTGTGGACCATATGTGATGATTGGAGCCTATGCACAGAAAGCAACTTTTTGATTTTGATTTTGCCTTCATGATGTTCACATACAGTTGGCATTTTTTTTTAAATGTTCATACTGTACAAGGTCCAGGAGAGGATTACAATAAGGAGTAGTATATATGGATAGGATAGAAAGATAACAGTTGATGCTAGACTTAAACAGTTAAAGATTATAGTGATCGGGGAAACATCCATTCTGTTAGGAGTATGTTCCATAGGGAAGTGGTTCACAGGAAGCTGTTTGATTGGAACTTACTTCTCACCAATGAAATACAGAGGGAATGTGGGTAAATTGCTACTACCAAGAAATTTAGTTCATTCAGGGATTTTCCATGCAAGTAGAGAAGTCATGTGACAGCCGCTTAGTGACCCTCAGTTCATAGTGTGACGAAAAGTGGTCAGTCAGTTTCCAGGAGTCAAACTGAACCATTGCTTTTTTTTTAGACCATGCCAAGCAAATGTTCAGTTTGAGGCTAAATCTGCCTCCCTCAGCCATGTGGTGCAGTTAACATAGCTATGGCACCATTTTCCTACCTTCACCAGATAAAGATAGTCCTCATGTTGGGAAAACCCCAGGACTCACCATTTCCCATTTGTGGAATATGTTCTTGCTAATGACATAGAAGATTAATCTTGCACACTCAAATCTGGAATCCTAAATATGGCAGCTCCAGTTGCTGTTGAGAATTATTATAAAAAGTTAGACTCTTTTTTGTCCTCTTCACTCTGCTTGTTGTTGCATGCATGTTATAATTTTTCTGTGTGGGGCACATGTAAATATGTAGATATATAATTTTGTGTATGACTTAGTGGCATAAAACTCTCTCTGAGAACAAAGCATCTTTGTCATTCCTTTTCCTTTCAGTTATTCCATTCTGTCTCTAAAATGAGGTGTTATTATATTATGGATATAATAATGCCCATAATAGGGGAAACACAATTAGGAGAATAAACCTTTCTTCCATAGCTCACCTATGTAGTAAAAAACACATTGATTTGGAAATTCTTGCAAAAATTAGTTGTCGGAATTTAATTAAACTTACAGGACTTATTCACAAATGAATGAAATTATGTTTGAAAGCTTTCTTTTTTTAGAAAATATTGGTAAAAATATTTTTTTATATTTTTGTTACCTCCCACTTATTTAATTTTATGACATTTTGAAAAATTATTTCTTATAGCATTTAATATTTATTGTAATTATTAAGACAAGTCCTGGGAGAATTTAAATTTTTTGGTCAAACAAGACCCCCAGTTATTGAAAATCTGCTCTGAATCATGAAATAAAAAAATATAATAAAACTAAGACATTATTTAAATAGAAAAGCTTTTTAATTACTTAATTATTTTTAATTCATGAGAAAAAATCTTTTCAATGAATAATGCATTTTTACAAGATTATTTTTTCCTTTTTTTAAATTTTAATTAGAATAATTTATAAACCTTTAAATCTTTAAATTTTGCATTGTGGTGATGTGATATTGTTATTAAATAAAAAGTGTATTTACTAATCATAAATGCAAAAGATTACTACAATTTAGCAACCCCTAGTATTTTAAAAAACTTTGATTTTTTTGTGTGTGCATAAATGTACTGATTTTTGTAAATACGGGCATCCATACACAACATTATCAGAAAATAAGAGTGATAACTATAGTAAATTTAATATTTATTTGTAATTTTCTAATATTTCCTCAATCAGCATCTTTGTAAGATCATAAAACAAAAGTACCTAAAATTCAATAAAATATTGAAATCCTTAAAATATTTTAAATTTTTAAGATTACTGAGTAGTTAAAAAAATTATATAAAAAAACATTTGCATTGTATTTATCATGTAAATTTATTGCAATTATTTGCTCCTTACTTAAATTTCCCAAACATTAGGCTATTGATAGATGTATCATAAAACACCCAGCTTCATATTAAAAAATGCTTTTCTACAAAATTTTAAACTAAAATTAATATTTGTTTCAATTCAGTTTAATTAATTAAACTTTAAATCAGTTAATTTTAGCTGATTTTATTTAGTATATTATATTTTTGAAAGATGTTTTAATAAAGAGAATTATGTTGTGTTGACAGATTATTAATATGGATGATTTTATTGATCTAACTGATAAGTAAACAAATATTTCCAATCAATTTAAATTCAGTATGAAATACATTAAATCATTTTGCTTACTGGAAATTTTATCTATTAGTTTGGAATTAAAACTAAAATAAAAGCTTCAAGGAAGAATTTTCATTTTTAAATATGCATCCACATTATGGCAAAAAGTCAATTTGCTCAGTTTCTTCTCTATGTTGCCAACCATTTGCAACAAGAAGCTTCAAAGTGAAGAAGAATATTATCTTTCTCGAAAGAGAGAAGCCAAAGCTTGAACTAAAATTCAAAACCCAAGTGGGTAGCAAGCAAAATCATCATTATTCTGATTCCAAATATTTTTTTTTAAATCCTATAATGAAAGGCAATATTGCCACTAAGACTCAAGAAGCTAGTAGGAGTGAAAGAGAATGAAAAAATTTTTTAGAAGAAACCAGAAACTGAATCCTATACAGATAAACCCTACTCCTGTTCAAAAACCAAGGAGGAGTGTGAACCAGATGATAGACAAACCTATCTACTCCTATTATGGAATCAAAATAACAATGACATATATTATGAGTGGATGACTGGATGCCTCATTCTTAACAAATTGTTTTGTTTCCCATGTTTGTTATTTTGTCAACATAAGAACACATGGACAACGAATAGCTACCGCAATTTGAACAATTTGATTACTGCATTGACAAGAGGCAAAATACCTCAGAACCATTTGAATACCATAATTGTTTTGAAAACCTTTGTCTGACAATGACTTGATACAGTGATTGATCACTGGAATTTTGATTTGGTTGCTTTCCAGTGATTCATAATAAATCAGAAGTGTATTTTCAGACATTAAAATTAGTTAATATTACATTCACTCAAATAATTTTTTGATGGGGAGAGAGTAAAACTCCATTGCCTCATTCTTTGGCCTTTATCATCAACTGCGTACTTTGATTTCCAAGTCAACCTTCATCACTGCTATAGTCACATAATAATGTTAAGATATTCAGCCCTTGATAGATTTTTAAAAAGCAGTCTGACTTTCCTTTAGACAGATAAAAAGGAATTCTTAGTGGATGACCAGTCATAAGAAAATACAGTTGTAACACAATCCCATCTTGTCATCTGCTTCTAGAGGTCTCATTCCACCTACCTCTCCAACATTGTATTGAAGTTTTTGATCTGAGAAAGCCTTAGATGAAGCTGGTTGGAACATCTTCAGGAATAAAATGAGTGAGTCATAAAATAAAGAAAAACAAAAGGCAACTTTCAGGACAGACAACTTTAGTCTCAGGCCTTCAGACAAATTGATCTCCAAAATCAGGTCTCAATTCTTCTGCTAGATTATTAGTCTTCGAACAGAATCTTCTTAAGCTAAGTAAAAAAAAAAATCACTTGATTAAGTCTTTTCAAGCAGCATCTTGCAAGGAGTGGTAATGTCTCCTCTGACAACTGAACCACAACTGCCTAAAGGACTATAATTGATCTGTTTATATTAAGATGTACCTGTATGGCAGAACTGGGGTTTTGATTTATTATCAAAAATCTGTAATTTATAATTTTCCAAATTTGGCTTGTTCAAAACCCACTCCAGGTTCTCATGTGCTTATTGGTTGTAAAACCTCTTACCACCACTTGTAAGATACATTTATACTGGCTATGTCATCAACTATATTTTCTTGAGTAATTACCATATTATCTGGTCAAATTATGAATTTCCAGCATCCATTTTCTATCTGCTCACATAATAGGGAGCGTTAGCATATTTTTGTATTTTCATGAATTGCCTGCCTCTCCCAGAATGAACAAAACGAATACTCAACAAACAGCAATCCATCATTTTATTCACAAAAGAATCTCTGCCCAGTTTTTTCCTGTCTAGTCCCATTTGGATTTTATCTCATGATCGTTTAATTTTCTCTAATAGCCCACCAAAAAGTCAGTTACATAATCAAGATAATTTTATTTTTTAGGCTGGTATTTTTTTTTCTGAGTTTCTCTTCTCCAATAAAGAATTTTTTTTTATAATCATTTTACTCCAAGCAAGGTGAGTGTTGTGAAGTTGAAGTTAGCACTAATCAGCTGCTAAGCTCGTACTTCTACCTCGTTATTCCCAGTGACCACTTATATGAGTGTTCACTTATGCTTATGCAAATTATGCATACTAATTTGCTAGTATCACTACATCTCCCTGAACCTTAAGGGTTTTATTCCTCTCATAGATCTTGTACTCCTTCTCCTGCTATTTTCATCACTTTGCTCTATTTCTCTCTCTCCCGTATTCCTTCCCCTGGGAGACCTCGATCTGTTGTGGGCTAGGCTGTAGTCATATGTGTTTTCTTGCATAATCTGGTCTTCGTCCGAACTTTCAGACTCCTTCTGGCCCTCTTCATCCTGCATTGTTTCCTCTTCTGACGTTTCCTTTTGTAATGGTTGTTCTACCAACTCATTATCAGATGGAATTGAAGACATTTCTTCGTTGTTTCATTCTTCCTCTTCACCCTGGGTCCTTATTTGGTCTGCATGGGCTAACACACTATCGCCATTTTCTCTATTTATTATGGCTGTATTGTGGCCTTTTTGCATTATAAATTCAGCTCCTTCTGAATCTGCATATTTGCTCTTTTTGTACCACATCTTTTCATTTGTAGAATATGACATCATTAGCGGAGCTCTAATCTGTCTTCCCATTAAAGCTGATGGGCTTTCTAGTCTTCCCGCATGTAGTATCGTACGATAACTTAAAAGCAGCATATAAGACACCTCCATATCACCCTCAATCAAACGGATTAGCAGAAAGAATGGTACAGACCGTAAAAAAGGGGCTAAAAGCATGCTCTCGATAAACTGTAGTGAGGAAAAAGGACAACAAAAGTACAGGATACAGGAAGACAGAAGATGGTGAGTAAGCAGACACCTGACTTCTTTCTTGTCAACATTTTATGTTTAAATCTCACTTTCACTTTTAGTTCAAAATCTCAAATTCCACTTTAAGCAGGAAAAGAAACGTAGGATATTTTAGGTATACTAGTAAAATCCAAATTACCTAAATTTGGAATATAGGCATTTCACATTAGTGTGGGAAAATGAAATAAAATCAAAAAATAAAATAATAATGATGATGAATAATAAAAAATATACATTTTCCTATGATGCTAGTCATAAAGGAACCGGAAAGTTTATTATCCTACTTGACTTCATCAAACACCATTCGGTGGTGGTGCTGAAGTCTATGAAAAGACGAATATTTTCCTTCCTCACTCTCTTTCTACCCTTGCTCCAAGATGTAGCATGATGTGAAAATTACTTTCCTGCTGGGAAACAGTCATTTACCCATTACCTGGTGCACTTATGACTGAACTCTCCACTTTCCAACGCATAGTGTTTGCACATGTCATCCAAAACCTTCACCTATGAAGTAAATCAATCTTTTCTTTGGTTGTTTAAACCATTAAATAATGCTTATCCTTACTTACCCTACCTTATGAATTAAGATAAAGAAAATGGACATACCATTATAAATATGCTTAAATAAGTAAGTATAAAGCTTTCTTTGGTCATTCTAACCCTGCACAAGGATGACTTGAGCTCCACCACTATAGCGATGCTTATATTTACTAACCCTGAATCTTGGACCCCCCCAAATGAAGATAACTGATAGACATTGAGAGCTTTGTTCACTACTGTTTATATAAAAAAGAGAATAAACAGTTCATAGTAGATATCCAAGTTTTTGTATGCTGTTTTGTTTATATATGAACACACATCCACCTACAATATACACCAACATGAAACTTTTAAATTCCATATTAGCTTATCAAGTTAATTCTTATTCCAACTGACCACTATGTGTAGATTCACTTACTTGTAAAATCCACACCAGTGACACTATTAAAAGTCTTAGAAAAGAAGCAAAAGCAATAAATGCATGTCATTAGTGTAGAAATCGCAAAAGGCAGATTTACGATATTGTCAATTTCTTTCTGAAATGTTATCATAATAGAAGTTCAAAGGAGATAAAATTAACATTTTTATTAACAAACTCTTTTACAAAAATGAACTTATCTATTTTATTTAGCACTCAAAAATAGTTTCAAGAAAGATTAATCTGACACTTATCCTTTTTTCATGCAAACTAGATTTTTGATCAATTCTGTCTTAGACATGTCTTTCATAAATCAAAGGGGATGTGTATTGTTAGATGTTCAGATGTATTTGATCATATTAAATCATGTCTACACATATGTGCACACAGTGGGCATATTTAATGTGTATATATGGGGAAGGAATTTCACATCTGGTAAATTGATTTTTTTAGAAAATTCAAATATTTTATATATATTAAATGTCTTGTAATGATCCTTTGCCATCTTCACAAAAATTTAGTATCTTTTTTTCTTCTACCTAAGAAAAATAGAATTTCAAAAACTCTTTCTTTAAAAAGAAATTTTCCAGCTGTTTTTAAAATTGTATGATCTGCCAACATCAATATTTCTAAGAATTACTGAAAATATTCTTTAAAATTGTTTTAGTGCTACCGGAAGTTGGCCATCCCTTTTGTTTGCTTTCGAAATGTTACAAAATATTACTGTACAAAATGAGAAATACAAACTGAAAACATTATTAAAAAATATCTGAATTTATAAAAAATCATTGTAGAATATTTCAAATTTTGGAAGAACTCACAGCTTTATAATGTTTAATAGAAAATGAACCTTGATCAATAAGATTCAACACAGCATTGAAGTTTTAAAATACATTTTTAAGAACACAATGTTATAGTAATCATCTTTCAATTTTTATGAAACAAAAATAAAATCATTCTTTTAATTATAGGCAAGGTAAAGGAATTTACTGTTAATTGCGTTTGTCATTATCCTTAATAGGCACTAAAACTATCTTTAATTTGATTTCACTTTTATTTTATTAAAAGTTTTAATTCTTTTTATTTATGAATTATTAGATGGTTATTATTTATTTTGTTAAGGAAAAGTTTTAAATAATGTTACATCCATGATAAAAGAATTTAATTAATTCTTATTCTCTTAAGAAGTTTTTTAATACACACATTATTAGAAAGGGTTTAATGTTTTTCTATGGAACATGAAAAACAATATATTACTGTAATTAATAAATTTTTTGTTAAGGGATCCAAGCAAAAAACTGAAGCACCCAACTAAACATGTCAGTTGGATTTAAAAACCAATGAAAATAATAATCATTTAAACACATTTTGTTTAGCATAATAGTTAGCATGCTAGCCAAGAAGACCCATTGCTAGTGAATTTAGTTTACAGAACTTTTAGAAAGTTCCAAATATCAATTTAACATAATTTGGCCAAAACAAATGCTGCTTTAGTTAAGAATCAAGGGAAATGACAAATAACAAGTACTCCTGTAAAAGTTGAAATTTCTTCACTCTATCTACAACTAGTTTCAAATTATAACAGCTTTTGAAATTTTGGCATAACACTCAGGTCTTTATGTTTATATATATATGTGTGCATATATATATATATATATATATATATATATATATGGTGGACTCTCTTATCATGAATGATAAATAAGGGTCAGCATTGGATGGTGCCTTTCATTTTACAGTTATGCACACACACTATATATATATATATATATATATATATATATATATATATATATATATATATATGTAGTGACCAAATAAATGCTAAAAACAAATGCCAAAATAAACGCCAAAACAAAACTTGGTGTTGTGACACATTTTGCTTGGAAACAAACATATTCACACAATGGTCTTATTGATAGAATAAATCCTATATGCTAAAAAAAGAGAAAAACAAAGCAAATTCCAACTACAGCTTATATTAAAATGTTAATGCTTGAACCAATGAACTCAATACATTAGTCATTCATGATAAAATGTCTGACCATAATATTGACTCAAAGAATATGGTTTTGATTAAAAAAATTATTGAGTTGAAAACTTATTAAAAGTGCACTGATTTTAGTATCTTCTATGCCAAATGTATGTCCAGGATCACACAACATATCTCCTTTCATCATAAAATTACTATTAATACAATGTAGAATAGTTAAAAGCAATAAAAAAGAAACTGATAAAAAATTAATGAAACAGGCTAAGTTTAAAATTTTTATAAATTGGATGTTGAAATTTAATTTAAATGTTGGAAGTCTCTGTATTTTTAATATTTTAATGGAACTGTAACCAACATTTGTTGTAATTTTTTCTTTTTTTGTATATAGCACTCATTCCAACAGTAAAACTTCTGAATGAAACATGTCAGAACAGTTTTCTGTCTTGTCATTTATTTACTATTATTCACATCACAGACAAACACTTATATATATATATATATATATATATATATATGGGATAATGATATATAAATTTTTATATATCAAGAACAATTTTGTGGAAAGATATTAAAAAGTGGAAAAGTTTTCATGTGATGTGTTTCATCCTTTGGGACTTCATCAGATTAAGTTTATGTTTACATTGAGGTGACTAAACATGAACATGAACAAAAGACAGTGGGAATATTAAATTTAAAGATAATTTTTTAATGTGTTTTAGGCATATAATCTCGTTAGTTTCATTTAGATTCTTTTCATCACTTTTGTTATTAAATATCCCATATTGTGATAATAGAAAATCTGCCAAGAATGGTGAAAGAACCTGGATGCAAATTTTCTGTGGATGGTCTAACAATTAAAGCACTTTCTAAAAATTTTCATCTTAGTGAATTGCATTCTCTTTTAATTAGAGTAGCATATTTTATATCAAAATGGTGGTCAGTTTCATTACAGTGAGCAAGTAAATCATTTAATGTGCTCTTTTGTAAAATATCCTTTTTGTGTTCACATAATTTTTTTATTTAAATTCCTTGAGGTTTCTCCAGTGTATTCTTTGTGGCAATTATTAGATAATAGAGTAAATTTCTCCTTCAAACTTTAGATTTTTGTTTCATATTAATTAATCTTTTAATTGTTTTAGATATAGTTGTGATACATTTTATGTTGAGTTTAGATACATTCTTTTAAATTGTAGTTGTGATAGAGTTAGTGAGTAGAACAATATATGTTTTTGATTCATTGGGTTTGTTAGGAGGGTTTGTTTTCTATTTTGGAATATTTTATACTTTACCTTATCTTTGAAAAATCTCAAAGAATTTAAATAGAAGATTATATGAACACAAAAGGGATATTTTACAAAACATCATGTTAAATGCATTAGTTGCTCATGGTAAAATATGCTCCTCTAATTAAAAGAGAAAAAAAATTCACTAAAATGAAAATGTTTAGAAAGGGCTTTAATCACTAGATCATCCACAGTAAATTTTCATCCAGGTTCTTACAATGTTTCACCATTCTTGGCAGATCTTCTATTATCACAATGTGGGGGTTCTTTACTAACAAAAGTAATGGAAACAAAAAGTAAAAGAATCTAGATAAAATCAGCTAGATTATATACCCAAAACACAAAAAAAAATCATCTTTAAATTTAAAATTTCCAGCATCTCTCATTTGTGTACATATGTAGTCACATCAACATAAACATAAACTTAGTCCAATGAAGTCCTAAAGGACAAAACAACTTTGTCATACATCTTTCCCCCATAATATATATATATATATATATATATATATATATATATATGCATACACCAAATGTAGAGGAAAAGAGAATGTATATTTATTATTAATAGTATTAATTTTAGCTCTGTTATTTTATATTGAGCACTTTCATTGTCACCAGCACTCATTGTGCAATGTTATATATATATATATATATATATATATATATATATATATAGTGAGAGAGAGAGAGAAATAGAGATAGGTGACTATTTTGAAGGAGATGGTAGAAACTAAATGAAAAAAAACAAAAGATTATGAAATTTTCCAATCTATCTATCTATCTATCTATCTATCTATCTATCTATCACCTCTCACTCTCTTATATGTTGTAAGTTTAGATGATTACAGTACATAGGTCCTTGATATCTGGAACAACCAATGAGAAACATGTTAACCATGGCAGTAACAATAGTCTGCAAGACTAACGTGTTGATCACTATTTCATAACAAGGCAATAATTACTTTTGAAATCTCTTTTCTTAATCTCAGCTGACCATCATGAGGAACTTTGATTAATGACTGAAAACACTTCATTCAAAAAAACTAAAAAATACTGAAAATTTATTTTTCTTTCCCCCCAAATATAATGGCAATAATCTATTCTTTGTAATTAAAGAATAGGCATGTTCTTCTCTTGACCACATACTGTTTTTATTAGAGTAAAGGTATATATTCTTTATACATATATATATATATATATATATACTTCAGTGCAGCAGTGTATGAATTTATTTTTATGTGTGCAGGTGTGTGATTGTCTATGCATATATATATATATATATGTATATGTAAGTATGAACATGTTTGTGAGGGACTGAGTTGGTAAACATTTACAAAAAGTGGGCATATGAATTGATAAAGATTGTAACCCATTCTTCTCATTAGTTGTTTGTCTCAGTCATTTCAAAAAGATCTGATCGATAACAAGTGGAAGAGATGTCTGTTTGAGTCTCCTGGCCAAACACACTATCATCCCTGATGTACTGTCTCCGCACTTCATCCCGATACGGGTGGAGATGATAGATGAATGTCTCCCAGTTGATGTTGTTGATTCCTGTACGTTTCACTTCCGCTATTTTCCGTTCTATGAACTCTACTGGATTCTTTGGTCGTTCCATCATGAGGCTGCTGAGAAGGCATTCAAACAATTGTGGAATGCCATGCTCTGCCAAATACACCTTTGCTTCTTCTTTTGTTGCTGACATCATAAATGGCTCACAAAGACTGTTGCATGCAGACAAGATTCTGCAAAGGGCTTTCTGGAAAAAAATAAAATAAATTGAAAACAATAAAAAACAAAACTTACGCAATAAGAGTAAAAGTTAGGAGTTTTCAAACTTTTTACTTTGTATTTTATTTCAATCTAAAGTTACCTACAAAATTCTAAGAGAATAAAAGTTTAAAATTCCATAGTCCAGATCAAACCTTTGTCACATGTTGCCATATTGATAACTGTGGTGACAATATAAAATTATCCCCAGTTGAAACTTAATCTGAAGTGTCAATGACTAAGTGCAGATAACTTTTGAAAAGCTATAATGAACAAATATAAAAAAAAAACATCATGTCAGCCTTGAAAAACCCCTTAAAAATGTGGACAATTATTGAAACAAAGAGATTCTGAAATAAAGCAAAGGTAACCATAACCTGGCTTGTTTCATTTCACTAAGAATAACCTTGATATACAGGAGTAAACCCAGAGGACAAATCTGGAGCTGAAGTCCCTAAGACAGTCTGGCGTTATGTTCACCTTCGTTCTAGAAACTCCTGTGACAACACTGGTGTCAAACTGTATTGGACTCTACTTTTCTCTTGGACAACATTGGTGACATGGAGAGAGGAGACATGTTGCATGGGCAACCACCAATCTCTCATACAACCCTGCCCAGGTCTGCGCCTTGTTGAGGACACTCCAGTGTCATCTCACCATGACAGTAAAACACAGTCTACTGATGGGAGGGTTCCGAAGGTCCTTCTGTAAGCATGAGGGTGACCTCATCTTTGCTTCAAGGCTGCCTGCAAAAAGGATGTGAGGGTGATGGACATTGAAAGGTGAAAAGATATCACCAACGATCGCTCATGCTAGAGACATGATTTACACCAAGGGTTAGAGTGAGGAGAGAAGAAATGGAGGCATGCTTTTTAGCTCAAAATGTGAAAATTTTAGCCAGTAATGATTGATGAGCTAGGCAACTTAATATATATTAATTTTACCTTATTCAATTTGAATAAAGTGATCTAGTGGTGAGTGAGTGTAGGAGTACTAACTCTGAATCTCATGGCTCATTGTGCTAGTACTTCTGGCCATAAATACCCAAGCTATTAAACCCACTCATGACATTATGTCATCTATTTTGAGATACATTTGTATTCTGCTGCACATTCTTTTACATGTTTATAAAAAACTTAATATTTTAAAACAGTCACCAAGTTTGATCTTTATTTGAAGGCAACCATGCATGTAAATGATTTAAACTTTGAAAAACTATTTTATAAATATAAAAATATATTTGGGCAGCATTTTTAATAAATTGCTTCAGGGGTGAGCTGCACCTCCCTTTGGTTTTATAACTTACCAGATCATCAGTTTCTACTTCTAGGGGACTGTAACCAGGACTCATGGCGCAGGGGATAAAGGCATTAGTTAGATCCAGTGACAGGACCCAAAGAGTGTGAATTCAATACCTGGTTAAGGTGTTGGAGAACTTGGAGAGGAGAATTAACAGGAGATAACATAAATGACATCCATTAGACATGGCATGTGGGACTAGAACAGTCTACCCCAGCGAGCAAAATAAAGGGTTCACTTCAACATTTCAACCACCTGAAGAAGGCCGGAGTGTACAACGCCCAAAACATTGTGATAAATATGGCAACAAAGATGAGAACAATAGTCCAAATAATGTAAATAGTGCACTGAAGGACTGTTCTAACCCCTCCTCAGGTGATTGGCAGGTATTTGCTAATACAAGCTGGGCAAAGATTATGTTTCGTCTCTTCACAAAAATTCCATCCAAAACGTCCATGGCACTCTGGTAAGTTTTGCAATGAGAAATATTAGTATATATGGATATGGAAACATGGTACATTAGCAGGTTAAGTCTATCTGTATCAGTAATAAGAATGGATGAACTGTTTTCCAGTGCAAGCAAGAACCCTTTGAATAATTGTTTCCAGTATTGTAAGGTGTCAGTAGGAGACTGGTCTGCAGAGTCCAAGTCAAAATGTTCTGGTTTAAGGTATTTGTCCAGAATTGTGTTCAATAAATTGTAATGAAAACTCAGAGTCTAGTTCAGCTTAATGTACCTTTATTGAATGTGACTGAAGAGTCATTTCATTCTGGTTAAGATGGCATGACTTGTTTATACAAATCATAAGACAACAGAGGTAATCATGTTGTCATACAACACTACAGTATATTGATTAGATTCAGTAGAAAAACTCACATCAACGACTTTTAAATGTTTTTTTTGCTCTGATCTACCATACCCTACCACCCAGTCCCATTGAAAGTGAAATGGTTAGTGAAAGACTGATACAAATGTGGGGAATAGATGGTGGAAGCTTTTGAATAGGTGACTGACAAAAAATTAAACAGATATTGTCATACTAAACAAGAAAATTACAGCAATTGGGATAAAAATTAGACAATTGTCAAATGGTCTTCATTATTATAAAGCTATTAGGAAGATCAAAACTTTTGATATGTAGATTTCTATAGGTAAAAAAGAAACAGACTTTTTTCTTATATAATCACAGAAAATACAAGCATTTTCTGTCTATCTGCAGTAAATTTCAGTGATAGTTTGAGTCAAATCTTTCAATATACAATGAATTTTTGAGACTTATAAACTTAATGTCTCAGTTCCATTTTTACCAGAGCTCATATTCCAATTTTTAGTGTTATTGTTTTCTTTAACACTCCGTATTTCTGGTTCCAATATAGTATTCATTTCTATACTTGGCTGACTTAGGACATTTTTGTGGCCTACCATATGTGCTGATCCCTTAAGTTTTCGTATTTTCCAGTGATAATCTCTGTCTATTATTTCAACCTCATCTCACAGGGGGTAATGATCCCCCTTTTCCCTCCATATGTGGTCACCTATGCCTGATTTTTTTTACACACATTCCTTAGTCATGCTCTCCTCTATGGAGGAGGTCTTACTTGGAAGAGGTGTCTGCAAAGTGTTGAACCCCTTTTGAAGGTTGCCCTGATGTTATATAGATGACAGATCTTTTGTATTTTTTCCAATAATCCCTTCACATAGGGTAGGCAGACCAAAGATGTTTTCTGAATTATGTTATCCTCTTGTGCTCTTCTATCCCAGTTTGTCAGAGCCACTGTATGTACCCAGGGTAGTTGTTACATTGTAGGGTACTACTTACAATGACCATGTTTTATTCATATGTCTCTGGGTCACCACTTATGACTTTTGCTCGATGCTGTAAGCAGTGGACACTCCCTTTCTTTACACTGTATGGGTGGCAGGAGTTAAAGTTGTCTGGTAAATGTTGACTTGCAGCATACAGATTCTATTTGAGATATTAGTACATCTAGAAATGTTTGAGATATTAGTATATCCAGAAATGTGAGTTTGTTGTCATTTTCTTTCCACTGTGAACTGTATCGACGATCTTTTTGAGTTCACATATTCCAGTAGTAGCTGGACCTGTTCCTGGTGTGGCCAGAGTATGAAGGTATCATCTATGTATCTCAGTCAAAGGGCTGGCTTTAGTTATGTGGATTCTAATTCCATTTCTTCAAAGTATTCCATGTATATGTTTGCCATTGCTTGTGTTAATGGCAAGCCCATTGCTAAGCCTTCATCCTGTTGATATATGTTTGATCCCATTCTAAAGTTTGTCTCTGATTATTAATAGTGCCTCCTCCGTGGGTACCTTGGTGAACAAACGGACCATGTCTAGGCTCAACATCTGGTTGGATTGGATGGGGCATCCTTGATTATTTCAACAATGATGAGGACAACAGTCCAAACAATGTAAATAATGTAAATAATTAAAATGCCTCATCTCAGAAATATAGACAGATAAGATAATTAGATTGTGTATTTTGAAAATTCCTTTCAGGCCATACCATGTAATCTCACAGGCTGCATATGGCCTGCAGGCCTGCTTTAGTCTAAAAAGGTATTTTTAATAAAACAAATATTCACTTAGAATTTATAAACAGCACTCAAACAACTTGTCAACAAGGAGGAAAAACAAAGTTAATAAAAAAAAAATCTTTAACAAACAACTTTCATCAGTCTTTAATAAAACTTGTACTAATAATAATACAGGTTGTTAACAGCTAACAAAACATGTAATCAAGTAAATTACTGGAGTTTAATGACTTTAAAAAGTAATCATATTTTTGTAAACAAAATGTTCAATATTAAAAATAGAGAACAATAATTAATAGATAAAGAAAACATCAAAAGACTTACTGACTAAAGTTTTGCAGATTTATCTGACTCTGAGGAGTGGTGTAGCTGGGAAATTTGAAGTTGGAAAAGTAAGTCTTTTGAAATTTTCTTTTATATATATATATATATATATATATATATATATATATATATATATATATATATATAAACACATAATATTCTTTGGTGAATTACTAACATTGATTAACAACAACCTAACTACTTTTAATTTATTCAAAAGTATAAAAGAATTTGGCTTTGATATATACTGTAAACAATAAGATGAACATTAAACAAATATATTTTCAAGTGCTTCTTTTCATTAAAGATGAACACATCCATGATTAAATACAACTGGTAATTCTTTTATTAAAATGAAAAGAATAAATTCCTTCATGGCACACAAGACTTGAATCATTATGAAAAGACTGTATGTTCTGTCAAGGTTGTGGAGGAAAAAATAGACTGAGTGGAAGTAGTTCATCTGCAGAAAAACAAATAACCACCAGAAGAACCAAACTGTAACACATCAACAGCTTTTGTGACAGTAATTTCTTGATAACAGTGAAATGTTGCCATTTATTACACTGCATAAATGAAAACAGTCATTAAAATAAAAAACCTGAAGGGCACTTGTATAAAATATTAAATATTTCATCTGCATTTTTAACCTTAACTTACATTAAAAAATGATTTTGGCTGCACATATAAATATTTACTAAACTTAGCTTAGTCTGATACAAGTATAAAAAGATTGTGTTGCACCAATCTTCCAATTAAGAAGTGCCTTCTTTTCTATTGTCTGAGCTTGAACATGAGCCACTGATGCTGGTGAAAAATATGCAAGTGCTTTAGTGACTGAGCATGCTTATTAAGATATTAAAATATAAAATATTATTAAAATTATTATTATTAAAATATAAAATATTAGTAGAATTAATTTATTTGGATAATGTATATCTTAGAAGTACTTGTTGTATATGATAAGAAACATTATAAATAAAAGAAATAACAGAAATTTATATTCTTGACAAAAACTGTTTATCCATAGCATTCAAGAATGTCCCAAAAAGACAACAGTTTACATATTATGTATTTCTCATTTACAGGTTTTATAATGTTGGGTTGCTCATTTACATTCAGATTGAAAGCAAAAACTTTCAGTTTTCAACAACATTTTAAATACTGATTTCAATGCCAACAGGTTTTTTTTCAATTGTATGATTGGCAAGAAACAATGCTCTTATCTCTTATCAGTTAATTTCTGCTTTATTCTGATCAAATGAATTTAAAACTGCAAATGCACACCATTGTCCAATCATCAGAAACTATTGAGATTATTGTGCAATAATAATGAATATGCTAAAAGCTAATAACTAGTAGTAAGAATGTAAAAGTTTGTGAAATAAAATTCCTTACATAAAAATGCTTGAAAATCTTAACATTATTTCCTAATCAGAAATTGTGTAAAAGATTCTTAACAGTGTCACTATCAAAGCTGAAAATGAGAAGTTGTGATATTAAATATCAAGTGTTACTGATAAGTAATGCACATCTCAGAGAGAAAAGCTTAGTCATGCAAAATAGAGACTATTTTAAGCTACAATCAGTGGATTAGAGAAAAAGTGAGATTCTTAACATTTTCTCAGATATGGAAAAAAAAAGGACATCAGTATCAGCCTTGCAGCCAACTTGCAAGTTGGCCATGCCAATAGATAAGCAGTTTCCAAAAAACTCATAAAACCTCACTGGCTTTAATTTTCTTGAATTTGATAAGTATTTTCTTTCTTTTTTTTCCAGCAATGAATTCAGCCATACCATTTCTTTTAAATGTTTTCATTTAATACAAGTATTACAATTATGGCATTTTTGAAGCTTTACTTTAAACAGGATCTGAAAGCTGGTGATTCTGCTTTCATTTCCTTCCACTTCAGGAAGAGGAAGGGAATAAAACAATATCTGAAACTACTGCTTGAAACTAGTTTAAGCATTTTAAGCATTGTAAATTGACCCTTGAAATAAATTCCAGAAATGGTTGATCATCAGTTGTTGATTATGGTGATTTAAAATGCAAAATAAAGAAAAACCTGAACACCAGAACTTGAAAACTTTCAAATTAACTAGAATCAAAAGAGGCCATATGTAGAGCATTATATAAGCTTCTAAAAACATACTTAAGAGGTTTCCTATGAAATCTCAGAAATTAAAACACATCGCTAAAAGGATATTTGCAATACTTGTAGTAGTATGCGAGAGAACTTCAGAAATAAAACGAACTGATTCAAGGGTACGAAATAAATTTTTATTTATTTGATTTAGAGAGTCCTTTGATATTTGGTGTAGCAAAATGTTTGTTTATAAGGTGGATATTGGTAGCAATCTGACAAAAGTCTGTTTTGGTTCAGTATTTGACAGTTTAGAAATCAGAACTTAGTAGTAGTAATCATCTTAGAAATAGGTCAGTGTCCATCTACAGTTTTTTTCTCAGCCCAAAGAAAGGCAGAAGATATCATTAGCAGATGACCCCTTAATTACTTCACACATCATGCATGGCTGGTTTCTCTGACAGTCACATCTCTTGCTCCGTGGGTTCTCTTGCCATCCCTTCTCCTTGTCTAGCTCAGAGCTGTGAGCTTATATCATTTTGACCAGTCTCCCAGACTCTGGTGTGAACTTTGGTTTTGGCTAACATCAAAAGTTTTTTCATTTTTTTTTTTGATTGGCCCAAATTATTTTATTTTCTGGCATTCCTTTCTTTTTATATAGGAGAAGTTATTTGTGAAACCTGTCTTATTTTGATAGATTTATAGTCATAATTAAGTAGGCTCTGATCCTGCAAACTTCCAGCATTTTTCAGCAGGGTTCAGTTTTTTCTTCTTCCTCTTTTTATATGAGGGTTACCTTCTCATTAGTGGATAGAGAAGTATATAGAGAGAAGTTTAGAGAGAAAGAGAAAGAAAGCAATAAGGTTTTAAAGAAAAGTGCAAATGCCTTATTTTAATTTGAATTCTTCTTTTTTTGTTTATATATTTTATTTTCATATTTTCTTTTATTTGAGTGAGACTCACTACATACTCTTCTTGAAAATCTATTTGCTATATGACTTTCAAATATATAGTGAAATGCAATGAGAAGAAGGTGTTTACTTACAAAACCCAGACTATTGGAAACAATGGCTGGATCGTGGACAATCTGCAGAATCTGTGACAAAACAAGGAAAATTTAATTATTAGTATTTGGTTGAATTTTGAGCAAATCATTCAATTTGTAATAGTGCCAGATGGTCAAGTCATTAACTCAGTTCTCTACTGTGAAGAATAAACATTTTGTTTCTCTCACTAAGAGAAACACTCTCCTATGACATAACACTGCTTGACTTCACAAAGGTATCAGATTTTTCCAAACCCACCATATAGTCCAAATTTCTTTTCTTTAGACTATTACATGTTCTGGTCTAGGGCATTATTTTTCTGTGGATGGACCTTTGTAAATAATGAATAGCTTTAACAGGGGTGTCATGACATTTTTGCTTCAAAGTCAAAAAAGTGCTTTTACTAGTGAATCAAACAATCAGCAAACATCGAATGGAAACACTAGAAAATGATGGATTGTGTTTTGATTTTTTACATGTTTATTTTTTTTTTGTAATTGTACAATTAAAATTTGATTGAAAATGATAATAGTTTTGGTATATCCCAATATGACATTCATATATATTAATACAGAGGAAGCTACTCCTTGTTATCACATAAGGCCTTGAGATAACAATAACTGCTTGATAACATCAAACAAAAGATATAAAAATTGAAACACTTTATATTTATTGTTATTGTTATCAAACCCCTTATTTCAAATTAAAGAAATAATAATTTCAAGTTATGTAATTATTTTTCTTTAATTTGAAATAAGGGGTTTGATTTTGTTAAAAGTAAATCTTTATTTATAATGATAATAAATAGCTTTCTCTTTTGTTGAATTTTTATAGGAAATAAACCCTATTTCCAACAATTACATGCACACATCAAAACCATATTAAAATATGCCCAAACTTTATTTACTACCCAATAACAAACAATATTACAAACATGCCAAAACGATTCCATAATACAATACACACCATTTAAATCAAAATGTCTGTTGGTTAGAAATTAATATCACCAGGTGAAATATTTGACCAGAGAAGTGTCCTTCTCCAAGCCAAACACAAGAAAGCAGAGATATGCAACTGCCTCCCCACATGCTGAGAGAAATGCATTGACAACTTCAAATGAATCAACTGCAACAACTTGGACGGTCAGTGAATCTTTGCTGATGGTCAGTCAGCAACTTCAATTGAATCATCTCCAACAACAACAAATATCATTAGTGAATTTTTACTCATGATAAAAGTCTTGTGTAAACCACAGCAATTTCTGTGAACCAACTATCCAAAGACTTTAACTTAACAAAAGACTATTTTCACTCCTTTTTGACTCTTTTGAATTCATGTACATATGTTTATAAATATAAATTATTTATTTAACAGACATTCCCATGTTTTATTTTATTATTGTTTAGAATTTGGACGTTCAAATTTTTAATATAAAAAAAATGGATGACTGAATTTTTTACATTTTTCAATTTTATTAAATTTAAAAAGTTAAAGTCATCAAAATAAAAAAAAGCAATTTATTATAGAGCATCTATATAAATATTTAGATAAAATTATTCATTTCTGTGAATACAATATTAAAGATAGTTTTCCATTTTCCAATTGTTTATTAGAAGATTATTACTGCAAGAATGTGCTTGCACAACTGAACTCATTGTGTTGTGGTAAGGACAACGGGAGTATTTTTTATTTATGTCAAATTATGTGAAATAATTTCTGAAATAGAAGCCAAAATAAGTACTTTTACTTAGAATTGAAAAAGGAGAACATTGAAGAGCTCTTTGAGAAACAACAAAAGTGAAAAGATCTGTTTGTAAGGAAAAGCAAGTTTTTAATTGATAACAATACAAAGCCCCGCAAATATGTTGTGATTTGAGCAACATTAGGATTCAATTCAAAATGTGAATTTTCTCATACATAATACCTCCTGTTAACAGAGGAGATTTCACAGACCAACAATGGTTGTCTTAAATATAAGGAAAAGAACAGGAAAAACAAACAAAAAAACATTATCTAAATTTAATAATCAGAGCCAGTGGAAATTCCATGCAGCAATTAAAAAAAAAGAAAACATTTTAATAAAACAAAAAATATATTTTTAATAGTTTGAAATTTGTATTATCAAAAAAACATTTTTATCTTTATGTAGTAAAAAGCTTCTCTTTTTAGCATAACATTTTAAGCCCTAAACTTTTAATCTAATGGTTTGGTGCTGTCATTCAGCAACTTTTTTATACCTATTGAAATACACTTCTTTTTCTTGGTACCAAATGTTGAATATGAAGTTTTTAGTATAATGGCCTATCACCTAACAAATCACTTAAAAATATGATAATGAGAGTCTGATGTCAAATTTTGAGCCATTGATAATATGAAATTCCAGTGCTGTAACCACTGAGCTATCACTGATGTTTCCACCAGTGCTTTTCCCACACCTGATCAAATTTCAATTACAAGGCAGTAAAAATAATTGTTTGAGATCTTTCGCAGAACAATGTCTAACAATAGTGTCCATTTGCAAGAGCATTGGGTAATACAACCATCTTTAATCTGTTTAGCCACTTGAAGGCTGAATTGACAGGAAATGAAGATTGACAAGCAGAAGAAGCATCAAAACAGAATAAGACAAGATTGCCATTCAGTGTATGGCTGGCAGCAAATTGAAACTATTTTTCCTTTTCAGCATGTTCCTCAGGATCCATCTTTAGAGACATTGGCAGTTGTATAAGTGTTCATGTCTCTTTGAATCAACTTCTGATTATCCATTCTTAACAACTGATTATCTTTTGGTTTTCATGCTAACCTTTGTATTTTTAGATTCCTTGGTTGTTTGGAATAATTGTTTTGATAAAGAGACCAGTTCTTTGACCAATTTTATAGAGATCTAGCATATTTTTTCAGAATTTTCTCAAAGACAAACCCTTATCCTTTCAAATAAAATTTCTTCTTTTACTAAGCAGATCAGAATATAATTTCCAAGTGGGTAGTATTAGTTTTACAAGATTAACAGTATGGGAGCAAAAGCTCTTTGAGGATTTGAAATTTGTTCACATATATACCCAGAGGTGAATATGGATTTTACAAGCATAATATTGATTATGAGCAGTAAGATATATTTCTGGGACAGAAAATCTTTCTTCAAGTTTTTTTACATTAATAATTCTTTCAAAAGAGATGTTGACAGTACTAATCTTCCCAGTAAATCAAATACTTAATTTTTTTAATCATTTCACCCTAAGCAGGACAAAAAAGCCACTAACACACAGGAGGTTAGTGAATGTGAAAGAATATAAGGAAAACATTAAAGAGCAAGAACAATAAAAGAACAGAAATTAAGAAAACAAGATAACGATTGACACTGCATTTACAATTTTTGAAGATAAGACTTGATTGGAAAGCAAGAGGCTGGAAGTGAGTTCCACAAGTGAGAAGTGCAATAGAATAAAATGTTAGCATAGAATTTCTGGTTACATCTAGCCATTTTGACTGTAAAATAATGAGATCTTGCTGCCAATCTAGTAATGTATCAAAATTATTTATAAAATATTCACAGGGAAGTTACATTACAGTGGTGAGAAAGTGACTGAAGTCAAGATGCCAGGTCAGGACCAATGACATTAAATATTCTTCTTTGGATTTTATTAAGGATCACTAAATATATAGCAGGAATATCAGACCACATGTGGCAGCAATATTTCAAGCATGGACAAATGATAGACTTGTAAATATGTAAGATAGATGTGGGTGAGAAGAATTGTCTAGCATTATACAGAGAACCAACTTTCCTAGCAGCAGACCTAGCAATTGATTCGATATAATCTTTCTACTTCATATCAGCAGAAAAAGAAAGCACAATGAGTCACTTTCCTGGAGGTTAGCATTAGCCATGCTGATGAGAGGCAAAAAGGGTTCTCTCGGACAAGTAATAGAGAGTAGTTTTATTTTGGAGGCATTAAAATTAAAAAACATTCCTTGCCCCAGTTAACAACAGAATGCAGGTTGTGTTTGAGATCAGCTGCCAATTTAACCTTATCAAACTGATCAGACTTACTATTAAGACAGAAGTAAATAATAGTGTCATTAGCATAGATATCAAGTTAAGAACTGATGCCATCTTCTTCTTTATGTTCCATGTCCCTTCAGGACATAGGCAATCATGATTCTCCACAATTTTCTGTCCTTTGTAGCTCTTAATAAATTTTGTCTTTGTTATTTCTCCTAAACTTTGTTCCACTTACTCAAGAAACACCCTTACCCACTCCATCAAATTCTTGCTGTCAACAAATGCCGGCAATTTTAAAGTAACACTCTCACCCTCACTCACATCCAAAGTAGTTAAAGGAGCGACAATGGAGGATGTCTATAACAGTTCATTTTTATCAATTATTTTCTTTGTGTTTTGTATATATATTATCTTGTATTTCTTTTGTGTATGTACCTTCACTTTTTTGCCAAAAAACAGCATAGCATGATGAAAAAGGCCCCAAACTTAATAAAAACAAATTTTTATTGTCAAAATGTTTGTTATTATTAAGAGGAAAGACCAAAGTATTTTTTGATTATTTTATTAAATTTTTAATCGTTTCTAGCATGTTCAAAATTGTGGTAATTTTTTTTTTCAGTCGTCAACCTGGGTTATATTTACATTAGTGTTTTTGCACCTATTTTTCAGGAGAAAAACATATTCATTTGGAAATTCTTGCAAAAATTAAATAATTGTCATATTTTAATGAAACTTTCAGGACTTATTAAGAAATGAATGAAAATATTTTTGCATTCTTTGATTTTCAGAAAATTGTAGTAAACATAATTTTTTTTACATATGTTACAACCCACTTACTTAATTTCATGAAATTTCAAAAAATGAAATTGGCCCCAGAAATTTTTTTATGGTGGCCTCTGAATGACATTATAAAAGGTCACATGTTTTAAGGGTTGTTCAGGCACTGTGAGCTTCCAGGATTTGCACATTGTAGAAGGAGAAATCTTACCAACATTTAAGACAGCATGCCTGAAATATGGTCTTCTCTCAAACGATGACACACTGGAACAGGCATTGCTAGAAGCCGCTGCCTGTCAGATGCCCTTAGAGTTGTGTATTATGTTTGCTGCCCTGTATATGAACATATGTGCACATATATGAACCCTGCAAATGCTCTTTACCTGAGAACCACTCACAAGGAATCCATGATTGAAGATTTCTTGCACTAACATTTTAATGCAGACCATGGCACTGATGTAATTCTAATAGAGAAAGCAGGAGCTTAACAAAATTAAGGTAAGTAAATTTCAATTACTAAAGACAAATTTTATATAAAATTCACTTGTTTGCTTCCTGCACCTGATCTTGATAGTTCTTGCAAAATCTTTCACATCAATCCTGAGATTAAATGGAAAATAAATTAGACAAACTGATCCAAGTAAAAAAGACCTTATAAATGTAGGCTAATTTTTTGTGCCATGGAGCCAATTTCTCTCTGTTTCATAATTATCTTAATTACTCCTGAAACAAATATACAGTTAGACAAATATGCAGCCAAAAATACACCTCTCATCCCAAAATTCCAATGGATAATACAAAAAGCAAAAGCAAGCATTGTAGGTGTGTAGTGGGAGAGGGCCTCATAAAAATTATTTTTTCTTGCTGCTATTATATTGGGTTGTCAGATAAATTTGTATTTTTTCCAATATTATTTGAATAACACAAGATTTTTTGCCCGAGTGTTTTATGGCTTTGTATAGCTCTATTCTTCATCTACAACTTTTGTTTATTATTTTATATTATTGACTGATTTGCGAAAATCTTTGATAAATAATAGGATTAAAATAAATGAAAACAACAAATTTATCAGATGACTCAATATATATTATATGCTATGGCCATTTGATATTTTTTATTTTATGATTGAAAAGATTTAAAATGTTATCCAAAGTTTAAAAAGAATGAACTTTTGAATGTGAAGTAACATTTAAATAACAAATTAATTTTAAAAAAAACTTAACTTTTTAGGAAGGAAGAGAAAAAGGTTTTCAGTCAATAGTATTTTTAAAGTAATAAAGAACCAGCAGTAAAAAATGTTTCTTTGATATATAATTCTTTTTAAGAAAAAAGAATCAATGAAGTAATTTTAAAAACTTTTCTTGCTTTAATTTTTCTCTTTTGCAAAATATAATTCTCAAAATCTTTACTTTTTTCTCTTAATTGTTTGTAATATTTTCAAGAGTAAACTCTTGATTTATTTAATATCTGATTTTTTCAGTCAGTTTGGCAGTCCTTTTAACCTGATAGAAATCAATTATAAAGTAATTAAATGAGTTTAAAATTATTATTAAATAACTCTTAAATTACATTTAAAAGTATTTTTATAAGAGATTTAATAAAAAATTATCATCATTTGTAAGGGGTACAAGAACCCAGATTAGTTAAGTTACTATATTGTCATATAGATGTTCAGAATGAGGCTGACATTTTTTCATGACTGTTAATATCACCATGAAATATAAAAACAATATTTAGCAAAAACTGAATTGTAAGTAAATATTTAAAAGGTTGAATTACAGATGGAATGCCTGGTAGTTCAACTGAACTGAAGTAAAGAAACCCGCAGCTAACCTCGTGGTCACCAAATTGTTGGTACTAGATCAGGGGTTGTGTTGAACAAAAACTAAAAGTGTTAGGAAAATAAACAAACAAAAGAGTGAAACAAAAAAGATTATTTATTCTATCAGGAACATCATTTATGTAGAGAAACTTTAAAGGTATAAAACGTATTTTTATTGATTTCGAAATTATATTACCACCTGTCAATCACTCTCTTTAAATCTATCATCCTGAGGACACTGTCAAGTCTATTTAAAGAGTTAAAATTAACTCATGAAATAGAGCTGCTCTCAGCATAAATTTCTGGCCCTGTGGGAAGAGTAAAAAACTCTGGATTTAAAGCCAAATTGTTACCAATGACTCCAGGGACCATAAATTCATAGCTGCATCCCGTTACTAAACCTTTTGAGGAAACCCTTCATCCAAATACAACAGTGATACAGGAAGGCTCCTTCTGAATTGAAGTATTGTTTCTCTTGCTATCCCATTTTATATCATTGACTTTTTCTATTTGACATGCAATATAAAACTTCTGCTTTTCATTTTGTTTACATGCAATATGTAATGTTCATAAAAGTCCTTCTTATGGGGTGTATGTGAATATATATGGGTAGGTGTAGGTATGTGTGTGTGTGTGTGTATTTCTGTTTTATGGTTTGTTCCTCTTGGCTGCCATTCTTCTTTCCACAGTAGGAGGTTTGGGTTTTTCCCGAACAGTTGTCGGCTCCTCTTTGATTTCTGCAGTCAAGTTTAATCCGTTCTCTTCTTCATCTTTATTTGATCAGATTTGGTATGGATTGCTGAATGGTATTCCTCCTTCAAGTTGTTGCATACTCACCAAAATACCTTTAATCCATTTCTCTCTATACTTTTTAATTTTCCATATTGCTGCTACTATTGCAGCAATGATTAACAAAGTACCTATCACCGCAGACCAGTTTATCATGATCCTTTTATTAACACCCCCCAAATCTATACCTTCCTTTCCTAAAATTTTTAATCTGTCTTTTAACTGATTTATGTTAATTCTTTCTATTGGTTTCAATAACTCTGGCATCTTTTCTAGTGTAACTCTAGGGAATTTGTTCATTATTGGCTCTCATAATTCTGTGCAATTATTTAAGCTTTTGTCAACTATCCCTATTATCGAGTCCTTTTCTTCATATTTCTCTTCAGCCTGGTAATATGTGGGTAGGGATATGGATATGCCAAATGCTGAACACCTCGGGTGGAGTTTAATTAGGGACAAGGCGGTTTCACTCTCAGCATTTCAGTGGATTCCCCTCCATATACCCTGGACAGATCGATTGGTTTCTGTGCGGCCACTACCCAGACTCCATCAGATACACTGATAGCTCATGGTAACACAGTGTTTGCTAATATCTCTACTTGGCAATTTCTCTTAATCCCTTCTCTATTGTCCTTAAATAATGTGACCACCTGTTACATATATAGGACTTAATGAGGTACATGTTCCCAGAATATCATCTCTACACTTCCTGGCTTCCTCTGTTGTCAGCATCATAAATTTTGTTCTAGCTGAATTCAAAGTCACATACTCTATCTCAATCTGGTATCTCACCACCGCCCCTCAGCTCTGCTCAGCCTGGGGGTAGGGAATATGTAAAGTTATAATCTGATATATTTAAAAAAGGCTGTCTCTGTCTAACAACAGAATGGACACTACAACCAGCAGCTTATTGTCTTCTAGCAGGGTAACACAACCCAGGGCATTGTAATATTTCCATAATTCCCTGGTGGGGTCCACTGGTAACCTCAAGTGATGGAGTAATTTACTTTGAATCTTTAGTAATAATTACCTCAAGTGTCTAGGTGTTACTATGCTTGGGGACAGGTGTCCCAAAGACAACATATCCAATTAAGCCCTCACATGCTCCAGCAAAATTGTCAGGGATTGACTAGTCTGTCATACTTTATTAGCAATGGTTATCAACTGAAAATACTGTTGTATAAACCCACTTAGTTCTTGCAGCTTAGCTGTCACAGCCTCTGAACTATTAGCTATTTCTTGTTTTAGCTCCCTCAGGTTATTTATTAACCAAGCAATACTGGCTATTGTCTTGGCCAGTTCTAACCTCATTATGTTCAGTATTGATACACTTTCTCTAGCCACCTGGGCCAGGATTCTTTGATCCTTTTCTACCTTCCCTAGTTTTCTCCTTATAACCTTGATGTCATCTTCAGTTACTGTTCCAAACAAGATATTTAACACTTATCCAACTATGGGGGCCACTGCCCTCTTGTCTCTCGTTTGTAGTAGTTCAATTCTTTTTAGGTAATTCCTCATATCTTCCCACTGGGCTTCCATTATAGCTGTTTCTAATTCTAAACAGTACAATAGTCTAAGCTACTTTACTTCAGGGGGATAATTTTTTGCCACCTTCAATCAGGCTAGACCCAGCCTCTCCAATTTATCTAATAGTAACTTGTATGGGTTCAAATCTATCACAAAAGTGACCAACCAGTTTAACCTTGTTATTAATTATCACTTCACTTGTGTTCTTAAAAATTGTATTTTGGCAGTGTCTCCAGACTCTTGTCTTTATCATCATCATCAATAGTATCGGCCCTCTCATACCAGCCATTTCTACAAGGGTAACAAGATTTCATTATTTTATTCCGTTACCCAGTCATTGTTAATTTAATATTCTATGAAATTATTCTGGGATACTCCCACTACTTCCTCCGATGTGAACCTCTTCCCATTCCTCTGATTCGACCTCCTCCTGCCTGTCTACCTCCTGACTCAGTCCCTATACTTGTATTCTCTTTTTGGCCTTTTCTCAAATCCTTTGACTCTCTCTAGCCGGGGCCACTGCCACTGATAATTTTAAGGGTCCCTCTTTCAGGACATCGTGGCATATGCACTCCTCACTGAGCACCTCCATGGAAAAATCAGCCAATTGGGCCTGCATCACAGCATTGGCCTTCATGTACTCTGGGAAAGCCAAATGAGCCAATTTTTCTACCCTTATCCCCAAGCCTCTGGGGGTGATCTGCTCTTCCAATTTCTCCCAAATCAGGTGGGGGTCCCCAAATAAGAGTTGACCAATGAACTCTGATACCTTCCTTGTCATGGCATTCCATGCCACATATACCATCTCCCAGTCAGAGAGACCATAAATAATTTTATTTTTATCGATTGACAAGAGCCAATATTTTATTTCTTTCAGGTCCCTACCAAAGGCTGGAACTTGGGGACCTCCCAAATCCCCCTCATGCCATTTGATGGTTGTTGCCCCACCATCTCATCCTCAACCTCTACCACTTCAGAACTCTCTGACTTGTGGTCACTCATACTAAACAAATCGATTCAAATCAAGAGAAATCAGAAAATCAAAATAAAACAGAAAATCATCTTGGCAAGACACAACAGCAAAAATCGAGACATTTCAGGGGAAAACCGAAAAGCGTCCTACCTGTCGCTTGTTACTGGGTCATTGTCAGTTTATCAAGAGATGAAAGAAAAAAATTCAGAGTGTATTATTAGAACCGTATGATCAAAATGACCAAAGTCTATTGGTTTGCACTCCTTTCTTGTCTCTCTCCTTTCTGTTGACTGTATTCTTGGGTTGGTCATAGTCACCCAGGGCGAATCTGATGGTCACTGGCAGCAAATGTAACACCTTCATTATAGTCAGCCCAGGGTGAATCCTAGTTTGATCAATAGAGTGATCTCTTCAATCTTGACCTGCCTTAGCCCACGTTGTGATTGATTGATTATAAGGAGGCCAAGATCAATTCATTGCAGGTCATACAGTAAAATTGGAGAAAAAACAGCACTTGAAATATATATAAAAAATATTTACTATTTTTATATTGAATACTGCATACAATGGTTCATACCATTCTGTCTCTTCTCAACTGTCAACTGTCTGAATTCGTTTCTGCACATTCATATTTATGAACAATTAAAAACCAGTGTGGGGCAAGATGAAGGTTGTGTTTTGGTGAATCCCCTGATTTCCAACAGAGTCCATAGTGTCTGCCAAAACAAAACTGGTGTAGGGGTGAGATGTAGTTGGTAGGGGGGAATTGGCATTTCATCCACCTGTCATATCCACTGTTTTTACTCCTGAGAAATTAAATTACTTCATAATTTTGGGGAATTCTCCTTCTCTCATAGGAGATGGATGCAGACATCATTTTGCCTGGTTACTTCTACTTTCTCTTATTACCATCTCCCACCAGCGCTTTCCGGTGGATGTGGGGCAGCTCCTTCAACCTCCTTAATGTCTCGTCAGTGGCTGATACCCTTCAGTGTGTGCAGACCGCCCCTCCTCCTTCCATGATTATTCTTCTGCACCTGTCATCTCCAGCATTCGGTCGAAGACTATTTAAAAAATAAATTATGGTTCTAAATGCTATCATCTCATAAATGAATTGACATAACAATTGGCTTTCTTGCCTTTGACCCAAGAGGCGCTTTCCCAGGGAAAATTTTGCAACTCACATTATGGTGATAATTCGTTCAGCTGAAGGTCAGCATTCTGCAGGTGTTCAATCTATTATTTTCCATCCTGACATCTCTGTAAAATGATTTCATTTGTAATTGCCATTTAACCTAATTCTCCTCATGGTGATCTCTCAGGCATTGTTTGCTGAAGATTGTCAACACTTGGCCTGTTCGTACAAACCAAGTATTGCTCCCAGCTGGCCTCCTGGTTCATTGTACAAATCTCAATTCTCTGGGAACCAATTATTATCAGTCTATCATTCTTGATATTTTTTAACACTTTTCATGCTAGTTTATTCATCAATATCTCATTTTTGTTGCAAGTCATTATTATTATTATTAATTACCAGCAACCCAAATAGTGTTACAGCATTAAAAAAACTTAACTAAATTTATTTTTGATTCATGTTTTAAGGTTGACAGTACAGATTTCTTTTATAATATGGAACACAGGATTTTTTTGGATTGGATAGAGGTGATGTTTTTCACAAACACCAGGGGTTCTTCAGTAAAAGCCAGAAGGAATGACACAACGCAATCTTCATTCCCTACATCTGACTTTGTGTTGAATTGAATTAATCTAGAATATGAAACATAAAAAAGAATTTCCAAGTATTTTTTAAAAATATTTTTATGTTTTGTAGCTATCCCCACAAATTACTTTAATGTATCAAACATTTTACTTTGATCCAATTTTTGTTTTTTCTAGGCTGCAAAGGGTAATAGCAGGTTCCAGCATGTTTTCAAAGTCAGAGACATTTGAAAAACATTATTTTTGCATGATTAATTTTAGGGTAAAGCAACAACTCATGTTCAGAGTGTACAATGAACACATAAATAAAAATAAAATCTATAAATTTGTTGATTATAAATGTTTACATCAACCTTGTGGAGCTTCTCAAATATACAGAGTGCAATTAAAATAACAATTATTACTACAGTTTGGACTTTTGTCTTTAATTCATAAGCTAAATAACACTATTCAGGAATTAAAAATCAATTATTAAAACTTTCAACTCTCATTTATTGTAAAGTTGTAGATAAATCTGTGACAAAACTACATTTCACAAATTAACTGGAGAAGTTTTTTTTCTCTTTTAAAAGAAATGCTCGCACAAACACAAGTATTATATGGTTCATTTAGTTAGTATATATGTAAATTTGCTTATTGCAGAGATTTACTTATCTTCCGTTTTGAACTATCAGTATTGTTTTTTATTCTTGTCTCAACCCTAAAGCTTATGAGGTGTTGAGTCATGAATGCTATCATACAAGAAAAGAAAACTAAAAACCTATAATAAAAATTAAAAAAGGTCCTGTTTTTTTGAAATTATAATGATCTTACTTATGTAGTTTTATTTAAATTTGTACACATGTATAAACATTTTTCAAACTTCTGTACCATATGCAACTAGTTTTACATGTCACAAACACAAGGTAAATAAATCATGGGAATGATTTAATAAAGGAAAAGGAAATCTGTTGTTTTTATAATCTTTAAACCACCTTTTTTTGTAATGATCGCTGGCCGTGGGTTGAAGTGGAGTGACATTTTTTAAATTATTTAAATAAAATATTTTTAATAAAATTTATTATATATCAGGTAAAAGCATTTTGTTTGAATATTAATTAAATAATTTTAAGTTTAGTAAATTATACGACAATTGCAACAAAACTAAATCTTCAGTAGTTGGTTTTACATTCTTACTGAAAAAAAAAAAAATTTTAAAGAACACCATAAAAGTTATTGTCCATGGGTTTACTCACCTGTCCTGATAAAATATGTTCCACTTCAGAACTGACATGAGCAGCTTATTTTCCCCTCCTACGATGAACAATACAAAGAGGGAAATTTTTTTCCCTTAATTTTTAAGTGTGATTGTAGTACTTTAAAATAATAGCAAAAGAAAATCGAGTGATAATCTCATAAAGGAAAATAATTTTATCGTTGATTCCATGAAAAGACAAAGGAGTCGGATTTAAAATCTGAAAGGAGCATCACCAATTTACTATCGTTGCCGTGGTAACCGAGTTAGCTCCGCGAGCAGACAGCACTTAGTTTCGTATTAAGTTGCACATGAGTTTGCTTGGCTACAATATTTCGAAATTTTCATTTGGAATTCATTTGTTTATATGACAGTTAAACGAGATGTTACTAAAAAGTTCTTGACCGGACCTGCTTTTCAAATAAAATAAATATAAATTTGACTTTAAAAAAAAAGAAAAAGAAAAGAAGAATTTCTTTCAGAGATTCCCTTCTTGCTTATGCCAATAACTTTTCACTAGCACTCCGAAAAGATCTTGGTAGATTCATAAACGAATGAAGTATATTTTTATTTTTTTAACCGATCGAGTTTTACTATAAAAACTAAAATGTCATACATACATTTTTTAAAAAAAATATCGGATTTGTCTATTTACTAAAAAACGTCATTTAAAATATAAAATCTTAACGTTTTTTTGTACCTTTTAAATTATTTTTTTTTAATTAATTTAAATAGTGTGCCGGAAAAACAATTCCATTAATTTGTTGCAATAAAAATAGTTACTTCTATTATGAACTTCTGTTTAAAATTTAATCTTGCAATGTAGCACTTAGACTTTCTTTGTGGTATTGTACAGCATATGATTATTTAACAGCATCGTTGTTATGAACAGTTAAGTTTTTATTAGAAAAATTAGATTTTTATTTCAGAAGATTTCATTCATAAAGAAAGGAAAGGAGTGGCCACTAATTTTTCAACCGATAGCAAAATACGAAGCGAGGTCTATATTATTGTTGCTGACTATTCGTGCAGCAATGGCGGCTGTTCAGGTCTGCCTCTGCTTTTACTTTACGTAAGTAAAGAAGGATCAATGGAATATTCTACGGTTAGTCCCGTATTGCTATCATCTGTTTTGAATGTGGATCTATCGGACATAGAGACCTTTATTGTTGTTAATAACGTTGGCAACACTAAAAGCCACTGGACGTATTACGTTTCTGTCTCTTTTTTCTTTTCCAACTGTCCTCTTATCGCGTAATTAAAGTGGCCTCAGTCTTTTTCTTACTATTTTCTTCCGTTTGGCCGATTGACATCAATGAGACTGGTCATACGTTTGTTTTTTTTTTTCTTATTTATTTGCCTTAGGACGGCCACATTTTTGTTTAAAAATGGATCTAAGAACAACTATCTTTAATTCACTCATATAATATTTATAAATAAACAAATTGAGAAAAGAATTGTAAAAATAATGAAAAAAAGTAATTAGGCTTCCGCTTCTCTCTTCAAATTTTAAATTTATACTATTGATTTGAAATTATTTTCATTTACAATCTTATTTCTGTTGGCATAAATATTTGAGAGTGTTCTATTAATTACAATGTGATTTTGCGATAAAAAAAAAATGAAACATTTATTTTAAATTTAACGAAGAGAAACCAGTGTTACCAATTTTGAAATTTTATGCACTTTTGTCCCAACTATTTCTTATTATTGGGTCTTGATCTGCGAATATATTTCTCTCATATCGACGTATATTGTATATTTTGATCAACCATTATATTGCTTCAGTTGTGTAACTGACGACTTGGAAAAAAAAAAAACCTTCGAGGGGAAAAATCGTTTGATTTCGCTGTATTTGTTGTTAAAGCGTAAGTCTTTATTGATAAAGTAAAGTAAAGAACAACTTAATTACAAATACTGAATGATTTTAAATTTTGTTTTAAGACAATAGCTGTTGCAAAGCAAAAAAATGTGACAACAGTTGGCACCTTTCTAACCAAATTTACTTCTAAAATAATTATTTTATTCCTACAGTTTTAAAAAAGAGAAATTGTAAAAAATGAATAACAGGCGGAATTAGATCCTCATCATAATTGTGATATTTTTTACCTGCTGCATTTGAGTTGGGCGTTGCCTATTGGAATTTATCAAGGATCCACGGATTCTTTAAGGAGTGGGGTTGCCGGACCCCTAAAAAGACCATAAAAATCTTGACGTCAACATGGAGGCTATCCCTTTAGTCAAAAGTAAACTTGCCGAGGATGAAAATTGTATTATTGTATCCTTTTTAAAATCTTAATGTTTGATCAATTTACCCGTTTTGGTTGTTGACGATTTGCTTAATGTTTGATCAATTTACCCGTTTTGGTTGTTGACGATTTGATGTATTGTTAGTTTTATTGTCATTTTGTTGTAGACAATTGGTATTTCTTCGACAGGTAAATTTTTCTTTTTCAGTTTGCACAAGAAACTGATATGTTTTATTGAGTGACTGTAAAAATGAAAATGGTTCTATTGATTAAATTAGAATTAGCATTTTGTTTTTATATAGCAATTTTTCTTTTTGGTTGCAATCCAATGAAAACTGACAAACCCATAAACATTGCATTGATGCAAATCAATTTCTTTCTCGATCGTGTTTTTGATTTCTTTTGCTTTTTAGGAGGAACTGGAAGAAAAAGAATCAAAAATAATAATTCGGCTTTTAAAATGACTAACGAAGAAACAAAAAAAAAAAGAAAGAAAATTGAATTTCTTATTTTTGAATTCCTACACGCTTCTTTTTGTTTCTTAAATTGAAATCTAATCAATCGGAATGGTGACATTCGAGGCAAATGTTTTTTTTTCTCACTCAAAAAGAGAAGGATCTCATGTTCAAGCTCAACCCTTAATTTATGTTTTTCTCATTTCTTGTTCTGACATAAAAATGTGATTTTGAAAAATCTTTTTCAATTGGAAAACAAATTTGCTTTTGGGGCGATGATAACTTGTTGGTATTTTTTTCTTGATAATTAAGAATACTCCAAAATCAAAACGGTTCCTTCGAATTTTTGACAGTTTTTTTTTTTAATTCCTATATTTGAGAAGAGATAAATAAGGCTTACAGGTGAATAGTGAATTACTGAAAATAATTTGCCGATTATTTCATGATGTTGATGTTTGAAAAGTTACTAACTTTCATCGCACCTTCTCTAGGTTCAAGCGGCATCTTTTTCTTTTCTTTTTTTTTTTTATTTCGGAGTAAAAAACAAAATGCCTATGTAGAATTTTTTTTGCATAATCACCCAACCCCTTCCTTTATTTGATCCCTCCTCTAAAAAAATCTTTTTAAATTTGGATGTAAGCATAGAACATTTTTATCTTCCTGAATGATTTTCAAAGGGATGATCAATAGTTTCTTAGTTCAATAGATGGACTCTGGCACAAGGTTATATATTTGTTGTCATTTGTGAGAATTCAAATTGACCTGGAAATCATTTGCAGTGACTTAAGAAAATTTACCGTTTTAATTTTATTTATATGTACTTTAGAAACATGAACAATTTTCTACTTTGTTTTGTGGTCAAAGTTTACGTAACGACTTAGTTGAATAATTTCATTCTTTTTAGCTTAAATGATTCACAACTGAAAAACAACTTTCAGATGCATTATTTTTGAGAAACAAATAGAAAGTTTTAAATTCTTCAAATAACGAAAATGAATAGAAATTGTTTTATTAATGACTACAAGAAAATTAAAAGTGAAAAGTTCTCACTTTTAGTTTTCTTCTAAAAACGACAGCATTTGAAAAGTGTCATTTGATTTGAATGATTTGATAGTTTTAAGAGCTTGTACTTGTACACAATGTATAGTTGACTTTAAAATCCGTTTAATAACCTTTTTTATCCTGACTTGAAAAATGACTTGCATTTTTTTTTACACTCCAGCACATTATTCAGGTTCGTTAGTTTCTGTCTAATTTCTAGAATTTCTTAAATGATAAAAAAATAAAAATAAATAATAACAGGTAAAATTTAAAAAACAAGGGGACGCATTCCTTTTCAGTTTTTTAATTGTCCAAATCCAGGTTAAAAACATTTATTTATTTTAACAATTTATAGCACTAACATTCTGTTGAACAGAAAAATATATTACTATTTACAAGAAGAAAATATGTGACTATAAAAGTTGGACCTTTTAACTAGTTATTAATTACATTATTAAATATTCACAATACCAGGTTGTTTTTTAAATGTATTTCATGTTGACTGAATTTAAAAACGTCTCTATTTACTTTTCTACAGTTAATTTTTCTGTCATGTGCTCAATTTGTAGTAGTAGTATTAAAATTGTAATGTCTTTGTTTTGTATTGTCCTGGTGTTTGAAATGCTTGAAGTAGTTTAGATTTTTTTTTTTTTTTTTTTTTTTTTTGCAATTGTGACTGAAAATCTGTTCTTTAAATTCATTATTTTATTTTCTAAGAGCAAATAAAAAATGAGAAAACAATTCCTTTTCAGAGAGATTTTGGAAACAAATTTATTTTATGTTGCACTGGAAATATTCTCTTTGTTTAAATAAATGTCTCTTGACACTTGACAGAAACCCAGAATAATATATACAATTAAGAATTATCCATTGACTGTTAATGCTGTCAACAAGTTAATTTTTTTAGATCAAACTAGGAATCCTTTCTTGCCGATGGTACCATGTAACCTACTGGAGATGAGTTTGCTCTTACAAATATCATGAAGGGGAATTACTTGGTATGACACCACAACAATGTTATGAGGAAACCACCTGTATTATGATTGCCTTTTTAATTTGGTAGCATTTCTGTTGTTGAATTACAAGAACATACAATCAAGACTTGTAAGCAAAACTTAAAGTTTCTGCCAAAAAACAATGTATTCTCCCCAAATAGTTTTAATTCTATATGATAGGAAGTAAATAAACAAGGAAAGGTAACTTTTTTTAATTCTCACTTAAAGTATTGCACAAAAAATATATTTTCAGTCAGCCATTTTCCTAACATATTCTTCTTAAAATGCCTAGCTTAAAAAGATATTTTTTGTTGAAAAAAAAAAGTTTTCTTATTCCAAAATTAGCTTTTGATCCTTAATCATTTCTTCATTTATTAAATGGTTTTTATATAAATAATTTCTTTTACAGAAAGATTTTGTGCTAGTGAACTTGAAATATATAAGTCTTGTTCAATCCTAATCCAGATATTATTACTGTTTGTGATATTTAGGAAACGGTTACCTATTTTCTCGAGTTGTGTTTAATAATATATTCAACATAAATGAATAAAGTGTTAACAGAACTGGCATATTTTGATAGTTTTACTTTTGTTCTTAAAGACCTAATGAAGTTATTTGATGAAAATGATCTGGAATAAACTCCTCTTGCTATTTGTGTTGGAAAAATGTTCTTCAAATTATTACTTATAACTGATCTTAGCAAGTGTATTTGATGGTGTACAGTATCTGTTATAAAGGAATATTTAGAAAATTTATTTTATATAGCTATGAAGATAATTTCTTTCTGAATTTCTGGGATAAAGAGTTATCGATATTTATATTCAGATTATTATCTTAATATTTGTTATCAAAAAGTTTCGGCTGTTGTGCCCGTCAGACTTAACCTAATAACAACAGCAAATATGAGGACAATAGGTCCAATTGTAAATTGCTAAAAAAGATAGGATATAATAGAATGATTTCTAGCAACCTTGCTTGCTTGTCTTTCTCTTGGGCTGAGACACATTCACCCATGAGTAGACACAATACTCCCAGCTCTTTCAAATCTGTTTTATCAAGGAAGATTTTTGTTGCAATCTAAATGTAAGCACAATTTATGGAGCAACAGCTGGTGCTTTCTCTGACATTATTTCTTAATTTATACTGGAGTTTTTTTAAATGAAGAATTATCAGTATTAAATGTTTCTATTTTTATTGTTATACTCACAATATTTCACCTGTTGTACTCAATGGCCATCTTCAGGTGTCAATCATACTTGGTATGCTTTTTGGAATTTTGAACTAAAACCCTTTATTCAGTCAAAAGGAGTAAATTCTTCTCTTTTCACTTTTCATGCTTAGGGGAGATAATTCTGTGTAGTCTTTGTGTCTCTTAACAACTAAAAGAGTATAAACTGTTAAACAATCATTCAAATTGTAAAGTAAAAAGGTTTTGTCTTGTGCTGAATCTTCCTTCAGATGCAACAGCCTCACTAAGTTTCAAAATTTACTTTGACAATCAGCCTTAATAATATGAAAGGTAGTTGTTTTCCTTTTGAAGGATTTCTTGGTTTGCTTATCCATATTTTATTATATAGAAATTGATTAGAAGGCTTTGTAATCTGATACACTTAGTGATTAAAAAGAAATACTTTTTGTTTAATAGAAACAAAATAAAAAAAATGTCTAAAAATTATACCTGAAATGTTTGAAGTATTAAATGGTGCTGTTTTTAGGAGGAATCTTAGTAATTGAGGACAAGAATACAATTCAATCAAAGCATACCAATTTGAATTATGCTATTTTTTTCTATCAATAAATATCTTAGAAGCATGAAGCTCTATATCAGGTGGAAAGTGGTAAAAATTTTAAATAGTTTCTCTGAGTTGTTTTGTAGTTCTATAAATGTACAATTTGATTGTAGTAGTTGGTTGATTTGGAAAAAACAGCACTTCAACAACAGACTGTATACTTGAAAAGGAAAAAAATAGGTGAATTTATCTGAAGTGTCAAGATAAAATAAGAGCTTAAACTAAAGCAGAACAACTGCTTCCATTGGAAAATTGAGATTATGATTTATGAGAAGTTCAATGGGTTTACTTTAAAGCAGATATTATAAATTGTATTTTATATAAAAATCATTTTATGATTAACAGAATCAGATGTAATAGTGTTTAATTTTGGTGATCAAAGAATTAATGATATTTTCTATAAGGCCTTTTCTGAAGATGTGTTGAGATTGTTTTTATGTTTGGCTAGTCTAGTTTTATTTTTATTTTAGCTTATGTGTTATAAATACACAGTTAATTCAACTCTTCAGTTACTTTTTGCTGTTATCTGCTTGACAACATTTTTATAATTATTGATATTATGATTAAAATGTAAATGATAAAATAACTATAATTCAGTCATATAGTTCTGACAGAAAATACTTTAATTACAGACATTGGGGCTCTAAGCTGTATGAAAACCTTCAATAAAATGCTTAATGAGATCTGTATTGTTCCTCATTAGTTGTCAACCAGTCTGGATAATTATCCCAAACTCCTTGTAGTGGTTTGCTTAAAGTTAACTAGCATGTCTTGAATTTCAATTATTTCTTTAACCGTTATTCAATGAAAAAAAGTGGTCCACTCATTTTAAAAATTTAGCACATCAGTTAAGTGAAAACCAAAGAGGGAAAAAAACACTAATAAAAATGCATGATATAGTTGTATGGTTATTTACAAAGTTAACTTGGTTTGGGTCATGGCTATAAGTCTGGAGCACCCTGTAAGGAGAATGCTTACTAAGGCAGTAAGGTTAACATTCAGTATTAAGACTAGCTTTCTAATTGCTACTTCATGCTGAGGTTTCTAAAACACTTCTTAGCAATAAAATGCCAAGTTCCTCATCCTAAAATCCCTTGAATTTTGACTGCCACTTGTCAGTATTTATAAAACTTGTCTTTAGAACTCCACCTTTCTTCATTTAGCCATCAAATAAACATGACCAAATGAAGAGAGGTGGTGATGGTCTGTGTATTTAAAAAAAATCAGCATTTGATGTTTGGGTATTTATCTGGGTTTGATCACCAAACTCTGCCTCTGGTAGAAAATATCTTTGCCACTAACTCGTGTGAAGGATATCCATATTGAATGTTATCAGTTTATTTGAATCTTATCTCAGATAACCTATTAGTTTCATAAAATGTTGTAAAGGGATATTAAAAATAGACTAATTAATTTTTGAAATTGTGTACTTTAAATATTGAAATAGAATTAACATTTTTTTGTGCATTTCAGTAGCTTAAACAAGATAAATTGATGTTTGTAAACTAATTTCTTTTGTACGATTTTGCAGTTCTATATAATTGGTACAAATAGATTTAGGTCTCTGATTTTGGGAATGCATGTTATTTTTTGTTTCTACTTGAGTAAGGAATGCCCTGCTTTTTCCCCACTTACAGCTGACTCCTATCGGCTATACCATGATTGTATGCAAGTCTTCCCTTCACAAAATAAGGATTGACTTGTGCTCAGTCATAAGTTGATGAGAAGCTGATATGCCATTATTTATTTAGAGCTAAGTGGATCAAGGCTAGCTTTTTGTCTTGACTTTTATGAAGTCTTTCTGCAAAAGTTGATTTTCACATTATTTCCTTGGAATTATGCATCATGTAGATAATTGGGTATTTATTGAATATTGAGAAAAACAACAATTTCTCTGAATGTGCATGTGTGTATGATTATTTGTTTTGTATGTATATAGTTACATGTATATAAATGTATCTGATTATGTGCATAAAATACCTGCATTATATATATTTATGTATATATAATGCTCATGTAGGTGGATATGTATATACCTTTGAAAGATTATTTGAATGAAATTGTTAATTCTATGCATAAGATGCTTTTTCTTCTTTCTCTTCTTTTATTTTATGGACATTTTCTTGAATTTCAGCAGCTCCATCAGTTTTACTTTTATAATGGTGACCATAACAATATATACAGGATGAGGCAGAGAGGACAGACATTTTTGAAAAATTCACATCATTAATTTTAGGTTAAAAAAATTTTATTGACATCATTGTGTTCGTATTGAATTTGTATTTGACAAAATTAAGTGTGGAAAACAACATCCCTCATATGGTGTTTTCTGTTTTCATTGATGCATTTCTGAAGGTGTTCTTGGAAGTTAACCTCCACTCCTTCAAGCAGTGGTTTTTCATGCAGTTTTCTCAGATTTTCAAGAGCCCAATAACAGCAATTCTGTTGATTCACCATGCCATTGAGATGAAAATGAGCTTTATCACTCATTAACAAAATGAGGTTGTCATTTGCCTCAAAAATTGCTTCCATTTGACATATGAAGTTAAGCTGCTGTACATAGTCCCCTGATATCAACTGTTGCCCAATAACCAATTTGTAGCAGAGGAAATGCAGTTCTTCAAGTAAAATACACCTTACTGAATGCTTATTGATGCCATGTTCAGTAGCATGCCTCCAAGCAGAGTAAAGCTTGTCTGACACGTTCCACATTTTCTGGTGTAGGTACCGTTCATGCTATTCATTAGTGTATCACGTATATGAAGAGCATGAACCCAGTGTAAGATTATGTTATGAGTGGGGAACATCCTGATTTTGGGGAACGATGAATCGGCGACAAAACTCACACTGAACTGCTGTGACAGACTCATTATTCTTCACAAAATTGTAATAGGCATGGTGCTCTATTGTCCATAGTGCCATAGCTTCAACTGAAAAGAAAAAATTGCTAAAACATCATGAACTGAATGGTATTTGTTGGACATATGTCCCTTTTCCTGGGGCTGAGTAATTGCCATTTCAAAAACATCTTGTCTCTCTGCCTCATTCTGTATTTTTAGAAATCAATACAAGAATGTCATTATCTCTATGAAGATAGCAAAAATCATTTGATCAAGCTTCGATTTTTGCAACATTTAGTCTTTAAACTTTTATTCAAAGACTTTCAACTGACTCATATCTGAGAGACAGCAGCTGGGAGGAAATTATTTGAAGTTTTGCTGCTTGTTTTTATTTACTTTTTTCTATTTTAATTTCTCTTAAAGCCAGTATTAAAATCTTTCTCCTTTTAACATTCTTTCTGTTAGTCCTTTAATTTTGAGAATTGAGATAATCAATGATTACTAAAAATTCTTAGTTTGCATTTTAATATTTCTTCTCCAAATACTATTGAAGTTGTAGGCTGCTTAGAAACTATTAGATTATTTACTGATTTTGTTGGAAATTTTGAGATGAGAAATTATCATTATTTTATACTTTATTATGCAGACCAGCATATTCATCTTGATTGCTATACACCATGTTTTAGTTGTTGTACCAGGTGTTTGTCTTGTATTCAGTAACCTTCTTAGAATTTTGAACCCAATCCTTTATTCAATCCATAAGAGTAGATTGCTCTCATTCCACTTTCAGGGAATATTTCATATCAGTTACTGCTAATGTCTTTCTTCCACTGAACCAGAGAATATGATTTCCACACTCCCAGACCCAGGGATCAAATTTACTACTACTAGGAAACCAGATCTGTTTTAACTAATGCCTTAATATACTGTAATTTTGGAACCTTAAACCTAAGACCTCATGTGGTGAAATTGTATGAGTGCCCTGAGTGTCAATGCTTCACATCAGCATTTCAATTTTTTCCCTGATTAAAGCCTTTTGATGTTCCTACAACCTTATTTTAGTAGGTGGTTTCTCCCATGTATTCATTGCCACAACTGTATGAGATGGTATACATACAGTTCTTGGTCAGGTTTTCTTCCTCTTGGTAGGGGGCTTGGTTTGGGAGTTAAATTTCTCTTAAAAGGATTTAATTTATTTTGAATCTCATCCTGATGTTGTATGGTCTGCAGATCATATGAATTATTCATGGTAGACAGACCGTTGCAGATTTTTTATTGTATACTTCTCTTAAGTCTCTGCTTGCGGAAGCTTATGTTATACTTGCAGGGCACTTGTTAACATGAAAGGTGTTTTTAATGCTGATCATCTCCTGTTGGGTTACCACTTACAAGTTTGACTTGATGTTATAGACTGTGGACAATCTCTTTATTAACACAGTATGTATGGTGGTCATTGCTGTTTTGAACCTATAATTTATGTGAGTTATTAGGACATCCAAGAAGGCTAGTTGGTCTTCTTTTCCATTGGGAACTGTATAGATCATATAATCCAGTAGTATTTCTACATATTCTTGGTGAGGCCAGAATATGACGGTGACTTCATTGATGATATTTCTACTGCCAAAGCATTCCATGTATATATGTTTGACATTACTCAAGTTATGGCAGTCTAAACCCTCTTTCTGTTGGTACATGTTGAAACCTAACTAAAAATATGTTGTTTGCATACAGAATATCAAAATCCCTATCAAGTTATCTGCTAGAACCTTCATGTGCTGTCTCTTTGCGAGGAGTCCTATTCTAATTTATTTCAAACCATTGATGAGAACCTTGGGGAATAGGCTTATTATCCAAGTAGCAGGAATGGGAGCATCTCTGATGGTTTCCATAAAGTGGGTGGTGATTTTACATAGGCAGGAGTGGGTTGATTATACCTATGAGGAATCTACTCAGCTTGTCACAAGCTGAGCTCTGACAACTAACTATAATCCTCAGTGAAATACTGTCTTTGTGAATTTTGGAAAGGCCATATGTGTGGTAATTTACTGTATCATTGGGTCAGCTTTTTTTTTTTTTTTTCTTGCTCCAGATTTGTGACAGTTTCCTCTCAGTTTGCAGTTGTATCTTTGTCCATTACCACTATTATGGTGTCCTTGTATGCTTATAGTATGATGATTTGGGTATTGCTCTTCAGGGGTTTGTACTGTTTGCTGATGTTGACAACTGCTTACATAGGTTGAAGTTGGACATTGGTGTATATCTTTCAACTGCTGTAGCTTCTATATTTGGTATAACATAACCCCTTCAAATTCCCTTTTGTGTGACTTATCCAGGCCATGATGAATTCTAATTCTATCCACTTTGTAGTAATATATCTGTATTAATCTGTTTCACATTCCTCACTGCTATTTCTTTGTCCATGAACCTTACGGGTGGCTTGTTCAGATGTATTCCTCACCATCTGTAATCTTTGTTTCTGTCAAAGAAAAAATGTCAACTTTTATGTGTGCCTCTGTCAGTTATACAGATTTTTTTCATGTCCACCTACAAGCATTTAATTAGTCTTAAGGCACTAGGTAATTTATATGACCATGTATGGCACAGGTGATTTTGTGCCTCTTTCATCAGGGAGATAGGCCATATCTGTTACACCCACACCCGGCTTTCTTGATTACATAGATAACAGCCGGGGTGGGGAGGGGTCTTTGTGTTTGCTGCTTCTCCAAAGTGCTGGTACAACAGACTCACTCACCTCTTCAATTGATTCTGCTATGACCTGCAGATCTTTTTCACCATCACCTCTGCTCAATTGATCAGTGTCACTATCAGTCAAACAGTCACCCTTGTCATTCACCATTGATAGACACATTCCATCATCACATGATGTGGCAACCTCAGTCCCTACATGGTCAGCCACTACTTGAAGGAGATGGTGAAGGTCTCTCACGTAGCATGATATTCCTTCCAAATAGACTGTCTGGGGACTCAAGATTCTGGTCACTATCCCTTTTCTATATTTACTTGTGTATTTTTTGGGCAATGTTTTTATCAGCAAAACATCTTTTTTATATATTCTCTGTTTTGGTTCAGCCCTCAGCGGCATGATGTTATCAACACTTTTCACCTGAACTTTGTAGCAGTGCAATGCATTGGCTGGAGCCATGTCACTGTGAACACCATCCTTTGGTGTAATGTTCTATCAGTACACTGCTTCCTGGACAGAGCATTGCTTCCTGGCAGCAATCCACATTATGGTTCTGTGTGAACATTCAGCTATGCCATTTCCAGGTGGCGCATATACACATGCGGATGCCCTAATCTTCAATAAATGTCCTGAAATTCCTGCTGTTGAATGCTGTGCCGCTGTCTATCAAGATCTATTTGGGTGGGTACCTTTCAAAAAAGATTGCCGTGAGATGCTAGATTGCAGCAGCAGAATCTTCTCACACTAAGGGATGCCAAATGGTAAACCAGGAAGGCACACAGCCTATGAGGATAAGGTAATGGTCACCTCTATAATAGGTGATGTCCATCCCCTGTTTTTACCATACACCTGCTGTTCCCAGTTTCCCTCTCTGACATCAGATTGGTGCTGTATCAATTGATTGACATTTCCAACAGGATTTAACAGCCGATTTCGACATGGATGGGGCACTCTTCCTAATGAAGTAGAATTTTCATCTAACACCAGGATGTCTGCAGTGCCTGTGTATTTTCTTAATCTGGCTAAATTCCCTTCCACTGTTGGTTGCAGCACATACCTGTAGCACAGGTTCGGTTTCATTTTTCATTTCCAGCCAACTCCGTGGGACTCTGATAATCACATCCGCCTTGTTTTGGTTCAACCTGACAAGGGTAATGTCCACCTACAAAGCAAACTCCCAAGAAAGTTTTCAGCCTTCTGATTAACATTTTGCACACAGCCTTGGTGCTCACCTGAGTTTTGCCAGTCAGCATGTCCATGAACCATTTATATATGCATGGCAAGTCTGCTTTTAGGTGTATGGTCTTTGCCTCCCATTGTATAGCTAGGTTGACTTCTAATAACTGCATCCAATTCTGCAAGGTTAATATGTTGTGTGCCTGACTCTGGCTTCAACCCGCACAGTAAATTTTTTGCCATCCACATACCATTTGCCTTTGCACAGATTGGCCTGTTAACTTGGGTAATGGTCTCCATTAGCATTCTTTTAAGTGGCATGTGGTTCATCTGATTGTCCCAATCTTTCGTTACTGCATTTGCTCTTTGCTTGATGACTCTGAGCACTACCCACAACCATCCTCATACTGGAAGTTGTCCAACAAGTCTGCCACAAAAAGAGAACACCTTTCTCCTGGTGACCACATCAAGGATGTCTGAAAGTGAATTGCCACATTTCCACCATAGGGTGCCATCCCTCCTCCAGACAACCAAGCCAAGTATCCTAGCCCCATCTTTTGGCTGCTATGGATCCTTACTTGTCAGTTCAAAGTATGACAAGTGTTTTGCAACATGAGTTATGGACGCCATATCTTCATTTATGAAGAGGTTGTCGATATATGCTGAGGTTGCCTTTCTGATGTTTTATGTGTGAGACAGCAATGCTTTGACAATGGATTTCATTATCAGGAGGGATGACATTCACTCTAGTTAGGCAGTGCCTTCTGTCTAGGTAAATAACTGGTACAGCCAAAGTTGTTCATTAATACGCACTTGTAGGTAGGCAGATTTTATTGGTGTACTCACAATTCCTTCAACTTGGTCACACATTGGTTTTACAACTGCTACAGCTAGTTGTTCCCATGTGGTTGTCCTTTAATATTGACCTTGCACAAATCAGCACCTGTGTAATGTCCATTCAGCAGGATGCATGGAGGAGCTGCGAAAGCACATATTAAGCCTTGTCTTTTGTATATTGCTGAACAGAACTCTGAGTTTCTGTAGTTTTGCCAGGAAAACATTGACAGACTCTTCAGGGTGCAATCCTCATGTCACAAATCATTCATATGCTGCAAATAAGTCAGCAGCAAAGCTTCCTTTATGCAGCTGAAGTCAGTTTTTTCTTTCTTTGCTCAGCTGCTGATACACTGCATATGTACCATCCGTTAGACACATTAGGACAAACTCAATCCTTTTCACCATGCACAGACAGTATATCAATTCTACCTTCTCTATCTATTTGACAACAAATTGTTTAGGATCAGAGCCATCAAATTCCAGTATTAGTTTTGGGTCAAATTGGCTGGTCATGGTGCTGAAATAGCTTATAGTAATATATTAATCTGTTTCACACTCTTCACTGCCATCCTTGTTTTTGCTAAAGAAAAAAAAATCTGCCAGCATTTATATGTGTCGTAGTCAGTTATGCAGATTTTTTCACGCTCACCTACAGGCATTTAATTAGCCCTATGGTACTAGATAATTTACATGACCGTGGATAGCACAGGCAATTTTGTGACTCTTTTATCAGGGAGATAAGCCATGTCCAATTAAAGTTATTCAGTCTCAGAACTGATCCAACTAGTCAAAGAGTTTACTTTATAATTGATATTTCATCCAGCAGCTCTGAATAATTTGAGAAAATGACTGAATATGATAAACTCCTAAATCAAGCCAGAGGGCACAGTGGCCTAAATGATGTGAGTATATAACAATCAAGCATGCTGGTTTGAATAGTAAAGCATATAATTGCTGATTTCCATTTTTACTTTTGAAATTTTTCACGATTTCTTGAAGAAAAAAAACAAATGTACTCCATGCTTTTTTTTTTTTTTTTTTTTTTTAAAAAAATTTTTTTTTGAAAAAGAATGTATTTGAAATTATATTAACCAGGATTTAATGTTGGCTGATAATCCTGGTTGCTTAGCTATTCCTGCATTTTTCAGGTAGTAGTTTTACAGGGCTTTTACTGAGACAATACATTTAGATGTTTTCTTTTTAAATAATAAGGAATTATCACTTTTTACTGATATTCTCAAAATACATGATATAGATATGCAATATGTGACGTAATCATTTTTGATGACACAATAAGTCAACCACAGTTGACTTGGTACCTTATTTTCTCTGATTTTTACCTATGTTTCTCATGGAAGTGATTTCCAATACATTTTGGTAATCAATATCTTCAATCTGTTGTTTGTTATTTTGAATTGGTTACACCTGGTACTTAACACTATTTCAGATGATTTTTGAATCAAGACTTTGCTATGCAAACAACTTTCTTTTTCAAATCATTATTATTACTATTATTTTCTGATGGAAATTGCTCTTTGTAGAATTCTATCAGTCATCACTAGTTTTCTTATAGTGTCCAAGTGAAAATCTCTTTCATCATAAAAATAAGGTCTTAATGGTGAACAAAGTTTTAATTGTCTAAAAAAAAAATTATTTGGTATATCTTTATCATCAAATGAGTTACAATCAAATTAATTCTTATGGTTGTTTTGTTTTACACAATTAGTTTGTCATGGGGCTAAAATACTTAGCTAAGTTTGTTCAGATTAACCCATATTCAATTGTTGTGGAGGATTTTATTGTTTAGGAATATTTTTACAGAACAATAATTTTATTTTCTCCATGATTTTAATTCTGTTTTAAAAAGAACTTTATTGAATGAAAATGTTATCTTGACTTGTGTATATTGAGCGGCTTTGTATTGGTAAATTGGATATTTGTTAATCAATTCTAAGATAAAGATGAAAGTGTGAAAATGAGGAAATAAATAAAAAAAAAAAGTTACATAAGTTTTTGCTCCTTTGTTACCATTGTAAAAGCAAAAATTCCAAAAAAATTTCCTATATATTATGCAGCATGAGATTCCTCAATTTTCTGGAGATATAGCTTTTTCATTAACCAAATTAAGCCCATACCAATGGCTGCATATTTGGCAAGACTTCTAACTGATGAAATTTAACACATTTGATGGCATTATAAGATCTCTACAAAAATACTACCTTGCAGTAGGGAATATTAACAATAAAATTGTTGGATGGAACATTGTATGTTACTGGAACATCATTTATGTTCTTCATTTGGCTTTGTTCAAAATAAGTTTTTTTGTGGATTTATTATAAATTTATGAAATTTAATAATTGGAAGAGGGGAGAAAATGTAAATTTTTGAATCTCATGTACAAAAAAACAGCATAACATGAAAAATCGCTAAAAAATTCATGTTGTGCTCAAGTAATTCACTTAGATGTTATGTTCACAAGGCAGAGAATATAGCCCAGTCAAAAATATATTTAAGTTGTGTGGGTTAGTAAAGAAAGAAAAAAATCCAGATTTCTGATTGCATTCTTTTGCAATCTAATAGCTTTCTTTTGTTGAATGAGCATAAAGCAGTCTTTTCTTAAGAGGTCAATTCTTTAGTTAGCATTTTTCAATTGATTTTGCATTAGACCAGGAACAGATGTTGCACATCTATTATTTCTCAGCTTTTTTTTCTTTTGACAAAATGAATACCAAAAAATCATATACATGATGCAATGGATAAATTGTCTAAATTACACAAAAATGAAATTCTAATGAGTAAATTTATTCAATAAAATCACCATTGGCTTCAACCATGACCTCTAGACGACTTTAGAATCTCCTGTAACTCTTCTGGATGGTCACCTTGTTTAAGTTGTTGAATGCTGCCATAATCCTTGCCTTCAGTTCATCTTTGGTATTACAAGGAGTTTTGTTGGTCTCTCACTCAACTATACCCCACACATAATAATCAAGGGGTTTTCAGTCTGGGGAGTTAGGTGGCCAAATGTAAGGTGTGATGTGGTTGCAGAAATTGTCTGACTTCCATGACTGGGTTTTCCTGCTTGTGTGGCATAGTGCAGAGTTCTGTTGCCAGACATAGGGTCTTCCAGCAGCCACCCTCTTGACCCAGGGTAGCACTACTTCCTCAAGCCACTTGATGTAGGCCTCCATGTTGAATCTGAGACCCTGTGGGAAGATGAATGGCGGTATAACATCACTATCACTAATGATTACTCCAAACACCTTCGTAATCTGAAATCCTCTGCACTGTCCTCAGATTGACACCCAAACACTCTGGAATGTTTGTATTGGAGCTTCTGGCATGAATACCAAACAGCATAGCTGTTTCCAAATTTCTGGCTGAGTGAATTGTGTCATAGTACTCTTTTTCTCACAAACTGACTCTACTATACTGTGCAGTAGATAAAATCAAAAATGACAAATGTGCATGTGTGAAATTAAAAATATAAATTTTTCCAATACACATTGTATGTTTTTATGTGTCAGTTTTCACACCATTTAAGAAAGCTGGCCATTTGGTGAGTAAACAAATTTCATTTTGTCCTGTTCACTTAAATAAACCCTCATACTGTTTAATAATAGCATTCATAACATAACCTGACATTGCCTGAAAGATAAGACTAGTATTCTAACATGAATATAGCCATGTTAGATATAAGTGTAGTATGTGATTCATGCCAGGAAATACCAGATGCTTTGGATTGAATTTAATATCAGTAAGAGACCTTTGTTCTAAGAGAAGTTGATCTGTGATGACCCCAGTATGTGCTGGGTCCACTCTAATGGATACCAAAGCATACTTTGCATAGTGTCATATCAGAGGAGCCAGATGTATCAGATGGCTAATCTGGAAGAGAACCTCTGAGCTACTTGGTGTAGATTCATGCCTCACAGGATTTTGGTGACTGTCCCCGGCATATAAACTAGAGATTGACACAATTGCACATAGGACATGTGAATGTAGGACAATCGGATGACAGAAAGGTATATAAGCACCCCACATAAAAGAGAAAGGAGTCACTCACATTCTCACAGGGAGGAGATCCATATTCAAAGAAAGTCCCTGAAGCTACATACTCTTAAACCAGTATTAATTGATAATTGATTTAATGTTCTTTACAATGATAACATTACATAATTGTAAAGAATATTGATACTTGTAATCAAAATTAAAATATATTTTATTCATTTTGAATTTTGGCGTAAGAGAGAATAGAATATAGATTTAGTGCAATAAAAATTATATGATCAGTTAGGTATCTTTTTTCAGCTGACAATAAAAAGTTCTATTGTGCATATTCAGTTTTTAAATAACTTCATCAGATTTCAAAATTCTGTTTATTTGCATAGGTCAGTTCTTTAAGGAAATGGTTGTTATTCACAATTTGGCGCAAGCATTTACATTTTTTATTTTTTCAACAAAGTAATTTTATTTCCTGTAACATTTCATCACATTTAATTTTTTACTATTTTGCTAATTTGATGAATTAAAAGTACCAATTTAGTAAAAACATAAGTGTTACTTTTGTAATTATTGCATGCCATAAAACACAGTTTTTTCACAAATGGATTTTCTTGCATAATATAACAATAAATTAGTCATAGTTATCAAGTAGATCTAAAAGTGATCAACTACTGAAGCATGCAATGAAAAGAATAACAAAATTGATAATTTATCTATTTTAGATTTTTGACACATTCCAGCAAAGTCTAGCATTTTGAAAATTCTTTTCATAAGAAATTCTAGTCACCAAAACTGGGTTAATTTGTTTGGGCAGAACATATTTCAGAATTGTACATATATTCAAACACACACACATATATTGCTCCTCTACAAATCCTATTCATTTTATGCATTAATAATCAATATCATTTTTAGAGACAAGATTTTATAAGTTTTTATTTGCCTTTTGTTTATTTTTTCAGTCTAGCTTAACATCAACTATATTTGTGGAATATTGCTGCTTATCAAATATCAAAAACCAGTCCATTTTTTTGTGTATTTATATTTTTATGTGACTTGTGATTATGCTAAACATTGTAATTAGACATTTTGCCTGAAAGCAAAATTGTTTGGCTTATCAATTCCACTGTTCACTTGTACTCATTTGCACATTATCTTAATGCAATTTTCTCTTTCTCTCTCTCACACATACACACACTCTGTGAGTATGTTAAGCATTTTCTCTTTATATTAGATGATAACTATTAACATTTTGATATTTACTTTTACTTTCAACTTATTTATAATTTCCATTTTAAGGTATTGTCTTTAGTGCATTTAATGCAATTTACTGCTTTCTGTGCTGAGCAAAGTGCAATAATAAGATTGTTTTACTGGCTACTTTCTTTTTCAATTAGAAGGACTTACTTTTTAGAATTTTCAAGCGACCTTTTTTCTCATACACTAACAAAGATATTTTCTTATTAATCAGCTTTAAACAAGGATGTACTGAAAAGTCTTTGACCAACCAAGAAGCGATTCTCCACAAAAAAAAAAAATTTTGTCAGATTTGGGGAAGTGGATTTTAGCCCCTACTCCACCACAATTTGTTTAGCTATCAAATACAAGTATTAATCTGAAACCATATTTTGTAAAAGGTATCTTTAATACAAACAAAACCATATTTGTAGAGTACCATATATAAACTAATAGAATATTTTGTAAGACTAACCTGCAACCATTGCTCACTAGTATAGTTTCAGTCTTAATGAATTCAACAATACTAGCAATTCTTTGACTTTTAATCAAATTAAAAAAGAAAAATCAAAAAAAGAGATGGCAGATTTAATATCTGTCTATAATTCTGAGATGATGTATTATGTACACTATTTACATTGTTCGGACTATTGTCTTCATCTTTGTTGCCATATTTATAACAATGTTTCATCCGCTGTACACTCCAGCCTTCTTCAGGTGGTTGGAATGTCAAACTGAACCCATTATTTTGCTCATGCCATGTCTAATGGATGTTAATTCCCCTCTCCAAGTTTTCCACCACCTTAACCAGGTATTGAACTCACACTCTTTGGGTCCTGTCACTGGATCTAACACCTTTATCCACTGTGCCATTGAGGGCAACTTTGTATGAATTTCTGAAACATATAAACCTAATGTCTTCAGCAATCATTTTTACCAGAGCTCATATTGCAATTTTTGCTGTTATCATTTAATGTTTTTTACCAGAGCTCATATTGGAATTTTCATTGTTATTATTATTGCTTTTCTCTAGCACTCCTTATTACTGGTTCCCATATTGTATCCATTTTTATGCTTGGTCGTCTCAGGAGATTTTTGTGGCCTAGCATATATGCTGATTCCTTAAGTTTATGAATTTTCCGATGATGTTCTTTGTCTATGATTTCAACCTGATCCCACAGAGGGCAGTGATTTCCCTTTTCTCTCCATATGTGGTCAGCCACACCTGATTGTTCCATTTCCCCTTGTGTTACAGCTTCCTAGTGTTCTTGAAGCCTTACCTTAAGGGGGCGGCCTGTCTCCCCTTTATATTTCTTTCTGCAGCAGCACGGGATGGCGTACTCACAGTCTTTAGTCATGTTCTCCTCTAGAGGTGGAGGGTCTTACTCAGGAGAGGTATCTGCAAAATGACGTCCAGCTTTTGAAGGTTGTCCAGATGTTAGCATAGAAATGAATACAATATGGGAACCAGTAATAAGGAGTGCCAGAGAAAAGCAATAATAACAATGAAAAATTACAATATGTGCTCTTGTAAAAATGGTTGCTGAAGACATTATGTTTATAAGTTCCAGAAATTCATACACAGACGAGCTCAAGGATACATGGCACAGTGGATAATGGCGTTAATTAGATCCAAGGACAGGACCCAAAGAGTGTGAATTCAATACCTGCTTAAGGCGGTGGAGAACTTGGAGAGGGGAATTAACAGGAGATAACTGACATCCATTAGATATGGCATGTGGAACTAGAACAGTCTACTCCAGTGAGCTAAATAAAGGGTTCAGTTCGATATTCCAACCACCTGAGGAAGGCCAGAGCATACAACGGCCAAAATATTGTGATAAATATGGCAACAAAGATGTGAATGATAGTCCGAACAATGTAAATAGTGTACAGATTTAATGTTTTGATTCTGACCCCAACCACTCAGCTGCTAAGATATTTGTACTTGATGATCTAAGCCTACCAAACATGTAACTAGTGAATTCTTTTTTTCTTTTTAACAAAATTCTCATCATTCATTGACATTATTTGACACTAAATCAAAATTTTACATAATAATGATTGTAAAAGTCTATAATCATTAATTTTGCTGTTGCTAGTTTTGTTGGACAGAAAGTCAGAAACAATAGTTTTACTGTGTTTACATAGCCTTAAATAAAAAGTAAAATAATAAAATGTTGTTTTAGTAGATTATGAATAAAAAAAATAACAGCTTGTTTTATCTTTATGTTTAATACTTTGTATTATTCAGTAAATAACTTCTTATGGCAGAGGCTGTAATACTGGTTATATTTAAATTAGTCTTGAATAAACTCATTTTTTCTCAATAATTAAGTTAATAAAAATTTAATTGAATTAGTACATGCTTTGTTTAAATGGAAACTAGCATAAACTGTGCGTGTTAACTTCTGACTTGTATAAAAATGGACATAAACTACTTGTTTATGTTATGTAAGCAGAAAAGATATTTTTATCTTTTGGGTTTTGATGTTTACAAAAATTTCTCAGATGTTGACTAAAATACAAACTGATTTTTCCCTCTCTATTTTTTTTACTTTAATTAAAACGTTTGATTTTAGCTGCTTTTTAATTTAAGTAATTATAGTAAAAAAATTTTTTTTTTTTTAATTAAAAACTATGTAAACCTTACTGTGAAATTGTAATTTTTCTCTGATGAAAGTGGATAATTTTTTTAATTGTGTATTAAAATTGAACTTGTCATAATTTGTGCCCATCTTTATCTGTTCATATATCCTAGACAATGCACATATTGAAAATCATATGAAAGCTGATTGGTGCTCCAAACCCATCACTGATTTCATTTCACAATGGAATATATGATTTCTAAAATTCTGTAAAATTTGATTTATTTTTTTTAATGCACCTGAAGTGTAGTAGATTAAAACTATTATGTCTAACATGACAGTTATTTAAATTTTTTTTTCTTTATGACAGATATTAGAACTATTTTCATTTTCTCTATAAAATTTAATTATAATCATCATCATTAATTGTAAACTCTTATAATGTAAATGAATGTAACATGTACATTCTTATAACTTGTACTATTACACTACTGAGTTTTGCTCATTTAGCTGTAGTGTCCAGGAATTAGGAGGCACGGTGGAGTAATGGATAGCGGCTTGGATTGAGGAATCACAGAGCCAAGTTCGAATTCCATTCGAATCCATTACATTCACTTACGTGCTAATACCCTTGGGAAAGGTATGAATCCTCTTCCTCTCCCTCCAGGTATGGGTAAAATAGCAGGACAGACTGGGTTCTATAGCCTTAGATGGCAACTGGTCTAGGAGAAGGACAACTCTGAATTCAAAACCTGTGGAGGGTCGTTTGGGAACCTTGTGGCATTCGGTGCACCAGGTCTCTGTATTCGTCCCTTCAAAGATCTTAGATGAGGGTGAATGGAATCTCTCTGAGCCTTGGTTGGCAATCCATTTAGTGATGGTGTCACGATAAAAACACCCTTGATAGCCCTAGCAAAGCATCAAGAATTCAGCTATTGACAAGATTATGAACTACACCAATCAAAGTATTGAAGATAAGCAAGATGGAAAGGTGTAGCGAGTTCAATCTCGGCTGAGGCCGCAAGATGATGATGATGTAGTGTCCAGAGTGTTCAGATATCAACAACAATTTCAACTTATTTTGATTAGTATCTAAGTAACAATTTTTTAATAATTACTTGCATGGGAAATATTGTATAGCCCATGCAACTGCAAAATAATTACCTGGCATCCACTTAAAATATGTTATTGTACAGTATTTTGATTCAATGATATTACATAAAAAAAAAACTGTCCTAAGATTGTAAATGGCTGTTTAATATTTGCCTTTTCAAGTGTTCCAATTGACACTAGCCTCTTGGCAGTAGCAGGAGGAAATTCATCTCTCAGTAGCAATCTTGTATATTGACATTTCACTTGACATTACTTTAGGCAATCATTTACTGTTATTTAACATCAATGAATGAAACAATTACAATTGACTGAACATGACAAGTAAAGAAATTAGATTTAATTTTGGCTCACTCCTGTTAATATTCATTGAGTTTCTAATTGTCTCTTGCCTGATGTCTTTGATAGAAATTCTGTTAATAGGTTCTCATCTGATTGCCTCTTTCACTGATTATACCATTTTTGGATTTGCATTCTTCAGACATCTATCAAGTTCATTCATGCAATAAATTGAAGGCTAGCAAGATTACTGGATATTGCCAAGGAGAAAATGTTCTTATTTTGCTATTTTTCCCAACATATTTCTTATTTACATAATTAATTTTTTGACCACTTTAACTATGTTTGATACCACAGTAAGCTAATATGAAACTGATGATTTTTTTTCTATTAGCTGGAAAGATAAACATCTATTTCTGTCCATTTATGATCACCATTTTGACAATAGTGTCAGACAGAATATTTATTTTTATCTGAGATAAAGTACCTGGTGATAATTTTGGTTGGAATATTGATTTTTATTTACTAAGCATCTCTTAATTTTGGAACAAGGCTGCAAGTATGGTGCACCCAGTGAAGATTAAACTCAATGAAATCTAGCTTACTGCTCATTATAACACTATGAGTTACTCTTGAAATATTGGGTTTTGCCTACTTGGAACTGAATCATTTTAGAATATATTCCCATTATAAAATGTGTTTTATTATTTTTCTATGATTGCAAGAGATTTATGCTTTTAAAGTTTTATAAAGGGTTAATTTAGTGGTACACAATTAAGTCAACAGAATATTCAATAGAAATGCTTGCAGATATAAATTTTACTTGTTGAATTAATTAAAATATTGTTCTACATTTTGACAAATTAAAAAAAATCATTTTTTCACTGATCTGCTAATAATATATATGGGTTAAGATGCCATTTTATTGAATATATTCTTGACTTGGATCCTGTTCACCAGATTTTTATTTAAATTCAACAATATATTATTTATTAAAATTTGTTTACATATTTAGAAAATAGAAATCCAGTATTTTTGTTTAATAACAGTGTGGAATAATTAAAAATATATATAAATGACATGAATTTGAAAATACATTTTGATCTGATGTGTGTCTTATTGAGAATTTCATTTTACATCTGATGTTTGACACTGCAGGAATAAATGCATATTTTGTAATTATACAGCTATGCTTTTACTTCCTCTGTGGAATAAATGCTACAAGCTTTTTATCCTCCCAACATTCAGGTATAAAAAATGTTTCCAGAAGTCAGATATAAGACACAAAGCAGTTGAGCATGAATTGGGTGGGGAGTATTATTTCAACGGCAACAACTATAAAAATAATTTTTTGAATCCACATACAATAAACATTAAAAATGCTTACTTCATTTCATGAGGAAAATTTATTTTATTTAGTGAATAATTTCAACAATGATTTTATATAAATGTCTATCTTTACATTGGAGAATTTTCTCTAGTTACTGAATTGAATATATTTTTAATATAATTTTTGAGAAACAAAATGCAAATTTTATGAAAACACATTTTCTACATACAACTTGTGAAATCTCCTCCTCATCAGCCACCAACAGTAACAGGAGGTAACATATTTTAGGTGGCTATGGCAATATTGCCACCCCTGGCACCACTAGCAGCTTTTGTCACAGGACAAGGTATTGTTTTTTGGTAGATATGTCAATCTCTGCAATTTTTATGCAAATGTAAGTCAGATTTTCAACATTGTGTTAAAAGCATTTACTTTTGGACATTAAAAATTTGATCTAGAAGCGGTTACAATAAATATTGACCAATTATAGGAAGTCTGCACTAAAAATGCAGCAATTAGTTTAGTTTGCATGGTTTATGTCCTGTGGTATCTTATTTAAAAACCTATCCCAATGATTAGTTTCTGTAAGGACTATAGCAGGATGAATCAGCCAAACCTGCAGTTAATTAGATTTGTTTGTTTTTATCAAGATAGAAACCAACAAATATAAATATGTTCATAAATGTGTTACTATGCTTTTTCTGCAAATAAGGAGAATGTTAATCACTTGATTTGATTAATGTTTGAAAAGACAAATTCTAGAAATCTACAGATATAATCTTTGTTGGACTTGTGTAGCTTGAACAGTTTAACCACATGAGAAAGTACTCAATCAGTATGAAGTTTTTTTTAATTTGAATGCCACATTACTGAATCCATCATCTGATAAATTGCACTTGTTTTTCCTTGGTAGTAAAGAAATTGAATATTTCTATCTATCATTTAGTCATTGACTCAAAGTAGTCACCTTAACATACGTCCATGACAAATTGATGAAGTTCACAGTACCTTCTTTTCTGCTGAAACCTTTTATTGTTCCTTTGGCAAAAATGTGTTAATGAATTCATTTAATATTCATATTGCATTCTCTGCTGCATTAATTAATTCCAAAGTAATTGGAAAAGCTATAACTAGGGATGAAACAATGAAACCAGGCATGACTGGTTATGTACGAAAGATGAAATGTTGTCATCAATCCCAGTTCAAATTTCCATGAAGTTTACTGAGATGACAGGCACCTGAAAAGCCCAGAAAGCAAAACAGCTGAAAACAATAAAATGAGGACATTAATGTGACTTTAAATAATGATAACTCCTCATCCAAGGAATTCTGACAGAAGACTAATATTCATTTTGATGATTTGTCTAATAAGCAAGAAAATGCATTCAAGCATTTATATTTTTGACTTACTTTCCATTGAAAAGAAGTTAAATAGAAAAGTGTTAAATGTTGTGTACTTCATTATACAATACTGTATTATTTCTAGATTTTTTGATTTTATATTTACATAGCTTATTCTTTGGTAAAGTATTGTTAGTATTTTAATAAGTGATTGGCTAAACATCTTGTGCTAAAAAGAATAATTTTTCTATGACTTCAATAATATTACTATAATTGCTATTGTACATTTTTTAAGGAGTTTTACGTTGGTGAGGGAGTACTTTAAAGCTCTCAACATAATCCACTTCAAAATCTGTATGAAGGACTCGCAAAATGAAAATTCATCAGTTTGAAATAACAATTTTGTTATCATGTTTTTATTTCTGGCTTTTTGTTATTTCTGGACACTGTTATCCTGGTAGTGAGAACGTAGAAATGAACATGAATGGGAATATCTTATTTTATGGAATAATTTTTTGCCACTTTATATTCAAATAATAGTTGTCAAATTTGATTTTTTTTTCTTTTCTTTTCTTTTTTAATTACTTTTTCTAATTGTTATATATTGATGTTTTCAGTATTCAAGAGGGATTTAAAAAAATAATTTTACTTGATCATCATGTGATAAAATGTAAATTATAACATGTTTGAGTTCTTTGTGAACAGCCATTTTTCTTTAACTTGTTGTCATAGTGTGTACGAGCTGGATTAGTTGACAACTGGAAACATTGTCCTCGTTATGTAGTTCTTGTAGATCGTCAAGAGGACTATGCGTGAGTACTAATTTTATACTTTTATGTAACCTTTCATGCTCTTGCCTTTTTGTAGTTTGTCATCTGTGCTGATCTTTATTTAATTCTTCATGGTCAAAATATTGTATATATTAGTTTTAAAAGTGTAAACATTAGGCTTTCTTCTTGCAGGTAAATGAAAATTAAAATTCTCTTATTGAGAATAAATTTCATAAATAAGGTAAAATAGGAATTATTATTTCATTTTTTCAATCATTTCACCCAAAGCAAGGCAATAAAACCACTAAGTGTGAAAGAAAATAAGAAAACAGTATTGAGTAGAAAGGACAATAAAAGCACAGGATTAAAAAAGACAAGATGGTGATTGGCATTGAATTTAAATTTTTGAAGACTTTTGACAAGAAAGCAAGAAGTGAAAAGATTTTCACAGGCAAGAAGTGTGAGAGAAGAAACTATTAGAATCAAACTTATGGTTATATCTAGCAACTTCAACTGTAAAATGATGAGACCTAGCTGGCAATCTAGTATTAAGCTTTAATTCACAAAGACTTCAAATAGGAAAGTTCATCAGAACAAGTGCAATAAAACTATTTATAGAAGCGGCACTAGAAAACTACATTATAGTGATGGGGGAAAACTGACTGAAGCTAAGGTGCCAGTTCAAGAGCAATAACATTGCAGATTCGCCTTTGGGTTTTGGCAAGAATCTCTAGATACTTAGCAGAAGCACCAGATCAAATGTGGCAGCAATATTCAATGCATGGACAAATAGTAGACTTATAAAGGTGTGAGAAAAATTGTCTAACATGACACAGTGAACCAACTTTCCTAGCAGCAGACTTAGCAATTGTTTCAATATAATCATTCCAATTCATATTGGAAAATGAGAAGGTGTAATGAGTTACTGTTCTGTAGGTTAGCATCAGCCTTGCTGATGGAAGGAAAAAATGTTCTCTAAGATGATTAAAAGAGAACAGTTTAGTTTTGGAGGCTTTAAAATTAACAAGTTATTTCTTGTTCCTGTTAACAATAGATTAAAGGGCATTTTCAACATTTTCAATATCAGTTGTCAATTTGACTTTATTGTACCTAACAGACTTACCATTAAGATAGGAGTAAATAGTTATATCATCAGCATAGATAAGAACTGATGACATCGGAAAGGTCATTGATAAAAATTAGGGACAAATTAGGCCCAAGGATAGAGCCCTGGGTGACACCTGCATTTATATACAAAGATCTACAAAAGTTGACCCTGCATTTATATAGAAAGATCTAAAAGTGCTGTCTTGAATGGAGACATTCAAAACCGCTTTCATTTCACCATTTGATAAAGATTGTATCAAATCCAAATTCTTCCAGAAATACCATAACATTTTAACTTATGAAACAGACCAGCATGCCAAACCCTGTCAAACATCTCTAAAGCAACATCCTAAGCATCACTATTCTTATTTAAAGCTTAATAGACTCTTTTGGTGTAACACTCGGTAGTTGACCAAGAAAAGTATAAGTCATATTGTTTATCTGATAGAAATTTTGCTGGTATTTTTTGTTTTACTTTTTAATCAATTCTATCATAGATCATTTTCTAAATTTAATAAGTGATATTTACAAATTTACCTCCTAACCATATGGAGATTAAATTAGAAATCAAGTGTCATTCTCTCTAGCAAATATTTAGTAAACTAAACCAATATTATAAACAACTATTCAAACCATCTTGTACACATTTCTATTTCAATCATCAGACAATGTCCAAGTTGGTCAGATTTGTTGAAAAATTACACTTATCTTTTTCAGATGGTATCCTTGTCTGTATATGTTTTTATTGTGCAGTTTATTTTTTAAAATTCTGGTTTAACTGATCAGTTCAACATGATGTTTTTGAGAATTTACCACATTTAATTGATTACATTTATTCAACATTGTTTGAATTCACCTGAAAGTATGTATGCAATTTTCCCACCAAAAAAGTAGATCTTTAAAAAGATATTAGATACACAAACATTTACATTTTGACTACCAGGTGCACATAGCAATATTGTTAGTAAAAAGAGTCAAAATAATCTTGACTGATTTTTCATTTTCTTGAGCAATGTAGTACATTCTATCATTGTTATTTATTGATAATCTCAACACAGGTGAGTACAGCAGAAAAATGGCATTTATTGTAAGTGTATTTTGTTCATTTAAAAAAGAAAAAATAAGACAAAATAATTTTTTAGCTTTGAACTGAATCATTTAATCTCATTCAAGTAAAAGATTAGAAAACCGTAATCCTCTAATTTATCTCTTTTTTTTCTTTTCATGTTTTTTTAATTTACAGTTGCTTTTTTGTTTAAGGGTTCAAAATATACATATTTTTAAATGTGATTCTTTACTTCTTTGTGGCATTAATGCTTACAATAAATTTTGTGTTTTCTGCTTACAGAATTTTTGTCTTCAACTCAACACAAGTACCTTGTAGTCCAACAAGCAAACTTAATGTGGAGCTGGCTTTGCCTATTGATAAACACTTTACCTACAAGCAAGGTATATTTTTAAATTGCTGTTATTTATCTGTTTTAAGTTATAGAAAATTAATTTGCTGCATCAATATTACAAAGTTCTTGTTATTTAATAACAATTCATAAAGTAGCCAAGATTTTACTATTTTCTGTTAAAAATTGAGATCCTTCTTTTTTTTCCAAGTTCAAATAGAATATTTTCAAGCTATTTAATTAGCAGATATTTTTCAGCTAGTTTTAGCAAAATGAAAATTTGAGCATATGCTGATAGTTGAGGACAGTATTGATGAAAATGATTATAAAAAAAATCAATGCAACTCATTTTGTTAAGCTGCTGGTTCAGGATGATATTGAGCACCATAACCCAGTGCTCATGTTCTATAAAGGAATAGGTCACAGAGTTGTTAGGGACTAGAAAATTTTAACAAAAAGAAAAATGTGGCTAGTTATCCAGATGTTTCAGAAATACCAATATTGCTCTCTTTGTAAATTGATAGTGCTACTCAAATGTTTTGGGTGTTTGAACAGTATATGGTAATCAAGTGTAGTACAGACTTGAGTCACATTACTTTCATCAATCACTGTGTACACAGCAGACGAAGGTGAAAGTAGGTCTCAGCTTAAGTAATTTTTTTCATAGTCATTCCCTGAATAGGTAGCACCTCATAAATTGACTGATGTGTCCTATAATTGAATAATAAAACTGATCAGCTTTTTTTTATATTTAGCTGTTGGATAAGAACAATATTAATTGGGTTTAATGTCACAAATATGTTGAGTTTTCATCAGTCATCTTCAGCAATTTAATGTCTTTTATTCTGCTGGTGATGGGAATGAAATAAGAATTTTCATCAACACAAACAATAATTACCACAAATTTCATATAATGTAATAAAAAAATCTAAACGGTAAAGATGAAGATATTAGTGAATAAACACCTAAATATCAATGTCTTGAAAGATAATCATTTTCTTCTTTTTAGAATCTGATACAGCTCTGAGCATAACTGTTCCCGATAAACGACTACTTTTTGAGATCTCAGCTAGTCAAGCCCAGGCAATCTGCAAGGAATTAAAACGAGCAAAAGATAGTAAGTTATTTAAAATTTCTAATGATTTTTATTAATTCAGACAACTTCGCATTTTTAATGTTTAATTTTTTTATTTTTTTTATTAAGTAACATTTATAAATCTCCGGCAAGGAGCTAATAATTAGAATAGCTCTCGTGGTTAAAGCAAAGACTCTTTAACTAATAAATAACCACTTGTCTCTTTTCTTGTAAACATCTGAAATACTTGATTGTGACTAGTTTTACTATTGTGTTGGTGCATAATTATCAGGCATTTTTCAAACAATATTTATTATGAAAAAAGAAACATAACAATTCACCAATAACATTTTTAAATGATTATTCTAGAGCATATGATTACCGAAACACATTTTTATAACCTGAAAATAAAATATTTTTATTAAATAACTTGCCTACAAAAACGCCTGATAATTATGCACCAATCCAGTATCTTATTTTTGAAACTAGCAGTTTCCTTATCTGTGCAGGATATTCTTCCACTATAATCCTCTTTTGGGGATAACTTTTTTTTTTTTTTTTACATTGCTGAATTTTCTTCATGCATTCACACACTTGAAAAGTTCAACTTATACCACTGTTTCTATTCAATGAGGGTGTGGGATGGAGAGCTGTTTTTTGCTTTTTGTTATTCAGTATTAAGATATCTTTGCCATTATGTTATCCACAGCACTATTGGTAGATGCTGAATAGGCAACTGCTTATTGCCAATGCATGTTTGCACATATGTGCAAATATACAAATTTTACATAAAAGAATTGCCCATTTTTTGGGGTAATTTAATGATCCTTCACTTTACTCTTGGCAACTTGTGTGACCAACATTTAGTCTACTGCAAATTAACACCAAAATTGTATATTTGACAGTGTGGTTTATCTCATTAGGTACATGTCTGTATTAGACTAACTTCACTGAAAACAAAACACTCGTGTCATATGATGTAAAAAAAAAAAAAAAAATGTTGCTTTTGCCATGAATATGTAAAACGAGGGACTAGCTGATCATGTGAGCAGATTTGGATAGTTTAGGAATGAATTGGGAGGATTTAATGTTTGGTATGAGGATTATGAATAGTCATCACTCGGCCAGAGATAACAGTACCAGTTTTTCATTAGCAGATATGCTGGGTTTTCACAAAGAATGAAATGATTTAACTAAAGAAGAAACTGCATTCAGCCTCTCTTTCTTCCTGTAACCAAAATTCTAAATGGAGCAAAAAACACAATAACCAAAAATTAAAGATGTTGGTGGTTCACTGACCAAGATGATGATCATCAGCCTACAAAAAATATGATAAAGCAGTTTATTTTATTAGTACCCTAAGAAGTAAGAAATATAAAGTAGTTGTTTTGAATTGATGTTTTTCAAATGTATCATATTAAATTGATGTCTGCCCTGTTGGCTGGGGATGTAGAATATGCTGACTGCACCTCTGACAGACAGTCGCCAAGGGCTGATCTGATCAATTGGCTGACATGTCAAGCCCTAGCATCTATATAATTAAGCCCAACATTGCCTCACAATCTAATCACATAACAACCTAATACTCAACCTTTTATTACTTTAAAAGTGCTAAAGGCTGGTTGCTTAGAGTCAATTCAGTTGAAGAGAAAGAAACTTTGACACCTGTTTCATATTAAGGTGTCATTTTTTTGCGGGTGTGGGAATACTTAAGTTCAAAATGAACAGGAGCTTAAAGTCCTCTCATGATGAAAATATAGGGGTAGATGTAACCCCATCTCAACCAAAGCAAATGGGTTTTACTCCCTTGATAAATTACCAATAGTAATTGGATTCTGTGGTGGATGGTAGAGCACAGGACCAATGAAAAAAAATAACAAATCACATCGCAAATTTAAATAAAAAAAAAAAACAAATGGAATCTCTCTAATTCAGAAATAGATGCTAGAACGGAACTCCCTAGATTCATCATAACCAAATCTCTAGAGGAAACTTCTGTGGTCAATCTGTCACCATTCTTGAACAAAAAGTAATTACCAGCAGGGTAAATCTTTGAATAATGAAAAAGTGCAATTTACTTGTAAATGTGAACAATAAGAAACACTGATAACACACTGAAAATAAAGTCTTTTGAAAATGTAAAACTTACCCATATAAAAGACTTAAAGAAAGTTATCAAAAATAGCTATCCTTAGCTTCACCAGAGGAAATAAATGCAGTCTTAGGATGCAAGGGGACACCAGCTATAGAAAAATAAGCATAAAAAGGGGTGATCAACAAATTCAAACACACATATCTTAACATTTAATAAACCCTCAATCCCAAAAGAAATAAGAATTGGATTTACAATTGAGAGAGTTGAACAATATGTTCCCCCTTCCCTTGTGGTGTTTCAAGTGTCAGAAGTATGGGCATCACAAGGAGAGTTGCAGAGGACATCCACTATATGAAAAATGTAGTCAAAAAGACTAAAAAAAAAGAAGAAAAAAAGTGTGTTCTCATGATAGTAAATGCTCTGTCAAGAGAATCATCCAGCCATTTTGAGATATTGCTATATATATATATATATATATATATATATATATATAATTACGGTGCTAATCTATGAACGACAAACATGTGTGCAATGAATAAAAAAAAAGAAAACGAGAGGATCCCAGGTATAAATGAAATAATAATAAAAATATTCACAGGAAGGGGTCTCCTTCTCAAAACACTGATGAATGAAAGAGAAAAAGAATAATGAACGTCCTTACGAGCATATAACACCTATACATATCAACCAGTCCACAAAGAAAATACAAAGATATTCACTTACATTAGAACAAAGGAGTGGCTCATGGAGTCGTCAGCTCAAAGTTCAATGTAAATACAAAACAAATATTCTCCATAAGGGAATATAATGTACCAATTCAGAGTCTTACATTCTTTCATTTGTGACAGCAGCAAATCTTTCATTTCTCGGAAGCTGGAGAGGCAATGAACTCTTTCTCCTGAAGAAATTCATTCACTCGGGTTTCTTTTTTTTCTCTTTTCTTCTATTTTTCTTCTCCTTGTCTTCTTCAATCAATCTTTAATATTTGCTGTGAAGTTTTCTATGGGCATTTTTTCTTCTGTGAAAACAACCAGTTTGTGTTTTTTTTTTATATTCCTCAAAATCTCCAAAATATATTGTGAAGTCGTTTGTGGGAATCTTTTCTTCTGTGAAAACAACCAGTGGTTTTTTTTTACTTACATCTCTGTTGCAGTATTTCCTTACGGGCTTGTAATCTGTGAAAATACACCATATGTTTTCTCCGATACCCTCATGTACAGAGACTGAGTTCAATGCATGTGCTCTGTTAGACGTAAAATGTTCTACTGTAAAGAAAGTCATCTTTGCCGCAGGAAAATTCGAACAGTCGTTATTTAGCCCAGGAAAGGTTAGAAGTCGCGTGACGGACTCAAGGTCAGACACCGGATGGCCACGAAACATGGGCTGATGGGTGGGTAGGGGCAAAACCAAAGACAATATGAAATCTGTTTTCTTTAAAAGTACATCGTGGACTTTGGTGAAAACTAAAACTATTTTCTTTTTCCTATGGAACTAAAGTGAAAATATAAAAATAAAAAAGCATCTACACTTGCTGGTCACACATTTTATATAATTGTAAAATCTCTACTACTCAACATATTGGTTATATATATATATATATATATATATATATATATATATATATATATATATATAAGAGAGAGAGAAATCATGGAGGTCAAGTATAAAAGAGATATATCTTTCCCAGGAGCAAGAAAAATAGTGGATTCATATATGAAAGGCCATACATATGCCAATGTAGTTCAGATGGTGAATACACTTATCAGCAATAATAACAATAAAATAGACAAATATAGAACAGTTGGTGCAGCTAGGACAAGATGACTGGCCAAAATTCCAAGAACTCTGAAAAAGAACATGCTTGGCTGAAAGCTGCCAAACAAATGATAAAGAAAGAAAGAAAAACCTAGAAAGAAAATTCTATGGCTCAAATACCATCTATACAAAACTCAAAATCTTCACCTAAAGCAAACCTCATTAAACAAAAATCTCAAAGGTTAACAATCTGGCCACCAACTCTCAAAATCATTATTTCCAGAAAGTGCCCCAAAAAACATAACCATCCAACAAAAAGCCATCTCTGTCACCCACAAAAAACAAATTTGAGGTTCTAGAAAGAATGGATGATAAGCTATCTAAAAAATCAAAATAATAAAAAAAGTATAAAAATGAATTTTTATAGCAAAATTACCAACGATACATTTTTAGAAAAAAAATTACCAACAATACATTTTATTGCAAAATAGCCATCAGTAAATTTTATAGTAAAATTGAGACTTGACATACATTGTCAAAAAAATTAGATAGGATTGATCTCATTTCTTGTTTGTTTTTTTTTTGTTTTTTACGGTAATTTGGTAAAAAAATACAGCTAATTATAATTTAATCATGAAATAATGTCATTCTCTTGTATCTTATCTTACTTATTATAAAACGCAGATTGTGTGTGTGTGTGTCTGTCTGTAACGTTTATATATTGGATCGGATTTCCTACATTTTTTCAACCGATTTCAACAAAACTTCACAGGACTACATAAAATTACCTTGTGGTGGTTCTAACAGTGCCAAAATGGGAAAAATATAATTGTTTTTTGCACAAAATCAATTTGAAAAACATGATTAAGAGACATCGTGAAAATGTAAGGGGACAACTCACATCGGGTTGTTTGTGTGTGTGGGTTCCTTTAAATATGGGAGTGGATTTCCTATATTTTTCAGCCGATAAAACAAAAATTTCCTTTTTTTTTTTTTTTTTTTTTTTTTTTTTTTTTTGGCAGGTAGTGTTTCTTAATGTCTTGCACACTTTTTTTCTTTATTTTTAACATTCAGAATGCTTTAAAATTCCATTTACAAGACAATTGTTTATAAAATTCTATTCAATCGGGAGACTCATAACGATTGAAAACAATGTTTTTGTTTGAGTTTGGGTTTGAACAATTCCTAAAAAAAAAAACTAATTAAGACATGCGTGTCCATCAACCTTAAACAATAATCTAACGATCTCTACTGATTGTACGAATACAAACATCGGAATAAATTCTTTATCTTTAGGGAAAGATAATGAAATCTAAACATACACAAGTCCTAACTAAAAATAATAACTGGAATAGAAAACTACTTTAAATACACATGGTGTCCAATTTTTTTACTGTATTCAATAAGTAAAAATCATAAATTGTAAAAGATTATTATTACAGAAAGGCTACTAAATGAATAAGATTTGTTAGATCATAACTAATAAACCCAAATAAAGTTAATATTTTTTGTATTAGAAACAATGAGTGGAAAATATATTCAAATCAGAATTCTAATTATGAATCACCACAAGCAAAATATGCAATTTTTTACTGTATTCAATAAGTAAAAATCATAAATTGTAAAACTAAAAGATTACAGAACGGCTACCTACATTTTTCAACCGATTTCAACAAAACTTCACTTTTTTGTTTTTGGCACGTAGTGTTTCTCATTGTCTTGCACACTTTTTTCTTTATTTTTACATTCAGAATGCTTTAAAAATTCCATTTACAAGACAATTATTTATAATAAAATTCTATTCAATTGGTAAAGACTCATGACGATTGAAAACAATGTTTTTGTTTGAGTTTGGGTTTGACCAATTCGCAAAAAAAAAAAAAACTAATTAAGACATGCGTGTCCGTCAACCTTAAACAATAATCTTTTTCAATTTTATTTTTCAGTCTTTATGATGGTGGATACTTGATCTATCTCTTATTGTTATATCCCCGGGCAACGCTGGGCTCTACTGCTAGTTAATTATAAAATTTGAATTTTCATATTTAGATTTTGGCAATAAATAACCCATTCAGGTTGATAAGCTGCAAAAACAACCAACTAATTTAAAGAAATAGTTTATACCAAAACATATAACACTTACAATAGATAATCTACAAAGTATATATCTATATATCTACCCTGAAAGTATAAAATCATGTACAAAATATATGAAGCCATAAAACTGTGTTCAAAATATTTACATTTCAGCATTGAATAATCCATAGAAGTTGATATGCTACTAAACAGAAACAACCAAATTAAATTAATGTGTCTATTAAACTGCATTTATTACAAAAAAAAGTTTTTGCCTCCTATTTTCTCTACATTGTGGATTCTGGTTTACTGTTCTTTTTACATTCCCATTAATGAATGCACATGTACTGAACACTAATTAAACAAACACCAGATTTATTTGCTGGTAATTTCTTAATGAGTTAGCAGTTGTACTTATCTGTGTCTATATAAACTAATAATTTTGTTTGTTGTCTGTTAAATCAAGTCAGCTATAATTGAATTGGTTTGTGAATTTGTCAGAAAGTCAATTAGGAAATCAAGATATGACTTTTGGAATATTAACTAGACACACCCACTTTTAGTCTTGACAGTGGATTTAAGGAGGGAATTTCCTTTTATTTATATATGCCTATCTTGTAGATATGACTCTGCCATTATGCTGTTGAATTTAAAGTAAATATGTTTAATCATTCTGTTGAACAAGTTATGCTCTCTTCAGACACTCTTCTGGTTTGGTTTATTTTGTTTTACAGCATATTAATCTCAATGGGTTATTTTGTTGAGTCAAATCTATTTCTGGTAATTTTTTTTTTTTTCAAAAATGTATTGCTGACAATAATTTTTTTTTTTTTTTTTTTTTGACTTTGACGATTCCACTGTATAATTTTTTGCTTATATATTAGAATGTTAAGAATTTTTGCTTTTCCAGTTTATGTTTAGTTGGTGAAGTGTCCATAATTTCTCTCTGATCTGTTAGTGCTTTGTTTCTTGTTATATTTTGTTTTTTGGAGATCTTTTGTTCCTGCTTGGCTGTTTGGTCTTGTTTGATTTGTTTTTCCATTAAGTTCTTTTGGTGATCTTTGTCTGGATAATGACCATTCCCTTATTTGAGATGAGAGTTTCGTTCATCTATGTCCATTTTTCTTGGTTCTTCGGAGATGTACTGAGTTGTGTTATTTCTTTTATGAATCTTTTTTTTCTCTTGTGAATGTTTGGAATGTTCTATTTCGTAAAGTTTTCCTCATAAAAATTAAATTCTAATGCATCTTGCTTCCTATACTATGCCCAGTAGTAGTTTAATGTACTACCCAGAACATAGGTGAAGTTGTTTCGTTAAAAAAAAACAAAAAAACAGGATTGCAGTTTAGCTTTGTACCCAGGATGTTGATGCAGTTTAACATTAGGCCCAAGACAAACACTTATCTGGATATGCTTCTATATCTTTGTCACCAAAAAATGAGAATGTTAATGAAAACAATTGAGGGAATAAAGAAAATAATCTCAAACTCATACTAAAAAAATTGTAACCTTCTTAATGAGTTGACTTTACAAAAATAATCAACTAAAAAAATATCAATTTATTTTGTATATATTATAAGCTTAGTTAAATTGTTAATGTATTCCGTGAAATGTTTTAAATTATGAGTTGCTATCTGAAAACATATTGCTGAATATTTGTTTATTTTTATGATATTTGAAAAAAAGAAAAATTATTCAAGCTTTAATTTCCATGTATATTATGGGTGTATATATGGATCCATGGGTTGCTTTTCTTTGCATGGAACTTTTAATATATATACATATACATGTGTGTGTGTGTGTATGTATGTATATATATATATATATATATATATATATATATGTGTGTGTCTGTGTGTGTATAAGAAGAAATATATTTTTAAGGTGTGCTATATTTATGGGATAAAGTGCTCAATATCAGAGATAGAGCATATGTAAATATAAAAGTGAACATTGAAGTCAACTCTCAGAGGCGACAGGCTGTTTCATGCTAGACACAATCGTCAGGCTGTGAGTGTTGGTTTTTTTTTCAACTATTTATATATATGGGTCAGTGGTGCATTGTGGGTAGTCCATTCTGGCAGTTATTTTGGCAGGAGTGGCTTATTTATTTATTTGGGTTAATTTATTTTACTTGTTTTTTATTTATTTTCATTTTTTAATTTTTATATTTATTTACTATTTTCAGTTTTCTTTGTTGTATTAACGTAGTAAAAATTTTGGTGGGGGGATTTGTTTAGGTCACTTATTTAATAGTTTGTTTTAGTCTGGGAAAATAATTAAAGCTATTTATTCATCCAATTTTTGGATTAATTGCTGTAGTCTATTCTGTTATTTTGGCAGGGGGTCAGTTTTTAATTTGTTTATTATTTTATTTATTTGGATTGATTATTTTTAATTGTTTTTGCTTACTTTTATTTTTGTTCTAACAGTTATTTTAGTGGTAGTGGTTTGTTAATTTGTTCATTTATTTATTTATTTGGATTAATTTATTTTACTTTTTTTATTTTGTATATCTTTACTGTTTTTGGTTTTTAAGTAACGTAGTAATTTTTATCGTTATATAGCAGTTATAGCTATTTTTTTGTACAATTTTTGGATTGATTGTTGTAGTATATTCTAACAGTTATCTTGGTGGGATTGGGTTGTTAATTTGTTTATTATTTACTTTATTTATTTGGATTGATTATTTTTACTTGTTTTTTTATTTCCTCTATTTAACGGGAGTTGTTTATTATTTGCTTGGGTTAATTTATTTTACTTGATTATTTTTACTTGTTTTTGTTTATTTATTTTTATTTGTTCTAACGGTTATTTTAGTGGTAGTGGTTTGTTAATTTGTACATTCATTTATTTATTTGGATTTTTTATTATTATTATGTTGTTTATTTATTCTTCTCAGTTTTTGATTATTAAGTAACATAGTAAAAAAATTTTTTTCATATCTGCATTTTGAAATGAGATCAGATAGTTTATTTAGTAATTTATTTTGTTCTGGGAAGGTGATAATAGCTATTTTTTCCTCCAAGCAAAGCTTTCAGGTTTTGGATTGATTGTTGTAGGGTGATGATCTTTTCCTTATTTTCCATGATATTTTTGGTGTGATTTGCATTTAGTTTTTAATTTCCCAGATATCCTTAGAAAGCATTTTGCTGTTTGTGAAAGATGTTTTGTGTGCATAGTTTCTTTGTTTCCAGTGTCCTTCAGTTACTCCTATGTATACTTTTTCTTCATTATCTGGTGATTTTACCATGACTTGGTATATTATGTTGTTTTGTAAGCAATTACCATTTAAGGGACATTCAATTTTTATTCTATAGTTACACATGTGTTAAATTTGTTTGGAACTCACCTACATAAGCATCCATGAGTCTGCCTTACACTTGGGAGCTATAATGAAGGACAAAAATTTCCCCCCAAAAACGACACAAATGACAGTGAATCCAATATGGCATACTGCCAGTGAAGAAACAACACCATCTTCCTCATATAGTACCACATGACGACATTTTATATTATGGAAGATGGTGCCGTAACCACAAAATATCGTACATCAGGTCCAATGTAACCTGAGGATCTTCTGTGTGTGTTGGCATACTCCACTCACCCACCTATCTGAGCATTGCCATCATTATCATCTCTCCCTATTCCTTTTCTGCCCCTCCCCAGCTGTGGCACAGATGGCTGTGAATCAAAAAGAATGTTTGACCATTTGTGTAAATTTGGTTTTGTGGACACCTGCTTGATGGAAGCGTTACTCTTGTGGCTCAAAGGGGATTGAGACAGGTGATTCTCACACACACACACACACACACACACACACACACACACACACACACAAAGTGGAGCGATGGCTAAATTGTCTAAATTATGAAAAATGAAAATAACACTGACATCTCATTTTAAGATATACCAAAAAATTACACAAAAATATCTTGAAATACTAAAGAGTAAATTTATTCAATAATATCGCTATTGGTTTCAACCACTGCCTCCTGATGATTTCAGAATCTCTTGCAGTTCTTCAGGACGGTCTACTTGTTTAAGTTGTTGAATGCTGCCATAATCCTTGCCTTCAGTTCATCTTTTGTATTACAAGGAGTTTTGTTGGTCTCTCGCTCAACTGCACCCCACATATAATAATCAAAGGGGTTGCAGTCTGGGGAGTTAGGTGGCAAGAGGTAAGGTGTGAAGTGGTCACAGAAATTGTTTGACAGTCATGATTGGATTCACCTGCTTGTGACATGGTGCAGAGTCCTGTTGCCAGACATATGGTCTTCCAGCAGCGACCCCTCTTGAACCAAGGCAGCACTACCTACTCAATACACTTTATGTAGGCTTCCATGTTCAGTCTGAGGACCTCACCAACAAATTCAGGAGTTCTTTTCTTATCATAATGATCAGAGTGATTTTTCCAAGTTGCCATACTTTCATAATCACTATTAGACTCCTCCATTTCTTTTCTAATCCTCTGCACTGTCCTTAGATTGGCACCCAAACACTCTGAAATGTTCAGATTGGAACTTCTAGCATGAATGCCAAGAAGTAGAGAATACTATTTCCATTTCTGACAGAATGAATTGCATCATGGTGCTCTTTTTCTCACAGATGCTGCCCAAGTGACGCTACTATACTGTGCAGTTGACAAAAACAAAAATCATTGCTAATAAACTGGAAAAATATAAAATAGCGACAATTTACCCATTTGTGCCCCTCTGTGTGTATATATATTGTAGAAAATAAACATTTTATGTTTTTCTTTTTTTTTTTTTTTTTTTTAAGATGCAGGTTGTTTCAACTTTTGGTGTGTAGCATCAGCAAACAAAAGGAGCATTTTATGTTCACTATGGTTGATTGAAGGACAACATTTGCTTGTCTCCTTGCAAGAACAACAACGAAGTGACCATCATGCAAATTTAGAAGTGACTGCTTCACACAAAAGTTGAAACAACCAGCGTCATTAACAACATTGGACAATAAAACAAGACTTAAGAATTCTTTGCAGTTGAAACCACCCTGTGATTTCTTGGATATTATCAATGTGTCTTTATTGTGTTTGTATATAAGCCAATGAATACCTTTTGAAAAGCATTGGTCAAAAAAGGATCATAAAGGTATATAAAAAAAAATGTTTATATTATTAAAATCTGTTTTATTTCTCTGGGGGACAAATCCTTGTTTATATATATATATATATATATATATATATATATATAATTCTTTTTAGTATTATCCACCCTCTTTTACTGTTATGCTAGTAGTGGGAGGCACAGTAACATATAATAAAAAGTCATGAATTCTTTTCCCAATGGTCCTTTCCTGATTGATCAAACACAGCCAATCTAAATGGAATCAATTAACAAATAAACACGGTAGGTGACAAACAACAGAAGGCAAAGATATAGGGATAACAAATAACCATTTTATTACTAAAATATACAAATGGGGATTAAATATGTTGCAATAACACTGATGTAAAATTGGTTCCCTGGTCAGTTTGTATTATCTGGGGTAACCCAACCATGGTGAAGAACTGAATTAAAGACTTAGTCACTTTCTTGGCAGAAATGGTTCTGATGGGTATAGCTTCTGGAAATCTTGTGGAAGCACACATCCTGGTTACTAAGTGTTGATTTTTTTGTTGTTTTTTAGGCATCGGTCCTACACAATCTACTAGGACTTGATGGAATAGTTCCTCAAATGTGGGGATGGGGTATAATGGGGCTACAGGAATTTTCAGTCTCTGTTTGCCCACTACTTGGCAAGGGTTACATACTCAGCAATATTTGGCCACATCACATTTGATTCTGGCCAATAAAAGTATCTGTTAATTTTGTTATAGGTTTGGTGACATCTGGCTGCCTAAAGGGATTTCATGGGCTGTCTTGAGCACTTCAGCCCTATAAGGTCTTGGTAAGACTAGTTGCCTAATCATGGACCACTCCTCAGGTGCACTAATTGGGTAATGCATAATTGATTAAAATATTTATTTCAGGATCTAATCTCTGCTCTGTGGCAAGAGAGTCCCTACTCACTAGGATATCTTTTGTAAAATTTATATTTCTATGTTCAACTGTATTTATAAGTCCTGGGGAATTATCTGGTTTATCCCTCTCAGAGTTTAAAAAATGTCTGGGACAAATCAAGGGTATCGTCTTCCACTTCATCCTTCTCTTGAGACTATGATCTTGCCTCATAAATGTCTCAGATAGGTCTATGGTTTCGTTAGTAGGTTTAGTAGTATCTTTTTTCCTTATTTCCCTTTTTGTTTTCTAGCTTGTGCATGGGAAGGAAGGAAATTTTTCTAGACTTTCCTGCTCAATAGTTTCTATGGTTTCTGGAATGACTGGCATTGGGTTTACTTTAGTATTTGGGATCACTCTCTCACCTACTAGATTGTTCCCTAATATCATTTCTATCTCTCTCATGGATAATTGCTGCACTATCCTGACTTCCACAGGTCCACTGACTAACTCTGTGGAAAGGTTGACCCAGTGGAGAGGAACACTGTCATAACTTTCCTCACACTGTGGATTATCACATACTCACCCATGGCAGAGTTAATTCCTCGTGGGATATAATCTCTTAAGATTAGAATTGAGTGCCTCCAGTGTCTCTGGAGGACTTTCACAGATATTTCCCTTCAGGATTTCCTGTCAGAGATATGTACCCCACGACAAAAACAGTCTATATTCTTTTATAATTTCTCTACGCGGTCTCAGATTATCCTTTGGAAAAAATTTATTTGTTGTTACTAACCCTTCAGGTTTTCTGTCATTTGCACCCTTAGTTTCCCAATTCTTTTGCGTCCAGCAGTCTACCATTAGGTATCCTGTTTTATGGCAGTAATAACAAGTGGGTGAATTCTTTCTTTCCTTGTCTGATGACTGATGTTCAGGTGGTAAAATATGAGTCTTCTGTAGATCAGATACTTTTATGTGAAAACATATTTAATTGTCTAAATCAATCTTGCTTTGGTCTTCTCCTTGAAATTGAATTTGTTTCATAGTGAATAACTATGTAATGTTTGGCATAATGTGTCCAACAACTGGCTTATATGTTAGCGCTTATTCATCCGTTAGCATGGCCATTTTGTACTTACTATTGATAGATCTTTCTTCCAGGTATATTTTAATGTCATCTGGAATACAGCACTTAAAACTTAGATTAAATCTTCCATCAAGGATTCATAAAAATCCTTTCTCTGTCGGGACATTCAATTTTTTATTCTATAGTTACATATGTGTTAAATTTGTTTGGAACTCACCTACATAAGCATCCATGAGTCTGCCTTACACTTGGGAGCTATAATGAAGGACAAAAATTTCTTTTTCTTCATTATCTGGTGATTTTACCATGACTTGGTATATTATGTTGTTTTGTAAGCAATTACCATTTAAGGGACATTCAATTTTTATTCTATAGTTACACATGTGTTAAATTTGTTTGGAACTCACCTACATAAGCATCCATGAGTCTGCCTTACACTTGGGAGCTATAATGAAGGACAAAAATTTCCCCAAAAGCGACACAAATGACAGTGAATCCAATATGGCATACTGCCAGTGAAGAAACAACACCATCTTCCTCATATAGTACCACATGGTGACATTTTATATTATGGAAGATGGTCTTGTAACCACTAAAATATCGTACATCAGGTCCAATGTAACCTGAGGATCTTCTGTGTGTGTTGGCATACTCCACTCACCCACCTATCTGAGCATTGCCATCATTATCATCTCTCCCTATTCCTTTTCTGCCCCTCCCCAGCTGTGGCAGTGGCATAGATGGCTGTGAATCAAAGAATGTTTGACCATTTGTGTAAATTTGGTTTTTGTGGACACCTGCTTGATGGAAGCGTTACTCTTGTGGCTCAAAGGGGATTGAGACAGGTGATTTTCACACACACACACACACACACACACACACACACACACAGTGTGCGATGGCTAAATTGTCTAAATTATGAAAAAATGAAAATAACACTGACATCTCATTTTAAGATATATTTACCAAAATTACACAAAAATATCTTGAAATACTAAAGAGTAAATTTATTCAATAATATCGCTATTGGTTTCAACCACTGCCTCCTGATGATTTCAGAATCTCTTGCAGTTCTTCAGGACGGTCTACTTGTTTAAGTTGTTGAATGCTGCCATAATCCTTGCCTTCAGTTCATTTTTGTATTACAAGGAGTTTTGTTGGTCTCTCGCTCAACTGCACCCCATATAATAATCAAAGGGGTTGCAGTCTGGGGAGTTAGGTGGCAAGAGGTAAGGTGTGAAGTGGTCACAGAAATTGTTTGACAGTCATGATTGGATTCACCTGCTTGTGTGACATGGTGCAGAGTCCTGTTGCCAGACATATGGTCTTCCAGCAGCGACCCTCTTGAACCAAGGCAGCACTACCTACTCAATACACTTTATGTAGGCTTCCATATTTCAGTCTGAGGACCTCACCAACAAATTCAGTTCTTTTCTTATCATAATGATCAGAGTGATTTTTCCAAGTTGCCATACTTTCATAATCACTATTAGACTCCTCCATTTCTTTTCTAATCCTCTGCACTGTCCTTAGATTGGCACCCAAACACTCTGAAATGTTCGTATTGGAACTTCTAGCATGAATGCCAAGAAGTAGAGAATACTATTTCCATTTCTGACAGAATGAATTGCATCATGGTGCTCTTTTTCTCACAGATGCTGCCCAAGTGACGCTACTATACTGTGCAGTTGACAAAAACAAAAAATGCGTATGCGCAAACTGGAAAATATAAAATAGCGACAATTTACCCATTGTGTGCCCTCTGTGTGTGTATATATATTGTAGAAAATAAACATTTTATGTTTTCTTTTTTTTTTTTTTTTTTTTTTTTTAAGATGCAGGTTGTTTCAACTTTTGGTGTGTAGCATCAGCAAACAAAAGGAGCATTTTATATGTTCACTATGGTTGATTGAAGGACAACATTTGCTTGTCTCCTTGCAAGAACAACAACCGAGTGACCATCATGCAAATTTAGAAGTGACTGCTACACACCGAAAGTTGAAACAACCCGCGTCGACACAACATTGGACAATAAAACAAGACTTAAGAATTCTTTGCAGTTGGAAACCACCCTGTGATTTCTTGGATATTATCAATGTGTCTTTATTGTGTTTGTATATCGCCAATGAATACCTTTTGAAAAAGCATTGGTCAAAAGGATCATAAAGGTATATAAAAAAAAATGTTTATATTATTAAAATCTGTTTTATTTCTCTGGGGACAAATCCTTTGTTTATATATATATATATATATATATATATATAATTCTTTTTAGTATTATCCACCTTCTTTACTGTTATGCTAGTAGTGGGAGGCACAGTAACATATATAATAAAAAGTCATGAATTCTTTTCCAATGGTCCTTTCCTGATTGATCAAACACAGCCAATCTAAATGGAATCAATTAACAAATAAACACGGTAGGTGACAAACAACAGAAGGCAAAGATATAGGGATAACAAATAACCATTTTATTACTAAAATATACAAATGGGGATTAAATATGTTGCAATAACACTGATGTAAAATTGGTTCCCTGGTCAGTTTGTATTATCTGGGGTAACCCAACCATGGTGAAGAACTGAATTAAAGACTTAGTCACTTTCTTGGCCGAAATGGTTCTGATGGGTATAGCTTCTGGAAATCTTGTGGAAGCACACATCCTGGTTACTAAGTGTTGATTCCCTTTTGTTGTTTTAGGCATCGGTCCTACACAATCTACTAGGACTTGATGGAATAGTTCCTCAAATGTGGGGATGGGGTATAATGGGGCTACAGGAATTTTCAGTCTCTGTTTGCCCACTACTTGGCAAGGGTTACATACTCAGCAATATTTGGCCACATCACATTTGATTCCTGGCCAATAAAAGTATCTGTTAATTTTGTTATAGGTTTTGGTGACATCTGGCTGCCTAAAGGGATTTCATGGGCTGTCTTGAGCACTTCAGCCCTATAAGGTCTTGGTAAGACTAGTTGCCGAATCATGGACCACTCCTCAGGTGCACTAATTGGGTAATGCATAATTGATTAAAATATTTATTTCAGGATCTAATCTCTGCTCTGTGGCAAGAGAGTCCCTACTCACTAGGATATCTTTTGTAAAATTTATATTTCTATGTTCAACTGTATTTATAAGTCCTGGGGAATTATCTGGTTTATCCCTCTCAGAGTTTAAAAATGTCTGGGACAAATCAAGGGTATCGTCTTCCACTTCATCCTTCTCTTCGAGACTATGATCTTGCCTCATAAATGTCTCAGATAGGTCTATGGTTTCGTTAGTAGGTTTAGTAGTATCTTTTTTCCTTATTTCCCTTTTTGTTTTCTAGCTTGTGCATGGGAAGGAAGGAAATTTTTCTAGACTTTCCTGCTCAATAGTTTCTATGGTTTCTGGAATGACTGGCATTGGGTTTACTTTAGTATTTGGGATCACTCTCTCACCTACTAGATTGTTCCCTAATATCATTTCTATCTCTCTCATGGATAATTGCTGCACTATCCTGACTTCCACAGGTCCACTGACTAACTCTGTGGAAAGGTTGACCCAGTGGAGAGGAACACTGTCATAACTTTCACTCACACTGTGGATTATCACATACTCACCCATGGCAGAGTTAATTCCTCGTGGGATATAATCTCTTAAGATTAGGAATTGAGTGCCTCCAGTGTCTCTGAGGACTTTCACAGATATTTCCCTTTCAGGATTTCCTGTCAGAGATATGTACCCTTACGACAAAAACAGTCTATATTCTTTTATAATTTCTCTACGCGGTCTCAGATTATCCTTTGGAAAAATTTATTTGTTGTTACTAACCCTTCAGGTTTTCTGTCATTTGCACCTTTAGTTTCCCAATTCTTTTTCGTCCAGCAGTCTACCATTAGGTATCCTGTTTATGGCAGTAATAACAAGTGGGTGAATTCTTTCTTTCCTTGTCTGATGACTGATGTTCAGGTGGTAAAATATGAGTCTTCTGTAGATCAGATACTTTTATGTGAAACATATTTAATTGTCTAAATCAATCTTGCTTTGGTCTTCTCCTTGAAATTGAATTTGTTTCATAGTGAATAACTATGTAATGTCTGGCATACGTGTCCAACAACTGGCTTATATGTTAGCGCATATTCATCCGTTAGCATGGCCATTTTGTACTTACTATTGATAGATCTTTCTTCCAGGTATATTTTAATGTCATCTGGAATACAGCACTTAAATTCTTCCACTAATACGAATTGCTTAAATTTCTCACGACTGGATTTTACATTTTTAGAACTCCATCTGTTGAAAAATAGTTTTTTTTGTTGAAAGAAATCTACATAAGTCTCTCTATCATTTTTTGCATAATTTCAAAATTTCTGTTGGTATACCTCAGGTACTAGTTCATACACCTTTAAAACGGCTGCCTTTAATACTTCATGGTCTACATTATCAACAATAGACAAAGCAGCCTATATTTCTTCAGCTTTACCCTTTAATGCTGTCTGGAGTAGTATGTGGCCATACATCTAATAGCCAAGTTAAGTTGGATGCTACTTTCTCAAACTGGAGGAGGTATTTATCAATATCTTCCTCGTTAAATGGTGGCACAAGCCGTACTTGCTTAGTTAAATCAAACCCATTTTTGTCTATGTTCTTTTCTGTTTTCTATTTCCCTGATTTGCATTTCTTGTGTTATTTTAGCTATTTCAACTTCAGCATTGATTTCAGTCTTTTCTATTTCTATCTTTTTCCTATCTTTAATCCTGGCATTCTCTATTTCCACCTGGTCTTGTGAAAGCTTGAGTGTGTTTCTGTTGAGAACTACGATAACACAGCGTCATCGAACATGTCATTGTTGACCATGTGTTCTTCTATAATTTTTACTATCTGTGTTTTTTTGTATGTTTTGTTTGTCTCCAACTACTATCAGATCATCTTTTTTTAATCTCAGCAAACCTTTTATGGAGGGAGATGCTATAAAATTACAAATTCTTTTCCCAGTGGTCCTTTCTTGATTGATCAAATATGGCCGAGCTAAATGGAATCAATTAATGAACAGACATGGTAGGTGACAAACAACAGAAGGCAAAGATATAGGGATAACAAATAACCATTTTATTACTAAAATATACAAAAATGGGGATTAAATATGTTGGGTATATTAAAAGATGAAAGACAGCAAAACAAAACAATGAGACAAAAATAAATAAATAAACAACAGGGGAGGGTCTTATCTTTTCAGAAAGGTAAATACTGTATTGACAAACAACCATGTGCATGAAATTACAAATGACAAAAAGGCAAAATAAGCAAAGATAAAGCAGGTGATAGAAACAAAGGACTTATCTGTTATTTGAAAGCTTTGCTTTTTCTCTTCCTTTTCTTTTAGTGTCTCTTATGTGTTTCTCCTTTCTTTTATATTTCTTTTTATCTTTTCCTTGCTGGATAGAAAGTTTATTTCTTTTTAGTTTCCTTTCTTTCTTTTTCGTCTTGTCCAGGGGTTGAGTGAAGAATAAATTGAATCTTTCTTTTCCTTGGCTCTCAGGTTAATGTATCTTTCTTTGTTTCGCTGTATCTGCTTCTTTTAGCATGCTGGCATTTGATTTTTTTTAATCAACACTTTACTGAATCTTTTCAGCTCAGAAACCTTAATAGATTTCTATCAATTCCACACATCCAAATTTATAGTAGATCATAGCAATTTTAGCTGGACATCTATTCAGTTTGAATTCTGAAGAGGGACTGACTTGGTGACGGTCTTTATTTTTGCACCTTCATTTTGGCATGTGACCCATGAATTCCAAATATGGATTTTTACATGTTTTGTGATGTCAGATGCCTTTGCGTTGTCACTTTTGTGATGTCAATGAATGCTCGTTATCACATTCGTAATGCTCATTGTAGTCAAGACTTTGGAATTACAGATACTAGTAAAAACTCCTTTGAATAATACTCACACTAGTAATACTTCTTCGAATAGTAACTGCCAAATAGTAATCCAAAGAGTGATCAGTATAGAAGATAGTATAGAGCATCACAATCACTTAGATGCAATGCTAATTCCCATATATACCTTTCCTTTATGATCATGTGGTCTACTTATTAGAAATGGAATCACCTATGTTTGCTCATTGGTGATCTGTGTTCAAACTCCAGTGTTAACAATGACACTTTATTCCTTTACAACACCTCCCCTTTGAGATGACTTCTCCTGGAATCTATACTTTTTCAGCTTTGGTTTGGTGGTTAAAAACTCTGTTGGTATTCTTTTTCTTTTGCCATAAACCCTTGGTTGAACAATTTCTGGTGTCATACTGAATATCCATTAGTACCTCTTTTTGCGGAATTTTTAATTCAGTGAATCAATGTTTTAGCTGATTCAGGTGTCTCCTATGTACCCACCTTTGTCTCTGTACCATATATGTCATTCTGCTACATCTTGAAAAACACTTTATCTCCAAGGTTCAAATACTTATTTGTGCCATAATTTGTTGATGTTCTCACCTTGCATTCAGGTAATAACTTATTGAAGATGGACTTTGATCTTCCTAGTGAACATCAACTCTGCAGGCAACATTCAAGACATGGTGTTCAGATTTGGTATAATTTGGTAAACACTTAGAAATTGCTGAATCATTACCTCATTTGACTCCTCTTCCTCCAATTTCCTTAGTGCTCTTTTAAACATGTTGATTGATCTTGGGTGATATGGGGGGAGTTCTGATATGTTCAATTGCAAAAGAACTTAAATTCATTAGACGTGAATTGGATCCCGTTATCTGAAATGTTAGTCAGGAACACCAAACCTTGCAAAAATCTTGTAGGAAATTTATAGTTACTGCAGTAGTTGGTCTCCTACATTTTAGTATTTCTAGCTATTTAGTATAACTACCGACTACTACTCGATAGTAAGCTCCGTTTATCTGTCCTGCAAAGTCATGTACTCTAGACCATGGCATGTCAGTTGTCGGCCAAGGTTGAACTTTGATAGGGGGTGACTTGATACCAGAGCACAACCTCTGCATAATTTCACCAAATTTTCTATATCCTTATCCATTTTTGACCAGTAGGTATAACGCTTCATTAAAGATTTCATCCTAGAAATTCCTGGATGTCCTCTGTGAAATTCTTTTAACATACATCTTTCTAACAATGCTGGTATCACCACTCTTTCTGCATACATCAGTACACCATTAGATAATGAAAACACATTATTTTCCATAGTATTTATCCCTTTAGATCTTAATTTCTTCTTCATTTTCATTATTAAGTGGTTTTTTCCGCCTTAATTTTTATTTCCTCCAATGTTATGGGGAGTTCTTGTATGGTATTATACAATACATTATTTATTTCATTTTCGGCCCTTATCGCCACAATTATTGTGTTGTCAAGTTGTTCACAGAATCTGGGTATCAGTCTAGACAATTCATCTGCATGACTTAATTTTTTGGGTGGTAGAAATTCCATTTTATAATTATAATTTAATAGGATAGATCCCCAGTGCTGCAGTCTATTCACTCTGTATGAGAACACCCTTTTTTGATCCATATATGAACAATAAATGATGATGGTTTATCTGCAGTATGAATTCTCTACCATGTATGAATTTGTGAAACTTTTTCATGGCAAATATGATGGCCAGTGCTTCCTTTTCTATTTGACTGTAGCTTCTTTCAGCCACAATTAATGATCTTGAAGCATGAGCTATAGGTTTAGTTGTTCCATCTTCATATTTGTGTAATATCACTGCTCCAATACTCAAATCACTTGCATCTGATGCAACAACAATCTAATTTAATTTAGGGTCAAAATGAGCTAGTAACAAATCCGATGTTAAAACTTTCTTGATCTGTTCGAACGCATTATGACATTTAGCTCTCTAATTGCATTTTATGTCTATGGCACTCTTAATTCATGCATATTAGGTATATATGTATGATAGTAGTTAGCAAGACCTAAGAATGCTTGTAATTTTGTTACATTTGTTGGAGCGAGCATATCACGCTCACCCTTGAAAGATCCGGTTGTCTACTGTTTTCATCAATGATTTGCCCTAGATATTTAAATCAGGACATAAATAATTCAAGTTTTCCTTCACTTATTTTAAAGCCATATTCTTTGATTCTCTCAAATACTTTCTTTAGATCTTCTGCATATTGTTTTCAGGTCTTGCTTTTAATAAGTACATCATCCAAATATGCTTGAGCACAATCCAAACTGGCAAGCATGGTATCCATTATCTGTTGGAATATTTATATAACCCTCTATGAGTGTTAATTGTTAATAATTTTGAGCAGTCTTCATCCACTAGTACTTGTAGGTATGCGTCTAATAGGTCCAACTTGGAGAAAAATTAACCTCCATTCAATTTGGCAAAAATTTCCTCTGAACTTGGTAACAGGTAGTTATATTTTTTTTAGATTTTCATTTATCCTTGCTGAAAAATCAGCACACACGTGGATTTTATTATTCATTTTGTTTACTGTTGGTGATGCCCATTTGGAATAATCTGTTTTTGATATAACACCAGATTTTCCTAGTCGGTCCAATTCATTGTTAATTGGATCTAAAGTTGCAAATGGTACACTCCTATTGGGCTTAAATGCAGGTGTTACATTGCCTTTTTTCTCAATCCTTGCAGTATTGAGTTTCAAATTCACAATACGTTGACTTAATTTTAGATCTCATTCTAATTCAGCAAGTATCCTAGATCCATTTTCTGTATCCTTATTAGAAGTTAAACCCTGAACGAATATCAGACATTTAAACAAATCAGGAGTTCACTTAATTTGAACGTTTTACATTCTCAATTCACGACTCTTGTATATGTGGCAAAATCGTCATTGTTGGACTTTAGCAAGTTAAGACATTGTCATTATATATTAAACAATGAACTCATATCACCAAAGATTTTCAATAGTATTAAGATGGTCTTATCAAAATTTATCTTTCTTGGTTTCTTTGGCAAGATATAATTTACATATTTTTCATGTTCAGCAGGGGTTAATTTCCTCAATAATAACCAAACTTTCTTTTCATCATTCCAATATGAATAATCCCTTTTGAAGATTCTTTCATATCTTCTGTAATAAGATGTAAAAGTTACCCCTTCATCTGGATTATACATGAATTTACTGATTGAATTAGTGACAACATCTGTAGTGAAAGAATCTTAAATTTTTTCTTTCATTGTTTTAGTGAACAACTCAGAAAACTTCTGTTGTAATTGTAACTGCTGTTCATGGTGTTTTTGTTGCTACAATTGTAGTTCTTGTTGTAGTTTGTGTTGCTGCAACATTTGAACTATGATAGTTTTTAACTCTTCCATTCTGCTGAACTTTTTGCAGATTAATTTTTTCCTTGTGTAAGCTGAATGAATCCTTGTCACCACTTTTGTGATGTCAGACACCTTTGTGTTGTCAACGAATGCTCATTATCACATTCGTAATGCTCACTGTAGTTGAAGCTTTGAAATCACTGATAACAGTAGTAAATCCTTCGAATAATACTCGTACTAGTAATACTTACAAATAGTAAATGCTAAATAGTAATCTGAAGAGTGATCAGTATAAAGAAATAGTATTGAGAATCGCAATCACTTAGACATCACACTAATTCCCATATATACCTTTCCTTTACAATCATGTAGTCTACTTATTAGAAATGGAATCTATTTGCTCAGTGGTGATCTGTGTTCAAACTCCAGTGTTGGCAACGACACTTTATCCCTATACAACATGTGTGAGCAAGAGGAGGTCACAGACCCTTTTCCTTTTTCTGCTGTATTTCAGAGGGTTCAAGTTGGCTTTAATGTCTGGATAGCATCCAGTCTATGCTATCATGTGACCAAGAAGGAGAAAGTGTACATTTATAGAATACATGATCTTTGCTTGGATGCATGCAATTTTGATCAAGAACTGTTAATTGTCAATTTCACTTTATTTCTTTTTCATTTTCACACTTTCTGAAAGTACTGTTTCCTCATGCAGAGTACTTCTAAAATATAAATTTTAGTGTTGATTTTAGAATAAAATTAGACAAGGGTTCATAACTATATATATATATATATATATATATATTTTCCTTATTCCTCATTTATAATCTTACTGAGAAGATCAAATCAACTTTGAGATTTATTTGTGATTATCACTGATTTTTACTTATTTCTGGGCATGAAATAATGACTCATCTAGATGTTGATGTATCAGAAATAGCATGAAACAATGACTTTTATTGATGTATCAGAACTTTATATTGTTTAGAAGAGTGATTAAGTAAAAAGTAATTTTTGTATTTTACTTTGCTCTTGCATTTTTATTACAAGATGGATGAAAAGTTTTCAAGTTTTTCTATTAAGAATTTAATGAATAAAAATTAAAAACTTTACAATATAATTAAATTTTTAAAAATCCATGTTTTAAATGTTGGCTTTTTCTGGTTGTCTATCATGAGGTTAGGATCTTAATGAAATTGGGAAAATGACTTCAAATTGGAAACTATTTTCACTCTTCACTCTTTTTTTTTTTTCTTTTTTTTATTTACTTTCTCTTGCAGCCAGTCTTGGAGGTGAGGACTTTTATCAGTAGATATGGAATAATTTTATGATTTCCATTCTTCTCATTCTCTGTTTCTTTTTAGAAAATAATGAACTTTTGTGATTTTCTGACTTTTCTGAATACATCCATAATTTGCTACTCTTATTAAAAATGTAAACATTAATTCACTGACATAGGTATACTAAGAATAGAACAATGCAGATTCTCCAGAAATTAAATAGCATCATTGAAAAACAGATATTAGTCATAGCAGTATTCAGAGGACAAAATGAAGACAAGGTGCAAATTTCCAAAAGTAATTCTCATACTTGTTAAACAAGTAAATTAATAAAAATGTTAATTAAGTTCTTTGGTGCTGGATGTGTTAATAATAGTCTTTGTTATCAAAATATATGAAAAGTTAATCTGAAATAACTCATAAAAGGGAAATCGAGGTAGATTAGTTGAATTATATCATTAATATTTATGACAACCTTTTTTTTGTAAAAAGTGGTGATTTATTATGCTTAATTTGTGTTACCAGGAATCACTAGATGAAGTGATTTTTTTTTTTAGATAACTCATGTCAGAATTGATATTTTTCTTTCAGTTTTAACACATACAGTTGGATTTGGTCTTCCTTCATCATTCAGTTGGCTTGACAAATACAATAATAAGAAAGAACCAGATGACAACCCTTTTGAGACAGATGTTTTTGATCCTCTCAAGTACATGAATCTACAAGATAGTGATAAAGGTATTTGCCTTTTTTAGATTTTTCTAATTTCTTGCCTGTTTAGCCTTTTAACACTTCTTCCTAATCCCAGTTGACATGGAGATAGACTAATCCTTTATTAACTTTAATTCCTTCCTTCATTCCAATAGAATGTAATATGTTGATGCCCGATCCTATTTCTGTTTGTTTAATGGAGTACCTTAAATACAACCATTTTCTTAAACAAGAATATATGATACTATTGTGTTTGTATTTGTGTGTGTCGTATGGGACATGTTTTTTTTTTCTCTTGCAAGCTGACATATGTCTCATTTCAAATTCTGTTGCATATTGAAATACATTTTTTCATGAATTGTGATAAACAGTAAATGTTTACACTATTTACATTGTTCAGACTATCATCCTCATCTTTGACATATTTATCACAATCAGACAGTATGCTAGGGCACTAGCATACCGTCTGATTGTGATAAATATGACAACAAAGATGAATATGATAGTCTGAACAATGTAAATAGTGTACATAATACCTCATTTCAGAAATATAGACATAGTAAATGTTTAATAAAGATATTTTGATAATTTTTATAATTCTCGTGGTTCTTGAGGATTTCAAGCTCTTTTATCTGTAGCTGTAATTTTTCAGACTGACATTTTTGTGTCCATAAATAGTAAAAATGAATAAATCAATCTAAAGAAATGTCCTTGTTTCTCATACTGCTGAAAACCAATAAATAAACATGTGATCATCAAACACAATTTGTTACCAACAATCATAATTTTCATGTGTGTGGGCATTAGTTTATAATACTGTTTTTATTAAAATAATCTTTATTATACAGTCAAACCTCCCAAGTACATTATTCTGTGTTGTAAAAGAATTTGGTTAAATTGTTTTGGACATTTGTTGAACTTTTATTTGTTTCTTGTGCCAAAACCAAAATAATTTTAAAAAATCTTACAAAAAGCATATTCAATATATGAATCTACAAATATCAAGTGAGCAACAAACGTTCTCAATACAACTTCAATTAAATGCAAAATTTTATTATTTAATATGTAATTTAGGAATAAATAATTGACATTTACTTAAATGTTTAATGTATAGTTATATATTAGCCATTTACTTTAAAATATAATTCATAAAGACAAATGAAATCTTGAAATTTGAATTATAAATACATTTAATTATCTTATATTTGTTTGACTTGTCAGTTTCATGCTCTCTTTTTAACTCTGTATGTGTGTGTGTGTGTGTATATATATATATATATATATAATGCATACACACAGTTGAGGGTGAGCAATAAATATTTGTACACTTGAGAAATTCAAACATATGCAAATCATGGTTTGAAGTGCAGTATCTGCTTTTCACCCCTCAGCCATGTTTCTGCTTTTGGGCAGTTCATGGAAAATCCTTGAGGGATCTCTGGTTCCAAAGATTCCAACCCTGCAGCAGCATCTCCTTCAATGCACTAAAGAGGGAAAGTTGGTGAAATACCAACACCAGCAATTTTTGGTGTACATACATGGACACTTCACCTTAAGAAGACCATGTGTCATATCTGGACAATATGTGGAGGTATTGTGAGTAAATACTCAAAATATGAGTATTGGCATTAGATTAACAATTATTAAATAAACAAACCAAAAATTCAATTAAATAACTTTGAAAAATTCAATTTTTGAAATTGGTTCAGAAAAAGTATTTTATAAACCAGTTTTCATAACTTAATATTTGATTTGTAGCCATTAATTCACCTTGAATCTCCTTGTAAGTTGTCATAGTTTTCTCTGACTTCCTCATAGCTCTTGGGAAATTTTATTGAGGACCACTCAATCTAGTTGTTTGAATTTAATAGTACTTGTTTAAATGAATTCAAGCTGTCTAACTATATATATTTATGTATGAATGAAGTTTGGATGAGAATCTGACAGAATGTGACCATTTGCCAAACTTCTATTTTGAAATGTTTCACCAATGAACCAATGTCATCAGAAGAGTTTTATTTCAGCAAAATTTTAATTAATGAGACAAAACATGATTGATGTAAAACGTATGATCGCTTGATTTTTATTTTAACTGAATCATTATAGAAATAGATTGTAACTAATTTCAGCTCCTGTAAGGAGCTACTGTTAGAGAATATGAAGAAAAACACTATTAATGAGAGAGAACAGGAATTAAGAAGACAAGATAATGATTGACATTACACTTAAATTTTTGAAGGTCAAAGTTGATTGGGCAGCAAGAAGCCAGAAGAGAGTTCCACAAGTGAGGAGTGCAATAGAAAAAACTGTTGGCATAGAACTTAGTTACATCTAGCCATTTCAGCTGTATTCATCAAAGCAATTAGCATGAAAATATTTAAAGAAACAGTACAAGTAAGCTATGTTATGACAATGGGAAAGTGACTGAAGCCAAGATGCCAAGTCAAGACCAATAACTTTACAGATTCTTCTTTATATTATATCAAGAATCTCTAAATATATAGTAAATGTTGCAGCAATATTCAAAGCAAGTACAAATGGTAGACTTATATGTAAGATAGATTCTCTCAAGAAAAATTGTCTATCACAACACAGTGAATCAAATCTCCTAGCTGCAGATCTAGCAATTGATTTAATATATTTCCACTTCATGTCAGCAGAAAACATTAGTCTGAGAAAATGCAATGAGTCACTCTCTTGGAGATTAGCATCAGCCATGCTGATGGAAGGCAAAAAAAGGTTCTCTCAGATCAGCAGTTTCATTGTGGAGGTATTAAAAGCCATTCCTTGGCCCAGTTCATAACAGATTGTAGGTAATTTCTGAGATCAGGTGCCAAGTTGACCTTATTGAACTGATCAGAGTTACTATTAAGACTGGTGTGTCATCAGCATAGATATCTAGTTGAGAATGGATGACATCTGGAAGTTTGTTGATGAAAATTAGGAACAAGGTAGGTTCAAGTATAGAGTCCTGGGGAACATTTGCATTAATGCAAAAATACCTAGAAGAGTGGCCATTCAAGAAAACTTTCATTTTGCAATTTGATAAAAAAGACTGAATCAGTTCAGAAATACTATACCTTTCAACTTGTGAAGAAGACCAATATGTCAAACCCTGTCAAATACCTTTGAGATATCCATAGCAACAGTCCAAGCTTCACCATTCTCTAAAGATATACTCTTTCAGCAATAATTGTTTATACATCTGTAGTTTATCTAGAGAAATGAAAGCCATATTATCTGAAAAAAAAAAAAAATTAAGTAATTAAGCATCTCACCTCCTACAATCTGCTCTCTGACAAACAATATGGTTTCTGCTTTGCCTGGTCTACCACTGATGTGCTTACTGCCATAATTAAATATGTATACCAAGCTCTTGATAATAACAGCGAAGCTCGAGCTGTTGCTCTAAATATATTGAAGGCGTTTTGGCATGCTTGGCTTCTACACAAGCTTCAGAGATATAGTATTACAGGATGATCATTTGACTTAATGCAATCATTACTGTAGAACCGTGAATTGAAGGTTGTCCAGAACAGGTTCTCTTCCAGTTCGTTCCTTATGAACGCTGGCTTTCCTCATAGCTCTATCCTTGGTCCTACACTGTTTCTGATCTTCAATGATCTTCCTGATATCATCAGTTCTTAAGTCAGCATCTACGCAGATGGCACTCCATTTACACCTGTCTCAATAGTAAATCCGGCATTGCTGACAAAATTAACCTGGCCATTGGTTTAAAAAATGATCTCCACTCTGTGGTTGACTGGGGCAGGATATGGCTTGTGAATTTTAATGCATCCAAAATGAAACTGCTGTCATTTACTCACTATAGAGAAATGTCCTTGTCTCCTATCAGCATGGTTAATGCTCAACTCCATGAGAGTGCCTTACTATATCTTCTTGGTCTCATGTTCTCCACTAACCTGAGGTGGAACAACTTCATTAAATCAATAGCAGCATCTACCACAAGGAAAATTGGTTCTCTGTGTTGCTCCAGAAGGTTTTTCTCATCTGAGTCCATCCTTCACATCTACAAGTCTACTATTTGCAATGCATGGAATACTGTTGCCAAAGATGATTTGGTACCTCTGCTGTTCATCTCTAGGTTCTCAACACAATCCAAAGATGGATATGCATTATGATCAGTCCTGACTTGGAGTGTTGACTCCAGTAACTTTCTCACCAATGTAATGTGGCTTCCTCTGTCTTTTCTGTAAATACTTTCATGGCATCTGTTCTGACGAATTATTTTCACTGGTGACTGACTGCAGGGTGCTACTAGGTTGACATCTCAGTCCAACTGTTTTACTGTCAAAACAGTTAAATGTAACTGCCTCTTTTACCACAACATCTCTATCTTTTTTTTTTAGAGAGAAAAAAAACAGGAGCCTATTTCTTAAGGACTATTTTAGGGATACTATTTTAAAGTTAAGTCCACATACTTTGTGAAGATACCGTTTAGAGATGATAGCAGAAACCATGGGTGGAGTTATATGCGTATTACTCAATAGAGACTCAGTTCTAAGTGGAAAGTTAGGAAAAGATACTCCAGATGAGTTAAGTGAAGAATTTATGAGAAAAACATTCTGTTTTATCAGCAGATAATGTTAACACTTCAAATTGAATGAAGAGGAGGAATAGAAGACTTTCTCTCATTTAACACACTATTACAATGCTACCAGCTGTCACAAGGTGCCTCATTTTATCTGTAAATAAAGACTTAGCTTCTTTGGGGACACATCTAGAATTATTGCAAGCAGACATAAATAGGTGTCTGTTGTGATCAGAACTATCATGCTGATACTTCCAGAGTGATTCTTGTGGGCTATAGCAGCTGAACGGCCTGTGTGAACCAAGAAGATTGTGGTTTCACCTGGTATCTACAAGCAGGTACAAAAGCATCAATGCCAGCTTTAACCCAAGAAGAAACCTCTAGAACAATTCTCAATAGGAAAGTTAAGAATATCGATCCCAAAATGAAGTCAATAAAGTAATCCCAGTACACTGGTAAAAGAAAGAAGTCTTGTGAATAGGAGGTTCTTTTCTAATAGATGACTCAAAGAAGAATATTGATCAGATTTATTAGGGAAACAAGTAGGGAAATTGCTATATGACTGAGAGATTCAGCAATGGAAAAAATTAAAAATCTAAATAAAGTAACATCAGTAATATTAGAACATTTAAGCCACTTGAGGTGATGAGAATTGAAATTACCAAAACCAAAAATAAATATTCATTTATTTATTTTAAAGTTTATAAACCCCATATTATTTCAGTACTATAGAACATATAGTAAATTGTAATAGTCTAGTCATATATATTAATCTTAGGTGTCTTGTTTTTAATTCTTTTTCTGATTATTCTGGTTCATCAGTGAGCAGAGCTTTTCCAAATTGTCTAATATATATATAGCATCATACCCGTCCTGGGTATGACATTAAACTACATCCGTCATTGGGTAGCTGGAGCTTGACAGCCTGGGAAAGCAGTTCACCTAGGAGCAGGAAAACCCATATTTCAAACCTCTGCTGCTTTGTAGCCATATCCACACATTCTTCTGGCAGGGGAAGAGCTCTGACAAACCATGCCAACACAGAGTGGGCTTTGCAGTGAAGAACAGCCTGCTAAATACAGTAGAACCAGGCAGCAACAGTTCTAAAAGACTCCTCACTCTCTGCCTCAACACCACTGCAGGCCCTGTCACCCTCATCAGGATGTATGCCCCGACACTCTCTACCACACGGGACACCAAGCTGGCAGCCACTATCAGCAGTATCCCAAGCAAAAAACAACTTGTTCTCTTGGGTGACTTCAACGCCAGAGTGGATGCTGATCATGACTCTTGGTCTTCGTACCTTGGACAGTTTGGAGTTGGCGAGATAAATAACAACAGCCAGAGTCTGCTCGAGCTATGCACTTACCACTACTTGTGTATAGCAAACTCCTTCTTCAGGATCAAGCCCCAAAACAAGGTATCCTGGAGACATCCATACCCAAAGCACTGGCACCAGCTGGCTCTCATTCTGGTCAAATGAGCTACCATTAAGAATGTTCTTCACACACGTTCTTACCACAGCGCAGACTGCAACACACACCAATCCTTGGTGCACTCCAAGATCAAACTTCAGTCCAAGAGGTTCCACCGTGGCAAGAAGCAAGGGAATCCTCGTATTGATGTCAGCAAGATGAACCAGCCAGACCTTGTGCAACAGTTTGCCAAGAGGTTTGAGAATGAGTGGGCAACCTCACAGACTGGAGACTCTGCCATGGAGAAGTGGGCAACCTTGTGGGACACCATGCATCACACCACGCACCACACCACCTTGTCCACCTTTGGGAGAAAGACCTCAAAGTCATTTGACTGATTTGAGCAAAATCCACTAAGATGGCTCCTGTCATTGTGGCCAAGCACACTGCTCTTGCAGAATACAAGCAGTCACCCACCAAGAGAAACCTGCAGATCCTCCGGGCTGCCAGGAGCAAAGCTCATCAAACTGCCAGGCGCTCCACCAACGATTACTAGACAGAGCTTAGAAAAAATATCCAGACAGCAGCAATTACAGGGAACATCAGAGGGATGTACGATGACATCAAGATGGCAATGGAACTAGTGCAGAACAAGACAGCTTCCCTCAAATCCACAACTGGCAAAGTCATCGCAGACATAGAGCAGCAGATAGAGAGATGGGTGAAGCATTATTCCAACCCTTACTCCAGGCAGAATGTTCTGATGAACGTAGACCTTGATGCCATTGTCTACCAGTCATGGAGAACCTCAAAACTAAACCGACCATAGAGGAGCTTAGCAAGGCCATTGACAGCTTAGTCTTAGTCTCACACCTGGTCTAAACTTCAGTCACGGATGAACTGTTTCTCTCAGGCCTGCAAAGACTTCAGGCTGACCATCAACCTGAAAAAGATAAATGTCCTGCGACAAGGTACCAAAACACCACTAGCCATCACCATTGACAAGTATGAGCTCGATGATGTCCATCAGTTTACATACCTTGGCTCCGTCCTCACTGACAACCTCTCATTAGATGAAGAGATTGACAAGAGAATCGGGAAGGCAGCCACAACTCTTGTGCGCCTCATGACATGTGTATGGACCAATCCCAAACTAACAGTGAAGACCAAGATGGCAGTGTACAACACCTGTGTAATCAGCATGCTGTTATATGGCAACGAGGCATGGACCACATGTACCAGGCAAGAAATGTGACTGCACACCTTTCACATGAGAAGTATCTGCTGCATCTTGGGAATAGCACGGCAGGACAAGGTGTCCAACACTGAGGTCCAGTCTTGAGCAGGTCTGCCCAGCATGCTCACATTGCTCATACAGCGCAGACTCTGTTGGTTGGGCCATGTCCACCACATGCCAGATAGCGGCATCCCCAAAGACTTCCTGCATGGAGAGCTGGCCTCTGGAAGAAGACCTACTGGGGAGCCACAGCTGTGGTACCTCAGTCATGAGGCACAACATGAAAGCTGCAGGCAACAACACAGTCCTGGGAGAGCCTGGCAGCCTTACGATCCAAGTAGACAGTAACCCTGACCAAACACCTCAAGTTAGGGGAGGAGAAGCTGACACAAGTCGCCATGGAAAGGCGGGCACACAGAAAGCAAAGTGACAGCTCCAACAGATCAAAGACAGAACACACATGCAACCTCTGCAACAGAAATTTTCACTCCCACATTGGCCTCTACAGTCACAGATGTCGATGCTCCAGCCAAGCAGACAACTAATCCTGAATACAGAAGTCTACGATAATATATTTACCAGGTGTGTGTGTGTGTGTGTGTGGACACTAAAAGGTTTCAGGGAAAGATATACATTTCTTAAAAAAACCCTTGACTTGATGCAAGGACCCCAGTAGCCTCACAGTAAGAAATCTCTGTTATTAAAATTGTAATTAGTACAAGTGTCTACAAGAAAAGTAAATAGTTTATTAAAAATTCCTTCATGAAGACTCAGTACTGAAAAATACATAATTATTCAGAGTTATAATTAATCATGAAAGTTTCTTGCAACAAGTCATTTGTTATTGATAAAACAGCTTCTAAATATTTAAAATATTTTTATCAGTCTACCTCTATAAATGATTTACTTTTAAGCTATCAGAGAAGGAGATATTTGGTTCCAAGAAATTAAAAGAACAATATTATGATCACCTCCCTGATAGGATGTTGGACCTTCATGGGCATGCAAAACTAACATTAATAAACACCAATGTAGCCACTTCAAGACAACAAAAGTACTATTTTAATTTGATTTGGTAAATTAAAGCCATCAATGTTGTTAGCTGATTTATTTATCTTTTATCTTTGAAGGATATCAGTATTATGAATATGTATTTTAATGCATTTTGGAATTTAAAATGGGGTATATTAGAATCTTTTTTTTTCTTTTTTTTTAAATCATTTCATCTCAAGCAAGGCAATAAAACCACTAAGATGCAAAAAGTTACTGAGAAACATTCTGAAGAGAGGGCAATAATAAGTTTCAAGGAGACTGAAGAAGGCAATTAATGATGCATTTAAATTTTGGAAGATCATAGTTGACTGGAAAGCAAAAAGTGAAAAATGTGAGAAAAGAAATAGAATAGAATTTAGAGTTACACACAATTTCAACAGTAAAATGATGAGATCTAGCTGCCAATCAAGTACTGCACTTAAATTCATAAAGTTAAAATATCAGTGCAATTATCATGAAAATATTTATAGAAAAAGTACAGGAATGCTACATTACGCTGGTGGAAAAGTGACTGAAGCCAATATGTCAGGACCAATAATATTGCAGATTTATCTTTGGATTTTCTCAATCTCTAGACACTTAGCAGAAGCACCAGAGCAGATGTAGCAACAATATTTAATGTGCAGACAAATGGTAGACATTTAAAGGTGCAAGATATTCAGGTGAGTAGAATTGTCTGGCACAAAACACTGAATCAACTTTCTTAGCAACAAATTTAGCAGTTGACTCAATAAAATTTAGCATTCATTCTTGTGAAAAAACATTCACTTAAAATCTCTTAAGTATCCACCAGTTTAAGACTGTGATCAACCTCAAGCAAGAAAAGATTGGAAGTGATGAATTCAATGAAACATTACAAAATATAAATGACACATAACCCTAGAGCATAAGAAAATATAGAATATATTTACAAGTCTTAATTACAGTTGGAAATTGCAAGATTGACTGACATTTATGGGCTGGTCAAAGATTGACAAAATTGAGTATAAATACATTACCCATCTTATTTCGTTTGCTTTCAGTACATTAATGCCAACTTTATTTAACTTTACATAGAAAACCACAGGTTTGTTAACTAATATGAATAGCTTTGTGACATTGTTAGAACACATCCTTCCTACTCACACACATTAAACCTCTAAAAGAGATCAGAATAAAGTCAAAAGTATGGATCTGGTACTTTTTGGGGGTGGGGGGAAGAAAGCAGTAAAAACTTTTCATTTGAGAGAATCCATTACTTTGGAAAAAACCACTTCAAAGCTAAACCAAAATTTCATTGTCAAAGAGCAACAAAGCCAAATATAAATGCATTAACTACCTTATTTATTTTACTTTACTATTTTTTTGATTAATAGCACTATTATTATTGTGATTTATTATTCTATCAATATGGTAATTCACAAATATCAGACATTGGTGTGAGGTGGGATCAATTCAAAAGGATAAAAAATATGAGACATAGATGAATGGCTGAAAATTAATGTTAAAGATGGTATGAGAAGCAGCAATCTCCAGATTATACAATCAGGAGAGAAGACTGAAAGAGATTAGTTTAACATGAGGAAATGTTTGTTTTCCAAAATGCACTTCCTGAAATGTCAGTCTTTTTGGTTAGACTGGAAATGAAGCTATTTAATATGACATAGTGCTATTTGCATCCACCAGAAAGGATTGAAGAGAAATAGTTAAGTTTTACAACACACTAGAAAAATGTCAAATCTCTGAACAAGCCACAAGAATCGTCATTGCAAATGGCTGAAATGTAGAACAACTGAAATGTGAATATGTACTGTAAAGCATAACATAATCATTTCTCATCTTGAGAATTCTAATATAAATACAGCTTTGCATACACAAGCGCTAAATATAGGAGTGATTGTAACCCGCTTATACACAAATTAAGGGTAAGATATATAAAAATTAAAGAAGCTACCTTGAAGAATGAAAGACAGAAAAAGTGGATGACAAGTGAAATTGAGAGGCAGTAGATAAAGCTAAGAAATGGTGTAGAGAATATAAAGCTAAACAAAACTATCAGATAATGACAAACAAAAAAGGCATAGCTATATGAGAAATGTGCATAGATTGAGCTCCAGCAGATAAGAAAAATAAAAGGAAGTAAAACTGATTCTTTGTTAGATTCTATTAAATCTAAAGAGGGGAAGAACATATGGAAAAAGTTTTACATGATAAAATTATTCACCTAATAAATGTCCAAGAGCTGCAAAATATTAGAGGATTTCAGTAGATCAGATTTCATAAAATTGCCAAAAGAAAGCAGAATGAATTTGAATGTCATTGAACAATAAGTTTGATGTCCTATATTTTTTTTAATCATTTCACCTCCAAGCAAGGCAATAAAGCCACTAAGACACATGGGGTTACTGTGTTCAAAAGAATGTGAAAAGAAAAAACTGTAAAAGAATATGAATTAAGAAAACAGAAGATAATGATTGACATTGCATTTAAATTTTAGAAGATCAAATTTAATGGGAAAGCAAGAAGTGTGAAAGAAAAAACTATTAGCATTGAACTTATGGTTACATTTAGCCATTTCAACTGCAAAATGATGAGACCTTTCCACCAATCTAGTATTTATTGTGCTTAAATTTATAAAAGTCTAGCTACCATAGAGGAAAGTTCATCAGAACAATTACCATGAAATTAATTATAGAAAAGACACAGGGAAGCTACATTACAACAGTGGGAAAGTGACTGAAGCTCAGATGCCAAATCAGGACCAATAACTTTGTAGATTCTGCTAAAGAAACTCTAAATATATAGCAAGGATGAATGGTAGACTTATAAATATGTGAGATAGTTTCAGGTGAGAAATATTGACTAGGAGAGGCACAGTGAAATAACTTTCGTACTAGCAGACCTAGCAATTGATTAGATTTGATATTTCCTCTTCTTCTTCATGTAAGGAGAAAAGTTAATCTGGGAAATGAACCACTCTCCCAGATATTAGCATCAACCATGCTGATGGAAGGCAAAAAGGGTTCTCTCAGACAATTAAAAGATAACAGTTTCATTTTGGAGGTATTAACAAGACATTCCTTGTCCCAGTTAACAACAGGCAATCATTTTGGGGATCAGCTGCCAAGTTGAATTTATCAAACTGATCAAACTTACAATTAAGACTGGAATAAATAGTTATATCATCAACATAGATACAAGAGTGAGAGCTGATGACATCAAGAAGGTCATTGATGAAAATTACAAACAATGTAGGTCCAAGGATAGAGCCCCCGGGAACACTTGCATTAATGCAAAAATATCTAGAAGAGTGGCCATTCAAGATAACTTTCATTTTGCAATTTGATAAGAAAGACTGAATCAATTCAAAAATTTGTGGGGAAAATAGAAATGGTTTACCTCCCAAATGCCCTCGCGTCTGCCTGGCCTGTGGGTTGAGAAAGGAAAGAAAAGATCCAAGATGGCGTCCGTGACTTTTAATATTCATGGTCTCGTGCAGTCATGCAAAGTCGTGTTACACACATGCTAATCAGGTGTGTCTAGGCTCCATAAAAGCAGGTCGCTTGGAGAAATTGGCAGAACAGCATTACACCTGTGTTTGGTGTACATTGCTTTGCGTTGCAGCGTGTCAGACATTTTCAGACGGAAAGAGTTGCGTCCCTTACACTGTTGAAGTCGACTCATTTGCTACAAATACTATAACCTTTCAACCCTGTCAATATCCATGGCAACAGCCAAAGCTTCACCATTCTTATCTAAACCTTGATAGACTCTTTCAGCAATATTTGTTAATGCATCAGTAGTTGACCTAGAGAAATGAAAGCCATATTGCTTTACTATTTACATTGTTTGGACTATCATCCTCATCTTTGTTGCCATAGTTATTATAACGTTTTGGCCGTTGTATGCTCCGGCCCTCGTCAGGTGGTTGGAATGTCGCCATATTGCTTATCTAAAAGTAGACTCTGCAAGGTGATATGTTTAACCAAATCAGACTTGGTTAGAGCCTAGTTAGAAGGATCAGACAGTTTGCTTGAGTACTTAAAGACTGGAACTACGAAAGAGGATTTCCAACAACCAAGAATCTGCAAGGAATTTATTGTAGAGTTTATAAAGAACATGAGACAGTTCAGAAGTCCACATGTTTGTGAAGATCCAATTTAGAGATGATAGCAGATACCATAGATACTGTTATATGCATATCACTCAATAGAAACTCATTTCTAAGTGGAAAGTTAGAAAAAGATTCTCCAGATGAGTAGAATTAGAAGAGAATTTATGAGCAAAACATTCTGCTTTATCAGCAGTAGATGTTAACATCTCAAATGAGTGAAGAGAGGAGGAATAGAAAACTTACACTTATTTAACACACTATTACAGAGCTGCCAGTAATTATGAGAACCACACTTGTTAGAGGCTATATGGTGCCTTATTTTAGCAGCAAATAAAGACTTAGCCTCACTGAGAACACATTTAGAATTATTGCAAGCAGGCATAAATAGATGTTTTATGTGATCGGAACTATCATGTGGGCTTTATCAGCTGAACAGGCCTGTGTGTACCAAGGAGATCGTGGTTTCACCTAGTAAATACCAAGAAGATACAATAGCCTCTAGGCAAGCTATAACTCAAGAAGATATTTCTGTGGCACAATTCTCAATAGAAAGTTTAAGAATAACAGAATTAATAATTAAGAGTATAATAATTATCAGAATTAGACCGGAAATAGTGGAAGAAGAATGTGTTCAAAATGCTGGAAGAAGAAATGTAATTCTTTTCTTGAAATAATAAGAAAGCTTCATTTCGATGGAAAGTATATGCAAATAATCTGCTGTCTGGGAACAAACAGCTTGCATGTAAATAGACATCTAATTAAGTCCATCAAAATAGTGAGAAGAGTGACAAGGATGTGATTTATTCTACTTGTACAGTTATGTGATTCAAAGCCCTATCAAGATTTATTATTATTAGTGGATGTAATCTTAACAGCAGATAGCATATTCAGAAGGAAAACTGTAAGAGTCAAGAAAGGAAAAAAAAAAAAAAAGATGAAAATTGTGAGCAAAATAGGTAGCTCATGGTACAGAAATTTCACTTTTTTGGTATAGTAATAGACAATGGAAAGTGTGACACTGAAATTCAAAGGCATAGGTTTTCAAAAACTGATCAATATATTAAGGGGTTGGAAGATAACATTAGAAGCAAAGAAAGGAGTACTGGACTGCTATGTAATGTCTAAATTTGTTTATGGTAGTGAAAATTAAACCATTTCATCACAAATGAAGAAACTTGAAGTAACCAAAATGTGGTTCTACCAGCAAATATTGAGAATATAATGAACAGAGCATGTGACAAACAAGGAAGTTTTAAGAATAGGAACTATAAAGAAACCATTGGTAACAATCAGAACAAGACAGCTGGAATATTTGAAACTCACAATTTAACACTTACAGGACACATTGAAGAGGGAACCAACAAGTAATCAATGTGGTAAGCTTTAAGAAATGGATGGAACAATAAATACCATAAAGACAGAGGGCATAAGAAAGGAGTAAGTATTACCAAGAACAACAGAAAATATAAAAGCTAGAGAGAATCATGATTGCCTGTATCAAGGGAAGATGAACAAATTGTAATGTTAACACTAAAAAACTTCATTTAGCAATCACTTAATCAAAGGAATTAAAAAGAAAAAAAAATGAAGTATTCAGTCAATGATTGTGTGGTATTCTACACTCGCATTGTACGAGCAATAGACCCACCCATGTGGACTATATAATCTGTGACTTGCCTAAATTTTATTTTGTAACTGAGTTTTGTTTTACTTATCACAGTAAGTGATGCTTATTTTGTCATTTTGAAAATCCTTTTACTGCTGCTTTTTTAAGTTTGTCATCGAACCTGTGTTTCTTGAATTTTTTGCCTTAATTGATGAATTTAAATTTAGTGATTATAAACAGAATTAGCAAAACTGATGTTTTTATGAAAGGCATGAATCCAATAATTGGTCATGAGAAAACAAAGAAGAGAGTGTGTAAATAAATACATGATATCACCCATCATAGATAAATATTTTTCTTCTCCTCCCTTCCTCTTTGATAAGAGAAAAAAGTTTATTTTCTATTTGGTTTGATTGTCACTTTTAACATTGCTATATGTCTGCCTTTAAAAAGACTGGAAATCATTGGCATTTTGACCATCCCCACATTTCTACAACTTTTTTGCTTTTGTTATTTACTTTCAAATAAGTATTTTGTACTTTTCTGCATAAAGAATTCAAATGAAATTCTGAAATTTGATTTAAAAGAATGTAAATGTGATTGTAATCTGTGCTTTTCAGTGATGCTATGTGCTATGGGTGTGTGTTGATTGTTACTTGCATGTGAATTGATAACACAAACTACAGTTATATGACTGATAGACAACCATGACAAATTGTAGCTGCCTGTCTGACTTTGTTGTCCAAAGATGAGGTGCCATCTGTTTGCTGTTGTGTACAAGTTCTGCTTGTGTTCCAGCTCTGAAACCTACCATTATAAAGGACAGTCCGCAGGATGCAGTTGTTGACAATCCCTTTGCCAATGATATCTTCGATCCATTGAAAACTGTACCTGTGCGACGTAAGATGAAAATACCGATGCTTATTCTACTAATCTAAGATTAATCAACGACACAAACATAACACTTTTTGCAAAAGCCTTGCTTTTGACTTTTGGTTTTTTTTTTTTCTTTTCAGTTTTTTTCTTTACATTCTTTTTGCCATTGTTTGTCAATAGTTGTGGTTACTCAGTGTTGTCTCAGAGTTTGAATTGTACCATATTGCACAACTGTCCTTTTCATCAAATATTTTTACATTTTTCTTATATTTTACTGTGTGAGGATAGCAAAAATAGAATTAACATAAATTAGAAAATGTTTTTGATGATTTTTTTCCTTTAAAATCCTTTAGAAAATTTGAGAAAGCATTCATTGTTCTTGGATTTTCTCATCCCCCCCACAAAAAAAATGGGCAAAGTATCTAAGAAACAAGTTTTTTCCCTAGTACTTTAATTTTGTCATTTAATGATCTTTGATTTTTAAGTTTTCAGAACATTTTTTAATGCCTTTTTTACAATATGTAACATTCAAACATTCCTCTAAATTTTATTTGTAGTTATGATTTTCTTTATTTTTCATTTTAAACTAGAAAGTGTTTTGTTTTCGTTTTTCTTACAAATTATATGCTTCTACTTTAAAGTATTTGTGTAAATTTTTCTTTGCCTTAAATGAATTCTGTGTACAAGTGACAAGAAAACAGTATAGAGATCTACATCTACTTAATAAAATACAAAGTGATACTCCAATTTAGATGAACAAGATAGAAAGTTTTGTTTTCTTGTTTTTACTTAACTATATATACATTGTATTTGCTATATACTTTTTATTGTATCCAGAAAATATTCTTAATTGTAGAGACAGTTCAGTAAAAGGGGAAAAATCTGGATTACATAATTGCTTTTTGTCTATGCAGTCTGTAACAATTAAAAGAAAATAGGAAAAATATGTATATTAAGGGTATATTCATGGCTGGTTCAGTTGTTAAAACTTTAAAATTCTTTGAATATTTCACACAATACCAAAAGCAATTTTACATCATTTTTGAGAACATTGGAGAAGATTAATCCAAATTAGACTAACAGAATGAAATTGGAATTAACATTAAAATTTAAGTACAATGAAGACAATTTGTATATATGATAATGATAGTTGTTTTTATTGAACATTCTTGAAAGTGGCAAGTGTCATTGAGACAAGTTAAAAATTGCTGATAGTTGTTTTTGATGAAATTTATAAATTAAATTTTTACTGCTGCTTCTGATTTTTGTCCTTTTGATCATATGAAATTGTTATATTTTGTGCTATTGTGTAACACTTCAGCATTTATTTAACAAAAATATTGATGGAAAAGAAATTAATGCAAAGGTACATGTAATCTTGCATCGTTATAAAAAAATCTGGGATCAGATTAAGTATTTCAGCATATTTTATCTGTTTTGTAAATTCTTTAATGAAATAACAACTTAGACAAACATTGTCAAATTTTTCAGCTTTTCTCCTATGGCATTTATTAAAACACTTTGGTTTTGTTTTTTGGAGGTTTTTTTGCAGTTGCATAAAATTTAGTTTGTTTCGTTTTTGTTTTTTTTTTTAACTTTTCAGTTGCTTTTGCTTTTTTAGTTTTCTTTGGTGTTGTTTGTGTCTGTTATAATTTTGAGTTCTCATTTTAACCATTTATTAAGAAATAATATTTTAAAAAATATTTAACTGTACACTTTGCTTCATATGATATTCTTTAAGGGAATTGTATTATTAGTTAAATGTCTCTTAAAAGCAAGTCATGCTGCGACTATTTCAACTGAACTCTATATCTTGTCAGTCCTGAGTTGTGTTAGCTCAAACATTATTGGTTCTGTTGTAAAGTCCAAGTTGGGTTATTTAAGTTTTATTCATGTAATCAGTTCATTTTTGTTTCCATTCTTCCTTCCAGCTTCTCAAAGTCAAATCGTTTATGGTGTTTATTTGAATTAGTATATTAATAATTTATCTATTGACTACAAATAGGAATGAGATGACCAGTTATAGTTTGGTTTGAGAGAACCATTTAGTTTTAATAGTTCATATGTAGTGAATGATCTGTCTTTACCATACTTTATAACATCTATTAACTAAGGTAAATTATTTCAGCTTTATTTACCCACTTAAGCATGTAATGAAATTTATTGACAATTGTGTTTTTAGGTTTTACATATATTTTATCTCAAACATGTTTTTCAGTTTCTCTGATAACACAATGGTAGTGGGCTGGCTGCCATTCATAGAAATTTAAATAATCGCCAGAGAGAGAGAGAGACAGTAATGAAAGAAAAAACAGTCAACTAGGATTATAATAACCAGGGATATAAATTACTTTTTTAGTAGTTGACAACTGATTAAATGGCTCATTGGGCAATCAAACATTAGAATTTATAAACTTAACCAAAAACTGATGCAGTTTTATCTCAAAATCTTTGTAATCTGCATTAAAAAATTTTTCTAAAAGTAGAAATTTTAATGAATTTCACAATAAAATTATCTCACATATTTGAAATTTCACATAAAAACATTTTCAAATGACACATAATTAAATTTTCAACTTTACAGCAAAAGCTGTACTTTTTCTCTGGGCTTTAAAAGAAAATGACTTTGGGTGTTTTCTTGCTTCCAGAATAAGAGAGGACTTGTTTGATATCAAAGTAGTTTGCCACTTCTTGTGTCTGTCTAATAATCATTAGCTATTACATTGAGAAATAGTTTTACACAAATTTCTTTACAAAATCAGCAGTTCTTTTTTTTGTGTGTTAATAAAACTTAAAAAAAGAACATTTCTTTCAATTTAAACGAAGTTGTTTATTAATGTTATTTTGAAGAATTTTTTAAAAGTGTAAAATTTCCTGTTTTAATAGATATTTTGAATTTGGATAGAAAGTAAAGCTTTAATAAGTGTAGAGATTAAAAAGAAAGAATGTTTGTTGTTGTCCTAACTTGAATATGTTTCTGAAATATTACATTTTCCCTTAATATGAACTTATCTGTGTTAATGTTTTAATTCTATACATTTTGGAATCGTCTAGTTATTTTTAAGTGAATATCCATGTACCCGTTGAGAAATCTCAGAAGTATGTTATTTGATAGCTATTTAATAGTTTTTGGCATTTCTTTTAAATAGACTTTTATTTAAGGAGCTTCTAAATGACTGAAGACAATTAAATAGGAATTGCTGTCTGAATTTCTGGGATGAGGAGTTATTATTTACATGTGGACTATTGTCTGAATCTTTGTTTTTTATCATTGCGATATTTCAGCCATTGAGCCCTCTGGCCTTCATCAGGTACTTGTCATGCTGGGTAACTTTCAGGAAATTTTGAACTGAACCCTTTATTTAATCTATAGGGAATAGATTGTTCTTGTTCTGCTATTCATGTCCAGAGATATCTAGTTCTTATTTAGTATTGCTATTTATTTCTATGCTAGGCCTACTAATGAGGCCTTCAAAGCATAGCATATATACTGATTCTTTCAGATGTCTAATTGTCTAATATTTTTACTTCATTCCACAGGGCTTGATGACTACCTCTCTCTCTCCATACATGATTGGCAATTCCTGATTTCATTGTTTTACTTTTAGGGAATGGCTAGTTTCACTTTTATACTCTTTGCCACAATTATAAAGAATAAACTACACATAGTTTTTGGTCATGTACTCTTCTGTCTTAGGCTTGATTCATCAAGAGATTTCCATGTAAGGTAGAGTTGCATCTGAATATTGTTGTGATGTTCTATGGGATGCAGATCACTTTATGAATGCTGGAGGGCACAATGGCTGAAATGTTGTAATTGCAACAAGAAAGATGAGGACTGTAGTCCAAATGTAAATAATGTAAATAAATAGGAATTGGTTAACCAGGTTAGATTCCACAACTTTAATCAAGAAAACAATTTAGTTTCATTAACTAGTTCACAGGCTGCAAATTATTCCTATTGTCAATGTGACTGCTTCTGTGGGAGGATTTGCAGTTAGTGTAATGATTATTGATGTAGAAAGTGGAATTAACAAGCAGAGTTCAAATTCCAGCATAGTCTATTGGGTTCACTTTAATATTAATGCTCTTGGAAAAGTTTTGAATCTATCTCTTCCTTCTTATTATAGGTTAAATAGTAGGGTAGACGGGTCTCTCTAATTTTGGATGGTAGCCAATCTAGAAGAATAACTCTGAATTCAAGCCATGGAGAAAATAACAGAAAACCACACTACTATTTTTCACAAGAATGCATGGCAATTCACAGATAATAAAGAAAAAACATTCTGTAAAGAGCCAGGATCATCTACATTCTGAAGGGACATATTTTATAATTAAATAATAACAGAAGGTTGAACTCCTAGGAACAAATCTTATATATAAAAAACAATCAGGTAGGTCTTGGAAAAAATGATTCCCTGCATGGAATTTTGGTTTTTATAGTTTGTGGCTTTCATTATTGCACATTGTATTTCTTCTGGCTAAGTATTATTTTCTGTTTATATTTCTGAAATATTTATGCATTGACTCAATTGCTCAGCCATTTTTGTCCAGCCTTTTTTCATCTTTTTGTTTTCATCACAACATTTCAACCTGTTTGTTCTCTGATCTTTGGTTAACACTTTGCCTTCAAATCCTTCTACAACTTAGTCTACTCATTTGTTTTCATGACAATTACTCCTAATACTTAAACCAGAATTTGTTTGACATTCCTTGGATTTTATAGACATGGAATAATGTCACAGACAAGGTTTAATTTCAATAAGGGTTATTTGAGTTGCAAACATGTGACTTTATCAGTTTCTTTAAGATACCACAAAAGAAAACACTCTTCTCTATATTTGTAGTTGTAAAATGAAATGGTTCTCATTTCATTGTAACAAATCTTATTCAAACTGATTGAGACAGATTCTTTTCTGATTAATTTTTCAGCAAATGGTAAAATATAAGGTATGACCCCCCTTCATTAGATTTATTCTTTTATCTCGAGTATAGAAAAATTATGGCTTTTGTATTTTGTTTACTCTGATGGTTTCTATCTGGACAAAATTATTTGGAATTTTCTTTTAAACCAGTTGTCAAAAGAGAGCAGAAAACAAAGTCTGTATTCTTGGTGGGGGTGTTATATTTAGGCAAAAAACACCATTTTGCAAGTGTTCTGTCTTTACCATTTTTTCATGGTGAAATCAACTATCTTGTATAATCTATTGCTTGGATTAAGGCTGTATATATATTTGTGCAAATAAGAGAGAAATAGGTATGATAGATGAAGGAGAACAAACATCCCAGTTGAAAAGGTGTCATAAAACAATAAAGATGAAGATGTTAGTCTAAACGTTTGAATTGTGATTATATTGTCTCTTCTAACAGCAAAAATATTGTTTGGCTCTTTCTTGAATCACAATCTTGTTAAAATTGATAGTTTTTTTGTATGCTTTTAATTTAACTTAAATACTGAGTTATTTAGATTGTGACACTTTATGAAGGCTCTTCAGCAAGTTAAACTTACTAAATGCTTGAGGTTTTATTTTATTTTAAAAGAAATTAATTACTGCCTTGAATAATTATTTAAATTTGTTCAAATTTTATGGAATAATTTTAATTGAAAATTTTAATATTTATTCAAATGTTCAGTGTGTCAATTATGAGTTTTTACAGACTAATATCCTCATCTTTGCTAAGTGATAGTTTCTTAGATGTCAACTAGGTGAGGCTATCAAAATTCAGCTTGGAAATGAAAACTTAATTTCGCAACCAAAGTAAATAGGACACTTAATGATTCTATCCATTTTATATTAAGCAATATTAAACTACAATAATGCTTGTTGAGCTTGAGATGATAAGTATGTTAAACTGTTAAGTAGCCCTGATGAATGATCCTTATTGTTTATTGAAATTATTTCAGTAGTTGAGTTTGGGGCTCATTTTTATTTGTTGTTTTTGCTTTCATATTTGAATCAGTTTTCCTTGAAAATCATCTGCAAATGATATATCATTCAACTTTCCTGGGGCAAGTTCATCAATGGATATAAATATATTTCTAGTGGCCTGTTGACCTTTAGTCATGGTGAGTGCCTCTTGATAGAAAGTGTTTTTTACAAAATGCTTGTTTTTCTTTTCTTAATATGAAAATGGATCATCAGCCCCACTATACTTAACAACAAATAAAGAGATTAGTCAGTGGCAAAGCATGTGCCAAGGCAGAAAAACATTTTTTTCCTAAATTCTTTTTTTTATTTTTCACAGTCAGGGTTGAATTAAAACTATTATGGCAATGGAACAAATCTTCTCACCTCTCCCTTTTATTCTTGTAAATATATCCATCTTCTTTCTTTGTCTAATATCTGACCAAACTAATTTTATAATCAACTGCAGTTTCATTATTAAATTATTTTTTATATTCATTTCAAGCATTTACATTCAAACCACAATATAAAGTAATCTACAAAACTAGTATACAACTAAGTTGTAAATAAGTGGTTTCTCAACTTGTTTTATGAAACATTGACAGTACTTTCTTAGGCTACACTGATTTGCGCTTTCTGTCAGAAATTGATTAAATTTTCAATCAGTAGGGAACTTGGTAAGTGGGGACATTGATTTTGTTTAAAGTAAAATTTTCATTCATTTATAGTGGTGGGTGGATATTGATATAAGTCAACTTATCTCACTTCCGTTAAGGCTACTAGAAAATGTATTAATTGAAATTAGAAACAAAAATATATCTCTCCCTTATATTACTAATTTCACCCAAGCCTCATGCCTCAGTAGCTTTATAGGACACAAAGTGAGGGATCAGTTTAATATTTTTGTTTTTATATTGAGCTGCAGTTATCTCTAGTGTTAGCATTTTCTTGAAATTTTAAACTCTGAATCAGTTGAATTCTCAGACAAGACATGTACTCAAAGTAGACAATGGCATTAAGAGAGATTTACAGAAATTTAGCAATAAGAGTTTTACCTAGCTGATTGGTTTCCACAGTGTCCTGAATATATGAACTATGACACAAAATGACAAACTTTTGAAAAAGGTTTTCTTGAAATGAAAGAGAAAACAATGAATTAGAAAATAAGCAGGAATGCAGAATTGTTTAATTGGTGCAAATGAAAATTTCATGCCGGTTTCTCAAGACATTTTACCTATTGACAAGGGAATCAAACACTGGAAATTTCTTCTTTTTCTTCAATGTAAAATGAAAACCTCATCCAATACAGATTCTGTACTGTTATGTAATTGATCCCCCACTTTATGTCCGCCGACTTTCATCAGATTCACACAAATGGGGATAATGGTCTGAAGAAGCTCATAACTGCCTCTTCAATGTTTCCTCTTTGAAATAACAACACGTTCAGTGTATGATGATTTTATTTGTTCTATCTTACAATTAAGGCCACCATTGTTGCTAAATTGCCACACAGCCAAGATGAGGCTTGCTGCTCTCACCCACAAACTGCTAACCAGGTGACCCTTCAAAATGCTAAACTTCTTTAATGTTTTGCTTCAGCTGTTTTTTTTTTTTTTTCTTTTGCCCTACACACATGCTTTCTGTGAACCTTGCATGCTTTCCACCCTCCTGCTCAGCTAATTTCATATCAAAATATTGATTGCTATTTGTGATACTTGTTAATTTGTTTGTCTCTGTTGAAAACATTGCTATTTATACTCTTCCTTTTGTATTTTTATCTTTTCTGTATCAGAATAAATTAAGCCAGTATCTCTCCTTTTTGTAATGGTCATTTTTCAGTTATATAGAAAGGTTTCTCTTTTATTTTTCCATATAACATTCTTAAAACTTTCAGCATCGTATGGAAATATGAGTCTGTTTCATCAACCCCCTTGAATGAAGCAACAAGATATTGTTTGTGATTTTGTTAGCAAAAAATAAATTGACCACTGCCTGATTCATGGAGTTGCCAGTCTACTAAAAATGTATGGTTCTAGTTAGCATTATAGAAAGTAAATATTCTGATTTGCCATTTGAATCATTTTAACTAAAAGTTCATGCATGATTGTAAGTTTAACCTTATGCAACCAGTTTGGCAGCTTGGAACATATCAAGAAATCCTACTTTTATATATTGTCACTATGTGATTTACAAAAGCCACTGTCTTATTGTTTATAGCAGTCAAGAAATAGGTTTGGTATTGAGTTTCATTTTCATTGATATTTTCATTTTAACTTTGATCTTTGTATACAAAAATTATCTGGTAAAATGACCACAGAAGTTACTTCAAAATTGAATCTTTTTATCTTAAAAAAACTATATAAGTTGACTTTGAATGAAAAGAATATTAAGTGCATACACACATGGATGTGTGTATGTATATTTGTCTTTAGATGTGTAAATATTTACAAAATCTTTAGTTTTGTGACTTGTTGAAACTAGTTCAATTATTATTCAGAACCTCATTATCAACAATTCAAAAATATGATTATCCCAACAAGCTTCTAGATTGAAGGTAGAATGAATGAATTATAGAAATAATTATAGAAATTTATACTAAACTGTAGACATGGTATGCAATTGAATTTCTGGCAAGTTATGTTCAGCCTCCATTTTTATTATATAAAAAATTAGTAAATGTATTTAAAATTCTTAATGATTGTTAAACATACTGCTGGTGATTTCTTAGTTTCTTTGCTAGTGTCATTGGTTGTATAAAATATTCATCCATTCTAAAGGTTGAATCATTAAAGAAAAGTTTTCAGTGCTGATCAGTGCCAAAAAAATAATCATTTAGAAATGTATTAGTATTAGTAAATTACTGGTTGTAGATTATTAAATTAGTATTTACTTGATTTTTGTAAACACATTGATAACAAAAATGTACCAGTACTATCTATAATACGGTAACCAGTGGCTGATTCTGATTATAAATTTTAAGTACTAAAATATTTATGTTGTTGAAATGCATAAACATAGGAAAATAAGATAAATTTTTATATTTGATGTAACCCAGAAAATGACTATTTTTCAATTTTTGAAAATGGATTTTGAATTCTTCAGCTTCTTTATACAATTCTTGACACAGGAATTCATTTGGTGCTTATTTACCTTCTCCAATCACAAAAATGGCTCACTTGGTCATTGTTGAGAAACTGATGGCCAAAATCAGTAAATTTTGAATAAATAGGATTTAAAATTCTAATAATTTTAATTTTTAGGTATATTCAAATTTTATTTACATAGGTGCAATAAGTTCAGAACCTAATAATGAAAAGCATTTATTTTATACAATAGATATTTATTTTCAACATGATCTCCTTGCTTGTTGATGCACTCAATTCAGTGGTTAATAGTAATAACATAGATTGAACATTATATAATAAAAATTTCAAAATTCAGCTAATAGCTATATGTCAGGCTACAGAATTATTGATCCAGCCTTATGTGATATGGTGCCTCTGAAAGCTTTATCTATTTTATTGCAAGAACTCAGTTATGGCATTATAAAAGTATTATATTTTTGAGAAATTTGCCATATAATGATACAAGTGTGAATACATTCTGCATATTGTCTTTTTTTAAAAATAAAATAGCCATATTCAATACAAAATCTGTTTTAATCATGAAGTTCCTACTGTTCAGCCCCATTGGATTGAAGAGTGAAATTGTTTGTTTTGAAAAATAATTAAAAACTATTTCCTTTGCTTTCTATTGCAAACAATTTTTGCTACTATTTTGACTCATAATAAAAATCAATATATTCAGATATTATTTGAACCACTTTGGGTGAAGGTTTTCTTAAATTTGGTACTTGGGTTTCCTCCTCACCTCCTCTGACATGGTGACTACTTGTTCCTTCAGATGTAGGTGGAATTGGAAAATGTCCTCAAAATTTGACAGAAACTATGATAAAAGACACAAGGACTTTGTTTACTTTCTGTTTAAAGATCACAGACCATGTCAATTTTATCATGATTTCCCAAGTTTTTGTGATCAAAATAAAAATGAAATTTTTAATTGGCATAATGTGAAGTCCAGTTCCTTGATTGAATGTACAGTTCTTTTAATATATCTTTGAGGATCTGAGAGATCTTCATCTTATTACATAGATTCTCTTGAATATATAGCCAGTCTTATATAAAGCTTGAAACTTTAAAAAATCACTTTCATAAAGAATAAATATCTAATTAAACTCTATTAATCTTTCTAATGTAATTTTATTCTCTACAGCTGGAATCAACATTTACAGACAAATCTACAGTTTTTCAGCTGATAAGTTTTCTTTATATACTGAAGATTTCAAACACTTGAAATAATGTATCATTTAAACTTCAAATGCTTTGAAAATGTTGCTTTTATCTAAGTATATAAAATGGGTTAATTATGCTTAAATGTATATTTTTATAGCCGTTTAATAATGCAAATTAATAGATTGAATAATGTTTTTGATTTATTACTTGAAGTTTAAGTGGCTTTAAGTTTTTTCTTAATCTTTGTAAAACTTTCTATGAAAAAGTGAATATCTGTGTGTGGGTGTAACATACTCTGTGAATGGTGAGATTTTGTTTTTAGATTCTTGGGTAGTTTTAGTTAAATGTTTGACATTTGTTCTTTTTGGATGAAGACAAGTTTGCATTTCTGTAAAGTGAAAAAAATTTTTTTTTTTTTTTTTTTTGCTTCTTTTGTGAAATGAAAAGTGTAATTTTTCACTGTAAGATCTGCTATTGCATGACTTTCTGATTGTTTAAATGTTACTTTGAAGGCATACCAAATAAAAATGTCTGTCTTCTTATGAATCTAATATGCAATATTTTGTTTCAGCCTTAGAAATTTCCCAGAATTCACTTATTGATATATGTATGTTAATGTTTAGGGGATTCTTTTACTGACATATATTATGTGCCCATGGCACTTGCCTATAAATTATAGGAAACAAATTTTTTAGAGTTTGCAATCACAATATAATTAGATTCGTAAATATTTGACTTGAGGATGCAATATTTCAATATTTGTATAAACTTCACTTCAACGTAATAGTAACCTGATTTTTTTTCTCAGAACTATGCTTTATAAACTCTTGTACTCTTTGTTTAATTTTAACAAAAGCACAACAATTAAAAGTACTGAACTCTGAAGGCCAAATAATATGCTTGTATGTAAGCCTAGAAAGAAGTGATTTAGTTAATATTTTAATATTTACAGTTTTCAGAACATTTGAATAGTGAATAGCTCTTAGCAACAAATACTTTCTAGTCACAATCACTAAGTGCATTATTATGCATATTTTAAAAGAAAGGAAATGAACATGCAGACAAGTTCATTCATGTTGATGTAGGTGGTTGAGTCCCTGTATTTAAAAGCTCATTGTGCATATATTTATCATCAGCATGTTCATTTGTTAATTTTATTTGGATATGTCTTTTTTTTCAGAATCTGTTAAAAGTAAAGAAGGTTCCGATTCTTCTGGAATAGGATCACCTGTGCATCGAGCACGTACCGATGCTAGACATCGTAGCAATTCTCCATCAGCCCAAGGCAGAAAAGGTTCTCCGTCAAACAGATCAAGAACAAGATCTCCAGCCCATCATTTACGGACTGATTCTCCTCCCAACAAACTCAAAGTCAACTCTGAGCTTGCTAGAAGTGTGGATTCTCTAAATGGACCAGGGTAAGTTTCATTACACCACCTTTCTCTTCAAAATTTGAAATATGATTGAAAAAATATGCATTTATAAACAAAACAATGTATTTCCACAAAAATATTTATATATTTGTAAATGGTTGTAAAAGTTCATATACACTGATGGAAAATAAAATTGTAACAACCTGAATATGTGCTTCAATTTATTCAAGATTAAGCATGTGTACATCAATAAGAAATGTACTTGGACCCTATATTTATACACTTTATTTCTTCATTAAGTGTTACTACATGCCTGTACTGTTATGTGTATATGATTGCACGAATGGTGAATACCAATCCTGTGATATATTACTCCGTGCCTCTTGGACCTGTTGATACAATGCAGCGAGAGTTTTAGGTGGACTAACTGAATGACTGGTGTGTTGCTCTATCATATCTCATACATCTTCAATGGGAATGAGTCTGGTAATTGTGCTGGCTAGGGAAATAGTCAAACATCTTACAGAATATGTTGAATTGCATGTATATCATATGGGAGGGAATTTTCTTGCTGGGACAGTATATCACATTCCCTCTGCAGGAATAGCAGCAGAATATGTGGAATAATATTAAGGATGTGGTGCTATTCAGCATTCTCTTGACAAGTACCAGAGGCAAGTAAGCATTGTAACTTATACCATGATGTCAAGAGTTGGGCCATTATTATTTAGACAAATGCACTCTGGAAGATGATGCTTGAACTTCTATGTCACACATACAAACAATGCTCATTTGCATGAAATCAGCCTATTCTGATCACTGAATATTTCATAGCATTATTCACTCTTCCAGGGGACTCTCCCACAACACCATTAGAGACATTTGTTCTAAGGTGTGCAGTCTGTGACTGCAGTTCTTACAATACTTGGTTAGTATCTGTAATAGGAATATTTAGTTGACCACTGTTTCCACTACTGAAGCACCACCAATGTCTCACATTCAACATGTGCAGCCCTTCTCCACAATAACTATCCAGCCTTTATCAGATGCTTCTAACTGAACAAAAGAATTGTATGTGCATCTTCATATGACACTTGCTTGAACCGGATTTCGTTAGTGTAATGAACCTTATTGCAACATGTCACTATCTAAGACTCAAACACTAGTAGTAGTATTACTATGTCCCAATATAGCTGAAAACTTTTCTCAGACTATCTACTATCTCCCTACTATGCACATACTGTACATGACTCAATATCACCATTGTCCTTCAGAGTGTTGTACTTTTTATTTCTATCAGTCTTTTATATAGATTTTCTATTTGATATAATTAAACAAACTTTCTGTAAGATAATATTTCCCTCTTCCTTGTGATATATTTTGATATTGTGTTTTGGGTTATTTTGATTTTTGATTATAAATAAATAATTGTTTTTAAGGGATTTTGACTCTAAAAAATGGGATGACCTTGAAATAATTCAAAAACAACTTGGATTTGTGAACACTGCAGAGGGAATGGATGTTGGCCTCAAACCACTCACTGCACGTGAATGTTTTGTGCGGCATTTCATGACAGAAAGAGAAGCAGAATATACTTATACAGAGACAGTCAAGTAAGGATGATTTCTTCTTTTTGATTTTGAAGTTAAAAACATGATGAAAAAAAATTATTATTTATTAGTCACCAAACTAGTTATAATTTGTTACTGTTTCTATCAATCCAAAGTAATTAAAAGGCATGCTAGGTATATAATAAGTGGTTGAGAAGTGTTTTGTTTGTGAATCATAAGTTGTTTTAGACTCATTTAAACATATAACCTTTGGCATCTGATAATCTAACCAAATGACTAATCTGATTCAAGCTCTTAACTAGAGGATTGAACTTCTTTTTTTTATTTTTAATTAGATAAGCAGAAATTTTATATTAGGCACCTCCATGAGATCGCTAAAAAAAGAGCATGGCATGATGAAAAAGACACCAAACTTGACGAAAACAAAATTTTATCGACTAAATGTTATTATTAAGAGGAAAGATCAAAGTTTATTTTAATTATTTTTAAAAAATTTTTCCTTCTTTTTAGAACATTCTGAATTTTGATTTAAAAATCCTTTTTTATCTTTGCATCACTGGAACTAGTAAAATAACATATACAATTTTTAGCACATTTTTTTTGTATGACAAACATCAATTTGGAAAATCTTGCAAAAATAAAAATGATTGTCGGATGTTAATGAAACTTTCAGAAACTATTCACAGATGATTGAAATTATTATAAATATGTTTTTTTTATTAAAGCCATGGCAGAAATATTTTTTTTATAATTATCCCCCCCAACTAATTTTATGAAAACTTTAGAAATTGATCGAGTCCACTTTAGTAATTACAATAGTTAACAGCACAAGACTTTGAGGAATGCAAATCATGTTTTTTTTTGTTTTAATTGGACCCCCCACACACACACACACACCTGAAAACTCAGCTCTGAATTGTAACATACAAAACTCAATAAAACAAAGATATTTAATTTCAAATGCTTTTATTCGCTTTTAGTTGTTTTTATGAATATGGACAATATTTTCTGAAAGTAAAAAAAAATTTTTGATGAAAAATGAATTTTTAATACAATTATTTATTATTTCTTTAATTATAATAGGTTTTTACATTTAGGTTGTTAAAATATTATAAAATCAGTTAAAAGTCACATCCACTTTTGTAAGTGTCTTTATGAGATAGATCTTTTTTTAGCGAGTTGTAAATTGTATCATTTTGACTAATCAGAAGACCCGCAGTAATTAAGAAATGTAATTTTGTATTTCTAATCGGGCTGTAATTATAAAATATGGAAAATCAACCAGAATACAATTAAGTTGCGTTATTTGAGTTAAGCATTGTTCTCCGCTGTTAAGGCCTTTACTTTTGCGAAACACGTGTGGGGGGAAGTTAATTTGATTTTTCAATTTTAACTGAGAAGGGTACCTACAAGTGTCAGTATCATCTTATGAAATTTATATGATCTTATTTTTATATTAATCTCAGTTATGACATTTTTTCCATGCTAGGAACGATTAAAAAATGTAAAAAAATACCCCCAAAATACTTTGATCTTTCCTCTTAATAATAACAAACATTTAGACAATAAAATTTTGTTTTCGTCAAGTTTGGCATCTTTTTCATCATGCTATGCTCTTTTTTTAGTGATCTCATGGCGGTACCTACATGAATGTCATTCCTGATATCCTAAATGCAGCAATTTCTATTAGTCTTAGTTTCCCTCTTTTGCTTTCTTGAAGGCAATTATTTCACATCCAAAAATTAGTCAAGTCTCTCTAACCTCAACTATTAATGTTTACAATAATTCAGAAAAACATATTTTTTAAAGGGTATTTTGTGGTACTTGGAATGTCAATGGCCAGTCTCCCAGTGTTTCCATCCATACATGGTTGGCTGCAGACCCAGAACCACCAGATATTTATGCAATTGGGTAAGCATTATAAGAGAAGATTATTTCAAAGTGCTTCTATTCTCAATTATCTTACAAATTGATTCTTTAAAATATCATGAAAAGTAACTTCCAAAATACAACAGTAATTAATTTCCCTGATGAAAATGGTTGAAAACTTTTGTAAGAATTAAATGAAGATCTCTGTTTTTATTAAAATTCATCAGTGTAGCAAGCAATTAACAGTTTGGGAACAGAGGTGTTTTCTTATATAACTATTTTGAAAATAGATTTTTTTTTCTGTTTTTCCAGCAGAAAATTGTCTGCAAGTTATTGAACTTTTCATATCTACCTATGTATCACAATGACAACTAAATGAATGTTAAATTGCAACAAGTTGTTCTAGAGTTAATATTAAATATCATGAAATTAAAATTGCGAGAAAAGAACATCAAAACATTTTACCATTAGTTCTAATATATGAAATCAATGAGAAAGATATCTTCATATGCAGGAAAAAAGGTGTATCTAAAGACAATTGAATTTTATTTGCATTTTAAGTTTCATGGGTATGACAATAAACTGCAGCAAAGCTTCTGATGAGGTTTTGAGGAGTGTAGAACCACCTCTTATTTGCTGGTGTTCCCAGGTTCACCCTGACCTGGATTGGTAGCACCTGTTGGAGTCCCAGCTATGGACAAATAGTTACCCCCCACCTCAAGCTGGGGTCAAAACACAATAGATTTTAATACCAGTAATTCATTTTTTTGGGGGAAAAAAGTTATTACCAGCAACACATTTTTGAAAGAAAAAAAAATATTATCAGCAATAAAATTCATGTTTGCATTAAATAACCCATTGAGGTTGATATGCCATAAAACAAACCAAACCAAATTCATTCAAATGAAAATTGATTTTTTTTTTTTTTTTTCCCCCTCAGATTTCAGGAACTGGACTTAAGTAAAGAAGCATTCTTTTTTAGTGATTCCATCAAAGAGGTAGAATGGTTGAATATGGTGAATAACTGCCTCCATCCAGGTGCCAAATACAAGAAAGTAAGCTTTTCACTTTGTAATGCATAGGATAATACCATTTCAATCAATATTTCTTTAAAAGATATAAATGTTTAATTATTTTTCTGTCTCTGTATTTAAGATGCAAGTATTTTATCTTTACAGAGGTGAGTTTTACTACTTCAACTCTACTGTAACAGAGTACTTCTAAATGTCTGTGTGCAGTCACTCAGTCCTAAGTTTACATATAATAAAGGGGGAATAGCTGTGGGTTGTCATGATTGTCTACTTTCTAAAGTTAGATGGCACTTAAGTTTCTTAGCCACTCTGTCAGTTCATCTTTGATGGTCCTATGATTTCTCAGTGTTCTCTCATTATCTTGCCTGCACAAAAAGAGTTGCTTGGCTTGTAGTAATTACTTATATATGATAGATAAAGCATCTCCTTAACTTAAGAACACCTAAAAATAAACACAAAGTAATTAAAAATCATCAAGCATTGCTGAAAATCACTACAAATTTGTTTGGCTAAATAAAGAAGGAATGTCCAACATTACAATAGGGAGTTTTAATGGAGCTGAAACCTGTAAGCTGTTAATCATATACATACTACATGAACTAAACAAATTAATTGGCAAAAATGATAAATGCCTCTACTGGGACAAGTCTTATAATCCTAAGAAATTGTAACATGCAAAAACAGACAAAATTAGAAAAGTAATAAAAATTTTCAAAAATATAGGATTTGACATATAAAGACAAACCTAGAAGAAGTTGATTTCTTGGATGTCACACTCAACCTCAGAAAAGTTACATATCAGCCATATAGAAAATCAATGACAAAACCACTTTACATACACACATCTTCCAACGACCTATCAAAAAAATCAAATAAATGCCACAATTAACTGTAGGTTATCTGACAATTCTTCTAATAAAATCATTTTTAATGAAGCAAAAAAGAGATTATGAAACAGCTCTACAAGGTAGTGGATCTTTGGCAATACTGATATATACACTACACAGTACAAAAATGCCAGCAGAAAAAGAAAAACTACATGGTTTAACTCACCATACAGCTAAATATAGGAAAAATATTCATGAAACTCATTCAGAAATACTTTCCTCATCAAGCACTCCCCACAAAATATTCAACAGAAACACATTAAAAATCAGCTGCAGTTGTAATAAGAACATGACACAAATAATATAAGAAACACAGTAGAAAAATAACTAAACATTATCCACACCAAACTCACTTGTAACTGCAGAGCAAAGCATGAATATCCTTAAAACAGCAATTGCCAGTAAAGCAATATACTAAACCACTATAAAAATAGCAGATGTCAAAGAAAAAAATATACATAGGAGTAACAGAAGGATCCTGGAAACATAAAAATTATACACACAAAACATCTTTTAACAACAATAAATATGTGAACAGAACAACTCATTCTAAATATATATGGGAACTAAAATACATAAAAAATACCATGGAAAATAAGGAAAACAGCACTAGCCTACAACAAGAACTCCAAATATTGTCAGGCAGAGAAAATAGCTATATCATCTTCCCAGATTGACACAAATTACTAAATAAAAGATCACACCTTATCTCAAAATGCAGACAAAACAAATTACTACTGTGTTACTTAAAAATTAAAAAAAATTTGTGGCTGCTTTAAATAATTGTAAACATCTCAAAGAGGCTAAGTCTTTGCTGATAGAATGAAGCACCTTTTGTCTCTAACAACTGTGATTCATGTAACTTACTAGCAGCTCTGTAATAATGTGTAAAGTAAAATTAAATTCTATCACTCCTCTCTTCAATCAATTTGAGGTGTTAACATCTTCTGCTGATAAGGCAAAATGCTTTGCTCATAAATTATCTTTAAATTCTACTCTTAACTCATCTGAAGTACCTTTGCTTGACTTTCCACTTAGAACTGAGTCTCAATTAAGTGATATACATATAACTTCATAAACTGGATCCTCACAAAGTAGGTGAAGTTGCTGGTATCATTGCTAAAGTCCTTAAGAAATGTACTCCTGAACTTTCTCTTGTTCTCTCTAAACTCTAAAATGCTTTACTACTTGTTGGAAATCCTCTTCTGTAGTTCGAGTCTTTAAGAACTCACGCAAACAATCTGATCCTTTCTATCGGTCTATTAGCCTTTTACCTCTCTTTAGCAACGTACTAAATGCTCTAATTAACTCTGATTTGGTTAATCATTTCACATCAAACTTTTTTGAATGAGCTATGATTCATTGAAATCTGACCAGTGGGAGTGGAGGAGTTGCTTGGACACACACACAAACACACTCTACTTTATGTTACACCTCCAAAGAAATGTGATGCCTCAAGTTTAAAATTATTTTTAAAAAGTGAAAAAAAATCTTTCATGAAGCTTTCATTTTAATTTTAATTCCAAACTTATAGAATAATTTAATATTTCCAATAAGCAACATACTTAGCTATATTTCAAAACAAATGTAAATTGTACAGTATTTACATTAGTCGGACTATTGTCCTCATCTTTGTCACCATATTTGTCACAATGTTTTGGCCGTTGTACGCTCCGGCCTTCTTCAGGTGGTTGGAATTTCGAACTGAACCCTTTATTTTGATCACTGGGGTAGACTGATCTCCTGCTAATTTTCCCTCTGAAAGTTCTCCACTGCCTTAACCAGGTATTGAATTCACCTTCTTTGGGTCTGTCACTGGATCTAACCAACGCCTTTATCCACTTGTGCCATGTGTCCTTGAGGACATCTGGGTATGAACTTCTGAGTATTATAAACCTAATGTTTTCAGCATCATTTTTTACCAGTGCTCATATTGCAATTTTGCTGTTATAATTACATGTCTTTACCAGAGTTCATATTGCAACTTTGTTATCATTGCTTTTCTCTGGCACTCCTTATTACTGGTTCCCATATTGTATTTATTTCTATGCTTGGTCGGCTCAGGAGATTTTTGTGGCCTAGCATATGTGCTGATTTCTTAAGTTTACGAATTTTCCAATGGTGTTCCCTGTCTATGACCTCAACATGATCCCACAGGGGGTGGTGATCTCCCTTCTCTCTCCATATGTGGTCAGCCATGCCTTATTTTTCTACTTCCCCTTGCGTTACAGCTTTCTGGTGTTCTTGAAGCCTTACCTTGAGGGGGCGGCCTGTCTCTCCTTTATATTCCTTTCCGCAGCTGCACGGGATAGCATACACACAGTCTTTAGTCATGTTCCCCTCTGTGGGGGGTCTCACTCGTGAGAGATATCTGTGAAGTGTTGTCACGCTTTTGAAGGTTGTCCTGATGTTATATGGACCGCAGATCCTTTGTATTTTCTCTGATAACCCCTTCACATAAGGCAGACAGAGTGTTTTCTGAGTGTTGTTGTCCTCCTCCTCCTCTTGTACCCGCCTATCCCAGTTTTTGGGGGCTGTTGCCATGTACCCAGGGTAGTTGTTACATTGTAGGGTACTACTTATACTGACCAATTCCTTATCTAACATCTCTGGATCGCCACTTATGACTTTTTGCTCGGTGTTGTAAGCATCGGACTATCCCTTTCTTTTACGCTTGTATGGATGGTGGGAGTCGAAATTGAGGTACTGTCCGGTGAATGTTGGTTTACGGTATACGGATGTCTTGAACTTTCAGAGGGAAAATTAGCAGGAGATAACTTATAACTGACATCCATCAAACATGGCACGTGGAACTAGAACAGTCTACCCCAGTGATCGAAATAAAGGGTTCAATTCGAAATTCCAACCAACAGCCGAAACGTTGTGACAAATATGGCGACAATAGTCCAACTAATATAAATACTGTACATAATACCTCATCTCAGAAATATAGACAGACTCAAATGTAAATTGATTGGAATTTTATTTATTTATTTTTTATTTGAAATTGCTAAAAAAAAAATACTGATTTTAGACATCTGTCATCACAATGTAATCTTTATGAAAAAATATTTAAAAAATAAAATGTACTTTTCTGAAACTTTGAAGAATATTAGCAGATTTTAAATTTAACTAAACAAATATTACTTTTAGTTTAAAATATTGCTGAAATGCATTTTTAACATAGGTAGGTGTTGATCATTCTATTGACATATTGACAGCTGGAAATCTTTTATACAGGTGACATGTCTGTAAAAATTACTTAATGAATATAATGTGAGCATCTTTTTTATATATTTTTAAATACCCTGTAATCATAAAAATTTAGGTAAAGATTCTCCATAATCTAATGTTTTACTGAATTTTATATATATATTTTATATATATTTATATATATATATATATATATATATATATATATGCATCCAAATTTAAGAACTTGTTTAATCTTCCGAAAAATGTTATTACATGATATTTAATTAGTCCAAAGATTATTTAATTGTCTATTATTATATCTTAACCCATTTGGTGGAGATTTAATGCCTATATGTACTGGATATCAAGGATAATTCAAAGGATGAACTCAAAGATGAGAAAAAGAAATAGAAATGGTCTATAAACAATTTTAGGACAACTAAAGTAAAGAGAAGGTGAAAATTTCATGGGGATATTATTGAATTATTAGTGACTTAGTGATGAAGGAGGGATATGTATATGGACGGAAGCAGATGGGAAATTGGTAAGGGTATACATTGTGACATTTAATTGATCAGTTCATTTTCTTGTTAAGGGAAAATAATTCAGTCGAGTTCAGTCCGGACTGGAGAGGTGCAGAGATTCTCAGATGAATGTCCTCCTATGATAGTTCATGCTGGCTTGATGGGAGTCTAAGTAAGTCTTACCAGCTTGAACTATCATAGGACATTCACCTGGGAATCTCTGCTCCTCCCCAGTCTGGACTGAACACAATTGAATTATTTTCCCTTAACAAGAAAATGAACTGATCAATTAAATGTCACACTGAACATCTAACTTCTCCTTCCCTCTTTTTATACCCTTGCAGATTCTAACTTGTTTGAGAATTTTCCATTTAACTTTAGGTGTTTTGTTTTCCTATTTCAATTTTCAAAAATATTTAGAAAGTGAAGTCATATATTGTTTATCAGCATTGGTAAAGGATGAGATGATTATAGAAATGTTTTTTAAAATTTTTCATTGTACTCCCAATATATATTTTATTAACCCTTGGATTTTCTACTGATGAAATAGAACACATATACACAAGGGATTTAATTAAGCACTTGTTAGGTAAAGGACATTGGTCGGGATTTCTACAACTACATAGGTTATTTCTATGGGACAAATTATGATCAGCATTAGCATTATGGTTATTATTGTTATATAAATTCAATATTTTATTGTGATGTGATTTAATTATTTTCTCTAAATTATTAGTACAACTATAGCTAAGTTTTAGAGTATTCCGATTGAAAATTTTACTTAAAAAATTATTTTTAGTAAAATGTTTATCAATTAATTTAAAAAATTTATGTCCCAATTTAGTATGAACTAATTGATTGAATGGAGGAGTATACTATATGATCTTCCTATTTCTGTTTTTCTTTCTGGAACAACCATAATCTTCTGCAAACCTAATTTCAGAAGATCTGAACCCACTATCCCTGAGAACTTTATCATAAACTGTTTTATGTTTTTCAAATATCTCTTTGCTAGAGGAGTGTTGATTAATACATTTTTCAACTGATGATGGAATATGTTGGTTACAGACAGTAGGTGATTAGATTTAGGGTGGATATAAATTGGGTTGGCATTGTTTTTCATGTAAGAAAATTATTGCAGACCAAATTTAACATTACAGCTAAGAAATCAACTTGTTTAATATTAGAATTAATAACTATACTAAGACCAAAAGATTTAAAAACACTGGATTAATTTTTTAAGTTTATCAACCTTACTTCCAGTAGATTTATTTACAATCATGAGTCCATCATCTCTATAAAGACCTATACTATTCAATTCAATATCAGTTAGTTGGATTATTCTTATTGTACAATCTAAGTCCAAAAACTCTGCAGAATCCATTTGAATTCTCTTTTTCAGCATAATTTCATTGGCTTAACATGTATCACCAACTTCTCATGTTATTTTCTTAACTTTCCTCTTCTTTTGTATCTGTGTAATTTTGAATATACTCCTCTCTTTCTTTTGCCTTTCTTTCATTTCTATTCTCTCGGTAATAGGGTTAATTTTTTATGCTTTCTTTTTCCATTTTCTTTTATTTTCTTTCCACTTCCTTTTATTGATATCTTATTTTCTTTCCTGTTTTGCTTTATAAAAAATCTTTTTTACCTTGTAGGGAAAATTTTCCAAAAACAGAAAATGAAATGTTTCATAAATTGTAATTTTAAATAAAATGAAATGTTGTTTATTTAACATTGAGACAAAATGTACAATTTTGTAGTAGTAACTTACACGTTCTAATGTAACAGTGTGTAATAAATATTTATTGCTCTATTCTTGTATTGAGCCTTGTTCTAAATTAATGTTTTGAAGGTTATTCTTTGTTCTTTTACATGTGTGTGTGTGTATATATATACACCCGCATTTACATAGATGAAAACAGGAAACTACAAACGACACTACACACTAAAATCACCGACACCCACAACTATCTACACTTTAAGTCTTCCCACCCTAAACACCTCAAAGAGAACCTTCCCTATTCACAAGCACTTAGACTCAGAAGGATATGTTCCAACAATGAAGAATTAAATAAACACATTGAAAATCTGGAGCATCAATTCACAACACGTGGCTATAAACAACACCTAATCAGGGAACAAATAAATAAAGCAATTTCCACACCTAGAGAAGGCACCCTAATATACAAGATTAAAAATAAATCTAGCCGCATCCCTCTAGTAACCACATTCAATCCAACTCTGCCTCCACTATCCCAAATAATCAAACGCCGCTGGGAAATACTACATCTCAAACCAGACCTAAAAAAACTGCTTAAGGAACCCGGCCTTCTTGCATATCAGAGACCTAAGAACCTAAAAAGAAATCATAGGTAGTAACCACATTTCAGGGGACAAGGTAATCTGTAAGGAACTGAGAACAAAAACAACAGGATTTTCCCAACCATGTAACAACAAAAAGAAGTTTATGTTGCAAACCATATTAAAAACACGAATTCATTCACTAGCTCAATCACTAAATCTACTTTCAAAAATCTACCACGATTCTAACTGTAGAAGTCAAAACATAATTTACCTCCTAGAATGCACACTATGCCAGAAACAATATGTAGGAAAATCTGAATGGCCCTTTAACTACAGAATTAATAATTATCGTAAGTTTAATTAAATCGACTCCCTATGAACAGTTATTACCTGTAGAACAACATTTCCGCCTAGAAAAACACGATTTCAAAACCCATGCCAGATTCACTATAATTGAGAGAATAGAGAAGTTCAGAGCAGATAACATTAGAAAGATTTTAGAGTCCCATGAAAATAAGTGGATACAACGTCTAAAAAACACAATACCCAGCCGGGCTAAATCATAAATTTAACAATATATAATAGTAACAATCAACAAATCAAAACCTACCCACATTTCTCACCCACACAAGACGGACATGCTTACAGAGGAATGGAGGCCTCACACTTATACACTCACCCACACGATTATACACACGCACACACACCATACTCACTCACTCCCTAATGAGCCAAATGATAACACACACCTACAGCAATACACACGCTTACACATATCATACTCACTCACTCCCTAAGAACCAAATAACACACACACAAACACTAAACAGAGACACATCCCCTCACCAGGTCCAATAAAACTGTCAAACTGACCAGAGAATTCAGGATAAAATGTATCTATCCAGTTCTTATCTCAAATAACAACTTAAAAGAGACTGTTTGACCAACACAAGGAATGTTAAAAGATTCATGTGAAAAAGATAAAAAAATAAAAAAACAAATGAAAACTACAGACAAAAGTTCATTTTCTCCAACAAAAGACATTCATTTCTGTAGTTCACTGCCAACAGCAAGCAGAAATATTTCTCCTCCCGATGATGGCCATTTCCGGCCTAAACTAGTCGAGGAATCTAAATGGAATAATAATAATAATAAAAAAACGAAAGAATATTAATCTACAACCCAGTGTGTCTAATGATTTTAATTTTTTATTTTTTATTATTCAAAAATATTGTTCAAAATATATATATATATATATATATATATATATATATATATATACAATTCCCCACCCCCTCATCAGTAGCATAACTCTGAGTTTCATGACAACTCAATCTTCAGATGCTGAGTTAAAACTGACCATTGCATAATTTAAAATTTTTTTTTTATTAAGAGTAGCACTTAATGTATATATATATATATATATATATATATATATATATATATATATATATATATATCTCATTGCTAAAAAAAGAGCAAAGCATGAATAAAAAAGGCTCTAAACTTGATGAAAATAATTTTTATTGTGTAAATGTTTGTTATTAAGAAGAAAGACCAAAGTATTTTTTGATTATTTTTTTTACATTTTTTAATAATTCGTAGCATGTCCGAAATTTTTGTTAATCTATTTTTTTGAGTCAGCAAAATTGACACAAAATTGATCATGTCAACCATTTATTCCATTTTGTAAACAAAAGTGAAATTCTCTGTTTAAAAATCTTTTAAAAATCAATTATCCTTTTTTCAAAATTTATTTTAAAAAAATTAGAAATTATAAAGTTTATTTAATATATTTTGAAACAAATATTACTTACTTTCTGAACCAAAAAAATGTAGTTTAAAAATAAGTGGAAGCAGGTTTTAAGAATGATGATGATTGACAAGTGATGATTTCATCACATATTGACATCTTTCATAAAGAAAGTTCTCGTATGGAAGGACAGAAGTAACATAATTATTTAGTTTTATGTAAACCAACTTATTTACCTTGATATTTTTAAAGAAAACTTTCAGTGCTCTAATTTTTTTTTTTTTTTGTTACTTAGCTTTCACCTTTCTGTTTTTGATGCTTTTTGGAAAACATATTATAAATAAAATTTCATAAGAAAGGTATCTAAATAATTATAGGTATCTTTCTTATGAAATTTTATCAGAAGTGTTCATGAAATACTATAATTTTATGTCCATTTATTACATTTTATAGCATTATTTGTATTTCTATTCATATTATTATAAAAATAAGATCATATAAATTTCATAAGATAGGTACCTAATACTTGTAGGTACCATTCTCAGTCAGTTGAAATTGAAAATCAAATTAACTTCTCCACACATTTCATATGAACAATTTGCAAAAATAAATAAAAAAATAAAGGCCGTAACAGCGGGGAAGTAATAATGTCATGTTTTATTGTATTAATGCTGTTTCTGGTCTTCCATACATTTGAATTACAGCTGTTTTATGGACATAAAAGCCATGTGAAATTAGTTTTTTTTATATATACTGGGGGTCTCCTGATTGTAACCAGCTTTACAATTTATAATCTGTAAAGATAGATCTACTTAATAACATTATTGATTAAATTATACATCATTTTCACTAATTTTAGAATATTTAACAACTTTAATTTAAAAATAATAAAATAATTTAAGAAATAACAAATAATTGTTTTAAAAATTAATTTGTCATCAAAAAAGTTTTTTGCTTTCAGACAATATTATCCATATTCATAAAAACAACTAAAAGCATTTGAAATTAAATATCTTTGTTTTATTGAGTTTTGTATGTTACAGTTCAAAGCTGATTTTAAGGTAGAGGGGATCATATTTAAAAAAACAAAAAACAAAGCATGATTTGCTTACCTCAAAGCCTTGTGCTTTTAACTAATATAACCACTAAATTGTACAGTATGGAATTTCTAGAGTTTTCATAAAATTAATTATTTAATAAATATAAAAAAAATATTTTTGCCATGACTTTAAAAAAAGAAAACATATTTATTATAATTTCCATCATTTGTCAATAGTTTCTGAAAGTTTCATTAAAATCTGACATTTATTTTTATTTTTGGAAAATTTTCCAAATTAATGTTTGTCATTAAAAAAAAGATGAAAATTTGCTATAGTTATTTTGTACTTCTGCTAACATAAAGAGAAACAAGATTTTTTTTAATGAAATGTTAGAATGTTCTAAAAAGAAGGAAAATTTGCAAAAATAATTAAAAAATACTTTGTTTTTTCTTCTTAATAATACCATAAACATTTTGACGATGAAATTTTGTTTTTGTCAAATTTGGGGGATTTTTCATCATGCTATGCTCTTCTTTTAGTGATCTCATAGAGGATGCTACACACACACACACACACACACATATATATATATATATATATATATATATATATATATATATATAAACTAAATTTACAGTGATACATTTTTAATCTGTTCTGGTTTTAGGTACAAAGATTTAAATTGTTTGATTTATTATGCTTGCTAGTTTTATCTTTTATGAAGAGAATATTTACTTTTGAAACTTTATTTTTAGCCAAATTGTAAATTTTCTGTTAAAAATGCAAACTTTTGTCTAACTACAATGTTCTTTTTTTTTTTTACAGATAAAATTAATCCGTTTAGTTGGAATAATGCTAATTGTCTATGTACGGCAGGAATTGGCCTCTTTTGTCTACTGTGTGGACTCTGATTTTGTGGCCACTGGCATCATGGGATTTTTGGTAAGTATCACTAATTTAACAAGTCTTACAGGAAGTGAGAAATGAAATCATTATTTACTTGCTTATGCATTTCATAAAGAATCAGTGAATGGCACATAGAAGAACAAATTATCAGATGATGGCAAAGAAAAAGGATTCAATCTTGACACTTGTGATAACTCCAGCAAAATTCTCAAATTGTTCCAAATATAGCCAATGGATTTTCTTTGATTTACTTGAAAAAGCTCCTTAAATAATGGTTTCATGAATGATTTGAATGGTTTCAATGTTATTAATACCACTGCAAATGACTTTATTCATCTTACCATTGGATTTCTACAGTTATTATTTCAAATGATTTTAACATCTTAAGTCTCTTTATGATGTCTGATCATTTCAATAGAAATGTCAGTGTTTTTAGCTCTGCATTGTTACCTAGCCAAACAGCCTCGTCAATATTTTTTAGAAATAAGAATCATTTTATTAGAAAGTCCCTAATCCATTTATTCTGAATTTATTTGTATATTTAATGTTGTTAGATTTTGAAAAATCAAAACTTAAAAACGGTGGAAGATTAAATTTTGGCAAACATGGACCTTTGTTCCCACAAAAAAAACTGAGTATCAAAAGGACAGTTTTTTTCCTTTGACTCTTCTTTTATTTTAACTCCCTTCACTTTTCAGTTATGTTTATTGTTTTAAAAAGTGATGATCAGAATTGAAATAAAACTTAAACGTATGATGAAATTGAATTTGTACAATATTTATTTGATGTTTATTTACAAGAATAATTTTATATTTACAATATAATTTTGAATAAAATCTTATACAATTTTATAAAGAAATAAATATGAAAACAAATTTTTATTCATAAACTTTTACTAAATTATTAAAATGTGTGCACCAACTATAAGGAAGTCATTATTTATCATTTTATAAAGTTCAAATGAATTGGCAATTAGCCAATATTTTGCCAACCATTCCAATAAACAATCTAATTAATAAATAGTGTTTATTATTTTTGTTTTCAATTCTAAAGGACAAAGTATAACAGTGTATAAATTCACTTTCATATGTTTAGGTTTTATTTAAATCCTAATCATTGCTTTTTAAAACAATAAATATTGCTGAAAAGTGATGGTAGTTAAATAAAAGTGGTGTCATGGAGAAACTCTTCTTTTTACACTCCAGTTTTTGCAGGCACAACAGTTCTTGTTTGCTGATATTTTTTCTTAGACTTTAATCTTTCAAATCAGTGTTATCGACAACTTAAAATATATTGCATAGGTTTCTGCATTTCAATTGTGTAGCAATGTTTTTTGTTGAGTTGCAATACAGTTATAAAAGGAATTGTTATTTGTTTATTTCTGTCAGCCAAGCCAGAATGTATTCACAACAGTCACTTTATTCTTCTTTGATTCTGATAAGTTTAGACTGAAGCAAAACATTTAAATATTAGTGTCTAATTTTATGTACTTCTATAACAGGGATGCTTTCATCAGTATGTATATCTATGCTTTTAAATTCCATTGAATATTAACAGTAGAAATTACTACTTTATAATAGAAAAGAGGAAACATGAAATTTTTCAAATCATTTAAACTTCTACAAAAAATAAAAAGGAAATTTAATTATTTTCATTTTCCTCCCTTTTCAAATAGTTCAACTCTATGGATATTATAGCTCAATGTTTTCTTCAAGTATAATTGAAGTGAAAAGCAAAACATAATTAATCTCTCACTTTCTGTTAGTTAGATACTTTCAGCACTGAATATTTTTCATAAAACTTTCACCAGATTCAATTCTAAGCAATCAGATGTTACTATAAATATCTCTGGTTTTAAATATTTGGAATAAGAAATTTTCTGTCAAAAGATGAGGATTCTCTCCAACCACAAGTGAGTCAAATAGAAGGTGCCTTTCAGGTATGCATTTATTTGAAGATATTTTTCTTGTAACTATTTTTCAATTAATAAGCTTAGTTGGTATTGTTATTTTGTAGGGCAATAAGGGAGGTGTGGCTGTGAGGATGACCATCCATAACACATCACTGTGCTTTATCAGCTCTCATTTAGCAGCTCACCAAGATGAATTTGAACGACGAAACCAGGTAATCAGTCTTCTTTTTCTTTCTCAACAGCTCAGGATCTAAGAAAAGATCAGTAAGTTTATTCACAAAACAGTAGCATTATTATTTGATACTGATAAAATTTGACACCATGGGCTTTATGGGACAATAAGAATTAAACAAGATAAAAACTGAAGTGAACAGCACAAGATAAGCTGGATATTTAATACAGACTTTGTTCAGAGGATTTCTATCATATCCTGTTGATGTAAAGACAGAATCCTTCAGGTTTTCTGAACATTGTAAGCAGTGGATTTATAGAATAAACGTTATCCAAATATGATTTTTATACTTGAGTAGCAATGAACCAGTTTACATGAGAATGAGAAGAATTGGTAATTCCTTTCAACTGAACTATTTGTTTTAGCTCTCGTTAGTAAATGATTAACTCGACATAACCCCCATCCAAACAAAAAAGAAACCCTATGGTAAAATGACATGCAAAACCTTCCTAATGAGAGCTCAGAACAGAGAAAGTAGTGCATGCTAGTTTTACTAACAAAAAAAAAAAAAAGAAAAAGCTCACCAAACAAAGGTCTGGTGATGGAGATGAATAAGTCATACTAGCACTTGAAGATGAAGAAAAGGAAAAAGGAATTGAAAAAAGATAATGGAGAAGCAAGAGGTGTGAAGATATAAACAGTTAGATCAGATAATATTAAATACATGTGTGAATATTTTTTTCTTTCTATTACATTAATATCTTACTAGCTCAAGAATGTAATTATAAAATTGCACTGACAAAATGTTCAAAATAATTTGGTTATTTATTCATATCAGTCATGTTTCTCTATGTCATGAACTTTCAACTGATTTTTTTCAGTTCTGTTGCTTTTCTTTCCTTAATGTTTTGACATATAATTTTTAAAAATATTTTCAATAAGTGCCCAAAGTTTCCAAAGTTCCTTAAAAAAAAAATGTTTGTAGCTTTACCTTTGATTTTTTTTTTTCTACTTGAATGTTCATTCAGGACTATCGAGATATCAGTTCTCATCTCCGTTTTCGACAGTTTGTTCCTAATCTTACCATGGATGATCATGAGTAAGTCAGTTTATAATTTCTTTTTTATATTAATATCCTCATCTTTCTCTACACATTTAATCATCTTGCATGAAAGACTAAAGCTATTGTAAATGCAATCTATAGAAATTATGGGTTTTGATAAGATTAAGCAATTGTATGTTTTTCAAGATATGACTGACTTGTCTATGTAATCAAGTGTCTCATTTTTAAACAAAACCAGTCTAGAAAGGACACATTAAATTTTGGTATATTTTTTATAAATCTTCATTTGTCATGGAAGCAAATGTACAAATTGCATCTTATGCCAAATCATTTGAATTGATTGTAATCTTAATTTGGCTACAACTTTTAATTTAAAGGAGCAAAAAACTAATTTAAAAATATATTCTATGTTAAAACAAAGAAAGGATTTTTGTTGTATTTCACTTGCTTTAAACTAAAATATTTCATTGTTTTCAGAATAATTTTTTGGATTGGTGATTTAAATTACCGAATATCAGATATTGATATTGTCGATGTAAAAAAATTAATTGAGCACAAAATGTACAACAAACTCATACAGTTTGATCAAGTAAGTTGATTAATACAGTTCTTTTAACTTGTTTTAATAATATGTACAAATGAAAATAGTTTTTTTTTTTTTTTTTCATGCTTATTCAATAATTGATTTTTCTTACAGACAGGAAATTTTTACTTTTTTATTTCATGTTAACAAATAGTTAACCCATTCACTAATTCTCAAAAGACAAAATTGCTTAATCTGTAGATTAACATATTTATAATTATATTCTCCTAGATTTAGACATTTTTTACACATCATACCTAACTAAGTTTACATTGTAATTAGTTTACAATGATGTAGGCTCTAATCTGCTGCCATACTATTTTGAGTTTTTACATTGGAAATTGTGTCCTAATGGTATGTAAATCTTGTTAAGAGATTTTACTTAAATTATTATTTTTTCTTATTCTCTTTAATGATTTGATTGGAGTGGTATGAAAGGATTAAACCCTAATTTAAGTGATTGCCTCAAATTTTATCAATCCTAAATTTTGACTCCATTTGATGTATAAAGTAGAAATTTTGCCAGCAACTAGGTAAACTGAATATTTTTTGTATTCTTTATTATTATTAATTTTTTTTTTTTTTTTTTTTAATAATGTTCAGCCTTTACAAGGCATGGGGGCCACTCAAGAAAGAAGGTTACATTGGGGGGTAATTTGGATGGATAGGCAAGGAAGATAATGGTTAACCCTAGATTTAAACAGGTTAAGATTGTAGTGATCGGGGAAACATCCTTTTGGGAGTCTGTTCCACAAAGCAGTGGTTTATGGGAAGAAGCTGTTCGAATGGAACTTACTTCTCACTGATGGAATGTGAGTGGCTTGCTACAATGTGAGTGGCATGGCAGGTCCTTGCTGTGAAGATTAGAACTGGTGGAACCAATGAATGTAGTTCGTCCAAGCACTTTCCATGTAAGTGGCAATAGAGCAGCAAGAGGCTTGCCATATGCTTGAAAGTCAGTCTCACCATGCCACTAATGCTTTTATATTAACTTTTAAATATTGATGAGCATCTTGTGTTAGATACAGTTACTAACTACTTGATAATTATTTACTATTTATTCATTAGAAAGATAAAGCGCAACAGTTGAAAATACAGCTGATATATACATTAATATGTAGTAAAGGGAGTTTACTCACATGTTCTGTATCAATGGAAAGCAGCTAATATAAAATAACAATGATTTTTTTTTCTAATTCATTGTTTCAAATGCAAAAATGTTTTTCCTTTTTTAAATACTTACAGCTTTACAGACAACTTGGGCATAGTGATGTCTTTGAAAATTTTCTTGAAGGGGAAGTGAACTTTAAACCAACTTACAAATACAATTCTGGCACTGATGATTGGGATTCAAGGTTAGGATTAATTGAATGTAAAAACTCATTTTCATATTCTATTTGGAATAAAGAAAATCATAATATTTTATATGTTAAGGTTTGTTTTATTTTTAAATCAGTATTATTTTTACTAACATTCCCACCCCACAATCTTCAAAAATTGGAAATTTTAAAATATTCTACAAGATATTCATTATTTTAAACAGAATATTATTTTTGTAAAAAAAATTTTTCTTGATTAACTTTTTGTTTTAGCTTATCATTATTTATACTTTAAAAGACTTTATTTTCTCACTTAAACAGTTTTAACTTTCATTGAAAACAATCATAACATCTGTAGACAACTATACCTCATGAAATATGTAATGTAATAGATCTTGGATCTAGCAATCATAATGTCCATTGAATGTCACATGTAACATTTATTAAAACCTCATGTATCATAATCTAGCTTTTTGCTATCCAATAAATTATTTAAGAATTTTCTGTCATCTTTTGACATTTGAATTTTATTAATTGAAAAAATGATTAATCTTGATTGTTAATAATGTTTTTTAGATATTAAACATTTTTTTAATTGCAAGTTTTTCTTGTATATTGTGGCTCCATTATTTTCTGCAGTGAAAAATCTCGAATTCCTGCTTGGTGTGACAGAATATTATGGAAAGGTAATTGTGTGTGCCAAAATTCTTACCAATCTCACAATGAACTGAAGATAAGTGATCACAAAGCTGTCAGTGCTGTTTTCAGTGTTGGGGTGAGTAGGTATTCTCTTTTCAAATTTTCAGATGCATTGACAAAGTGAAAGAAAATATTTAAAATATTGTATGATAGTTTTTTATGCAAAGAGGTAAGCTGTGTAAAAAAAAAAAAAAAAAAAAATTAATAAAATATATTTTTCTGATCTTTATTTATTATGAAGATATTCTGCCCAACAAATTTTAGGCATAATAAAACCTTTTCAGAATTCTACTTGTCATATCTCTATGCAATACTTTTCTTACAAAAAGACATTTTAATTTAATTTTTTTTTTTCTTTAAGCTGCAGATATTATTTTTTAAAGTTTTATTCTCATGATTTTTTGTGGCATGCTGTAAAAAACATTATTAAATGTGATTCCATTCTTTTTTCAAAATTATTTTTCCTTCCGTGGTTGATTATAAATAAATAAGATTGTACCTATTTGCATATGTTAAGTAAAAGAAATATAAAGTGTATAGTAAATTAAGAGACAGGCAAAAGTTGACTACTGATCACATGTCATAGAACAACACAATACAACAATATGGCATTGCTAATAGGATGTTTAAGTTGCTTGGATGAACCAGAATTTATTGAGACTTGGATCTGGAGTGTTGCAGCCCATGCTAGGGCTAAAAAATTGAAAGACAACCAGGCAAGAATGGGATAAAATGAAATAACTGACTACTTTCTAGCATCTGCAGTTTGGGAATCTGTAATGAAAATTTCTGTTATGATATACCTACAAACAATTGGAGAATTTGACTTTCATTGAAATTTCAGAAAATATAAAAAGAAGTTTACAACCTAAAAAGAAACTTGTCTTAGCAGAATGAACCAAATTTCTGTTCATTAAACAGAAACCAGATGAAACAATCATGCAATATCTTCACAGATTAAGAGAAGCTAGCAGATTCTTCAAATTTCAGAAACTTGGAACTCAAGTTTTCACTATTAAGGATGAATTGATTCAATTACAATTGATTGAAAGTATGACTGATACATTTCATAAATATAAGATATTGGATAATTGGTCTCTAACTGCATGTGTGGAAGTTATACCACAGCTGGAATTGATAAAAAAAAATATAATTCTACAGAGGACAATGTGGAAATGTACAGTATAATAAAAGGAGCACAAGAAATGCAATTACTGTAACTGTGAGCATAAAATTGACAGAAAAGAAAAAAAATTGCCATAACTGCCAAAAAAAAAAACAATTTTTTTAGTTTGTATGCAAAGGTAAAAAGAAAATAGACCATATAAAAAAACTGAAAAAGAGAGAATTGCTGACGTTTTGTTTTGATTTATTTTTTTCAATACAAAAACCCAATAAAAAATTCTTTTGAAAAAATTAAAATAAATCGTATGGCACTATTGACATTGTTCAGACTATCATCCTGTTGTGTCGTGGCACAATAATAAAAATAAGTAAATCAAGTCGAAGTTGGTTTAAAGAACAAGTGTATCCAATATCACAGATACAAAGGTAGGAAACGGGTACTGCTCAGCTAGGCAGTTGTAGTACTGTTGCTGCTTACCCCGGATAGGTATTACTGGCACTATATATAGTGAGAACCAGTGTAATTCCCTTGTGTTAGAGGCCGGTGCAACACCCCCCTTTGAAAATATCCCGTCTGGGAATTAATAATGTTTTTGTTTTGGGTTCACCCTAATCAACTCTGTTGATTTCCGTTTTCTTTCTTACCTCCTATTCTCAGGAGCTGTCTCTGGTATGGGCACCTGAAAAGTATCAAACACTGTGTCCATGATGTCCTCCTCGGGCGATCTGGTCACCTCACTGTTCGAGTATCTTTTCCGGATTTGGTTAGTGTGACATTTGTGCACGAAATCTGGTCCCTTAATCATATAGACCATGTTGCCTATTTGTTTCTCAATAGTGCCGGACTCCCAAAAGGTCCTATTATTTCTATGCATCTTGTAGAAAACTCTTTCGCCAACTTTATACCGTTTTTTTGTTATTGGTTCTTTGAGGTTTGGCCTATCCTGGTTTGGTAACAACTTGTGGAAAATTGATCTAACCTTGCATCCGAACATGACCTCAGCAGATGTCTTCGACGTTTCGATGTTTGCATTCGGAGTGACCCTGTAAACTTGTAAGAATTGTTGGATTGACTTATCCGTCGATGATCCACTAGCCTTTCTCAGGGCTCTCTTGAACGTATCCACGAATCTCTCCGCTTGCCCATTGCTTCTTGGATGGTATGGTGGAATGGTTATATGCTCGATTAGATAATCCTCGAAGAGATGTTTAAATTTGGTAGACGTGAATTGCGTTCCATTGTCTGTGACAATGCAGTCTACAACTCCAAACCTAGCGAATAGTTCATACAGGAAGTTAATAGCTGCCTCGGATGTGGGATTCTTGCATTTCAGTACTTCTGGCCACTTAGATAGACTGTCTATAACAATGAGATAGTAGAAACCATCTAACGGTCCAGCAAAATCCAAGTGAATTCTCAACCAAGGTTGGTCCGGTTTTGCCCACGATCCGAATTGTGTCAGAGGAGCTTTCATAGCTAATGCGCATCCTCTACACTCTCTGACTCAGAAAACGAAAGAGCGCATAAGGCTTTTCATTCTTGATATGCCTGGATGTCCTACATGGAATTCCTTGAGCATTCTTTTCTGTAATGTCATAGGAATTCGACCCTGTCGCTATATAACAGGACGTTATCACAAATTGAATAAATTTCCTCATCCAGTTGGTTACTGTTGATTTTTTTCTTTCGTGCTTATAATAAATTCGTCCACCTCTGCCTTATTCTTAATCTCATCAAGCGTTACTGGAAGTTCTCTTATCGTGTCACATAAAGTATTTTTACTTCAACTTCCGCTTGAATGGCTGCTATTACCATATCCTCCAATGGTTTTTGTGTGCTTAGGTATTAACCTTGATAAGCCATCTGCATGACCAAGTTTTTTAGATGGTACATATTCCATTTGAAAATTATAATTCAGAAGAATGGTACCCCCATCTTTGGAGTCTATTCGCCGTATGTTGTGGTAGTCCCTTTTCGATCCAAAAATCGTTAGTAAATGTTTGTGATCTGTTTGTAACAGAAATTGTCTACCGTGCAAGAAACGATGAAATTTCTTTACTGCGAATATAATGCTTAGCGCCTCTTTCTCGATTTGCGAGTGGTTCATTTCAGCTGGTAAAAGTGAACGGGATGCATGGGCTATGTGTTTTATTTTTTCATCATCCATTTTGTGTAGTATGCATGCTCCTATGCCATAGGCACTGGCATCGCTTGCAACTATAATATCATGCTTGGGATTATAATGTGTCAGAAACAAGTCAGACATTAATATATCTTTAATTTCCTGAAATGCTTCTTCGCACTCTTGCGTCCAGACCCATTTTTGGTCCTTCCTTAACAATTCATTTAAGGGTGATCTTAGTTTATGCATATTTGGCATGAATACATTGTAATAATTTGCCAACCCGAAGAAACTTTGTAGAGACGCAATATTTTCTGGAGCATGTAATCATCTTCCTCTCTTTTAGTGACATTCATACACTTATATCTCCTGTGAAAAAGAGAAGTTTTTGTAGAAAACAGTTCTGTTAGTAGAGTAACTGTCTCTTGAAAGTTCAACTCACTGGTCTTTTTTGGAAGGATAAAATTCACGAACTTTGTATGCTCGGCAGTTCCCAATTTTCTTAGCAGAAACCTAACTTTTTTAGCGTCTGTCCATGTACCGCAATCCGATACAAAAATATCCTTATATCTTCTATAGAAATGAGCAAACGTGACATCGTCTTCTGGATTATAATTGAAACTTTCAATAGCGTTCCACACAGCCATCTGGGAGAATGCGTTATGATTCTCGCTTGCATTCGTTAACTGTGTTGCCTCCAGAAGTTTCCTCTGTTCCTCCTGTGTTTTCATAAAGATTTGTTCGACGCGTTTCTGTTGTTCCAACAACTCTTTTTTAAATTTTTCCTCACTTTCAAGTTGTCGTTGAAGTTGTTGCTTTTGCAATGCAAGACTTTGTTCCGTTTGAAATTTGAACAATTGAAGAAGAGACTCTCTTAATTCTGCGTCCATGGTACGAATTCAATTTACGCACCATACAGTTTACACTTGTATTAAACAAATCAGTTTTCCCAAGGCTTGCTTACTAAAATTAGTTTGCTCAACTAATACACAAACAAGAAATATGTATTTCTCGTAAAACAAAAAAAAATCCGTCGCTTTAAGGAGTGTCGACTAATGGGAAAGTCAAAAAATTTTTTCCAACCTCTTTGTGGTTTTGCACAAATATGACTCGAATTTTTAACAGTCTTTGTTAAGCACAAATATGAATATATATTTTTCACTCGACAAATCATTTAACTTTGAAGAGGAGAAAAAAGAAAAAAAAAATCTTACCGTGACAAAAAAAACTCTGGTTTCTTGTAAAGAAACAAAAAAACAGTGAACCGCTTTTTTTTTTCAAAACCCTTGGTGTCAGTATTTTCAACTATAATTGACAATATTATTCGTGTTCTCACGCTGTAGACTTTTGGTAGCAAATTTTTGGTTGTTTCTAATAATTTTTTTTTTTACGTCACCAAATTACTATTGTAGTAACTAATTTGCTATTAATCCTTGTGTATCCACATATCTGTTTGAAATGACGAAGGTGTTTTGCTGTAAAAATCTTGCGAATTCTTGTATTTCAATCACTTTAAAAAAAGCAAAAATTTCAATATGAGTACTGGTAAAAATGATTGCTGAAGACATTAGGTTTATGATACCCAGAAATTCATACACAGATGTCCCCAAGGGCACATGGCACAGTGGATAAAGGCATTAGTTAGATCCAGTGACAGGACCCAAAGAGTGTGAGTTCAATACCTGGAGAACTTGGAGAGGGGAATTAACAGGAGATAACTGACATCCATTAGACATGGCACGTGGAACTAGAACAGTCTACTCCAGCGAATGAAATAAAGGTTTCAGTTCAACATTCCAACCAAATGTAAACATTGTGATAAATATGGCAACAAAGATGAGGATGATGGTCTGAACAATGTAAATAGTGTAGATAATACCTCATCTCAGAAATATAGACAGATGGTGTTTTCAATGCTAGTGGATATGGGGAATGAAGTCACTCTGATCCCAAGAAATTTTTGGTGACAAATGGGTAAACTGAAATTCAGAAAAAGTCAAACTGAGACAATAGAGCTTTTATAAAAACTTTAAGATACTTCAATAGAACTTCGTCCTGGGTACGACGTTAAACTGCATCTAACAGCAAGGCCTCTGATCAGGAAGTTCTGAGGAGCGTGGAACCACCTCTTAATTGCTGATGTTCTCAGGTCCACCCTGACCCAGGATGGTAGCACCTGTTAGGGTCCCAGCTATGGGCAAATAGTGAACTCCCAGTCTCGCCCGCGTCCTGGGTATGACGATAAACTACATCCGAGTCCATGGGCATGATGGCAAACTGCATCCGTGTCCATGGGTATGATGGCAAACTGCATCCGCGTCCATGGTTATGACAGCAAACTGCATCCGCGTCCTGGATATGGCGATAAACTACATCCACATATTAGGTATGGCGATAAACTACGTCCAACAAAAAGACCATTTTTGAAAAATTAAGGTTGTCGGCTATATGGTTCTGGAAAAGTAGTATTACCAGCTATACATTTTCAAAAGAATAATATTGCCAGCAGTGTGTTTTTGAAAAATGATATTCCCAGCTATACGTTTTTGAAAAATAATATTCCCAGCTATACGTTTAAAAAAAGAAAAATATTACCAGCTATATTGTAACTGGGGTCAAAACACTGTGAAAGGATGATGTCTTTAAAAAAAAAAAAATAATGTTGCCAGTTATACGTTTTTGAAAAAAATAATGTTGACAGCTATACGTTTTTGGAAGAATGATGTTGCCAGCTGTGGGTTTTTAAAAAAAAAAAACAATGTTGCCAGCTATACGTTTTTTGACAAAAAAAAAATCATTTTCAGCATAAAGTGACCACTAAGGGTGGAATGCTTTTAAACAAACAAATCAATAGAACTTTTGTGTGTGATTTGAAATTATACCTTTTACAGTAGTGAAATGTATATAAAAGAAAAAAGATAGACTACTAGGTGTAGATGTTCTAAAGGTGGATATGTTGAAATAAATCAGTGACGTAAAATCAGAAAAAGTAAAAACAGGAGTGTTAAAGGGGTATAAAGCAAGTATACAATCAAATGAAAATAGTGCCCCCCCCCCACCAATTTTGAGTCTCATAAATTACCTATTCACCTTCTACCTTTGGTAGTTGCTACATTAAAGAAAATGGTAGAACATGTTCCTATTGTAGTCTTGCAAAAAGCAGATGGAGATTTAAGAATATGTGATTATTTTAAAATAGGTGTAAATCATAAAATATGTCCTGATTCTTTTCCTATTCCCAATATCGAAACTGCTATCAAATTATCAGGCATGGAATGTTTTGCAAAGATTGATTTAAAACCAGCTTACAATCAAATACAAATTCAAAGAAATTACCACAATAAACATCCCCATAGGATTATTAAGATGGACAAAAATGTCTTTTGGAGTGAAAAATGACAAGTGCCCTTTTTTTCTTTTTTTTTTTTTTCTTTTTTTTTTTTTTTTTTTTTTTTAGAGAGAGCAATGTGTTAAATAAGTTAAAAAATGCAGAGATGACAATAAACAGAGACAAATGTAAATTTGATTGCAATACAATATCATATTTAGGGTACCAAATTTCAAAAGATTAGCATTCAAAGATTTAAAAGGGATACTTGCAGAAAAACCTATTGTAAAAAAAAAAATAAAGGCTGAGTTCTTCAGATCAGGATAATGCAATAGGAGATGATAGCGAAAATGACTCAGATACAGATCATGATGAAATGAGACCAGTATCTCCATTAAAAAGAACAGGACATAAACTTCAAGGTGGAGAGGAAAAAAGAGGTTGTAGAAGTTTGAGAACAACCAAAGGCATTAAACCGCTTCAGTTCAAGGAGGTGTAGTGGATTAGCAAATAGGATTGTACTTATTTGCATATGTTAAATAGAAATATAAAGTGTATAGTAAAGTAAGAGACAGACAGAAGTTGACTACTGATCACATGTCATAGAACAATACAATGCAACACCTTCCAAACTCAGTGAAACCAAGCTTGACATTTAACTATTTGCTAATTAGAATTCTTTTAAACAGCATAAATATTAAGTTATATGAAAAACATTACTAGATCATTTTATTTAATTTTGATAATCTTTTAAGTTATTTAATTACTTCTTTATTTATGTTTTATTTAATATCAATTTTGAATTTCCATATTTAACTTTGTTCATCAACTTGATGTTGAATGATTGATATTTTTAGATTATTCAATTCAATGTGGTCAGATTAATTTGTTAAAGATGAAAATTATATTAATAACTGAAAAGAATGAGTGCATTTATAACAAAAAATAATGGTACTATTTTTTAAAATATGTATTAATTTTCATTTTTCTTTGATAAACTTTTTCCTGCTGATTCATTGAACTTATACAAAAAAAATTCCCTAACCCTAACTTGATATAAACCAATAAAGTCTTTTAGAATGGCACAAATTTGTTTTCCTCATCAATTTCCATTTTCTTATCTTTTAGTTGAAAGTAATAGACCAAGAGAAGTCAAAGAAGGTTTATGAAGACATTATGAAACGATTAGACAGAATTGAGAATGAATATCTGCCACAAGTGAAGATAGATACCACAGATGTGAGTATGACTGTCAGTTCCTTTACCAGTAAAAAATAGGATAAGCCTTAGTTCTTTTGCTACTAATAGATAATGATTATGATTTTCTGTATAAAAATAATATCCAAGGCAGATGATGTTCAAGATTGGTAGAGAAATTGTGTTATAGGCTGTTAAGCAGTTTCCCTAGATTTGTTGCTAACAATTTAAATTTCATTTAGTCATGCAGTTTACAAAATATGTCACTCTATTTAATTTTGACTGTGCCAATTCTATACATACATGAGCATACATGAGTTAGAATAAAAACTATTGGCTACAGCAGCCCAACTAATAATGAAATTTAACTAAAATCTTTATTTTTTTTTTAAAAACTATCACAAATTTGAAATGTTGAAAATGAAAAAAATGTCACTTCTTTAACAATCTGCTTATTAATATCTATTCAATGTTTACTTCACAAGGCAAACCAGAAACAATTGAAAATTAACTAGATTTACAGTTTTGTAGAATATCAATTTCTGCTAATGAATATTGGTTTTTAATAATTTTATTTTCTCTATTTACAGTTCACCTTTGAAGATGTCAAATTTTATGAATCCCAGAAACAAAAATTAATTGTAGCCAATATTGGGCAGGTAAGATTAGATGAAATTCTATTTCCCATAGTTAAACAGTATAAATAATAATAAACCAATAATAAATAGTTTTCATATTCATTTTTTTTTTTGTGTGGAATGGAGATGGACATTAAAAAATATTAAGCTATTTAATTCTGAAAAAGTAAAAATAAATCTAAGTTTTTTTTTTTTTTTTTTTTTTTTTTTAATTCTTTAGAAAATAAATTTGATCCAGAAATTAATTATAAGAAAAAAATTCTCTCTTCAGGAAGTTTGATTTTGTAATTTGGATAATAATTGTAAATTTTTCAGTTTATAGAAAATTTTGGCCAAATTTATTGTCAAATAATGTTAAAAAATAATTAATTTTTTTATATTTTAAAAAAGTAAACACATATATTTTGATCAAATTTTATTTGTGTTTAGAAACAGGTCAAAAGTATAAAAAAAACAAAAAAACTTGTCCTTTTTAAAATGTCATTCTTGGGGACATTGGGCTCTTAAAAAAAATTTTTGCTTCTCAGTTTAAGGGAGAAAAGAGTTTTGCTTTCATAATCATTTCAGTATTCAGAATATCAGTTGTTCTAATTAAAATAGTTTTGTTGCCACTAAGACACAATGTGCTACTCTGAGTGAAAGAAACAGAGAAAACTTTAGAAGGAACCGGAGAAACCCAATTGTAAACAGGAAACAAAGGATAAACTATTACTCCTGTCCAAAAGAATGGGGAGGTGTATGGATGAGATGATAGGCAAATCTATTATTGATTTGCAACAATCCACTTAGGCCTGTACTTGGAGTAGACAGGTGGTCAGAGTGATCCATTTGAGATCAATCAGCTCGTCAGGAACTTACACATCAAAAATACACTGGCAATTTCGTAAGATTAACATATGAAATGACAACAAAATCAGCAATTGACCCTTTAGGCTGGTGACATTGGTCAATCACCTTGGGAAAGAAAATCTTCAATATGGCTGTAGTCTCCTTTATGCTTTGCCAATTTAGTGTGAAGAAATGAAAGGACTGCAGGTGCTTTTAGCTACTAACTAAAGTGCATATAACACTTTTATATCCCTGTTATATCCAAGCAATTGGGGTTCACCACCACCACAAAAAGACATCTACCAGGTGGGTGGGGAACAAGAATGGTGAAAAGTAAAATTTTCACTAAAACCAGCAACAAAGCCCCACATGAAATCAAGTTCTAATAATGAAACAGAGCAAAAAAACTTAAATTAATTCATAGTATGAGAATCAATTCAGTAAAGACCAGTTGCAAAACTATCTCCTTTTAAAATCAAGAAAATTATTTCATCCATTTTGACCCCAATATGGATAACAAATGAAACAATTCTTATACAGGTGTTGAAGAAGTTGAAAACAGACAGTTAAAATGGACAGTATTTGACAAAAATTAAGACACACCCACAATCAGTACTTGAACTTTCAATTTACCAAAGCCTCTATTTGAAATCAAAATTGGGTACACCTTAGCAAAGTTAGAGGCATACATCCCTAACCCCTCAAATGCTACTGATGTCAAAAGTTTGAGAACCACAGAGATTGGTGCACTTATAATAAAAAGCCACTGTTGATTGCTTATGGTTATTTTGTTTAAATAATACACTGACTATTATTTGCACCATGTGGCAATAATCATAAGTAAAATGATGCTCTAAAATAATTGACCAATTGTTTTAAGTTCTGTAAATATTCCCAGAAAAAATGCCAGAAAAATACCTACTAGTCATAAAACTACCCACAAAAGTTGACGCACAGTTGAACAAAATTTTACCTATTTATTTCTAATTAGAAATGTTGAAACACTAATCTTAAGTAAGCAACTTGTTTTACACCCTTTACTGATGTTTAGGGATGTATAATTTTGACAAGTTTTTCTTTTATGTTTTTTGTAGGAAGCATATTTTGTATATTTTGAAATTGTTAGGTTTTATTATATGCAGTGAATTTGGATGTTTACTTGAATTTTTCTTCTCTGTTCTAAAATAAAACTTATATAGTAACAAAAATTGTTCATTCTGATTAGGGCCCAGTTGAGTTTGAATTTATAAAGAAAGCCCAGGGAAGCAATTTCTGCAAACCATGGTTGAAGGTATCTCCATACAAAGCTGTTTTGATGCCAGGTAAATTTTGATTGATGTTTGTCCTTTATACACTGATTTGTTTTGGGTTTGCCATATAGAGATCTAAGACAAAGTTTTGAACTTTTTAGCATTAAATCCAAATATGAAAGATCATCTGTCTTATGTAATTATAATGTTGTCATAAATACAAGAAGATAAAATTTATTCAGCTTAAAGCATATCTGAAAACAATAGAAATACAATACTTGTAACAGCAAGTTAAAACTACACAAAAGGTCACAAAACTGACAAGAAACAATTCATATACAACATTCTCCCCTAGGTATTTTATGTACTAGACAGTAAATAAATACATTTTGAGGTGTCAGATGTTTATGAAGGGAAATAATTACTTGTTATTTTATTACACAGTACAAACAAAACTAATAACCTGAAGTTATAACAAACTACAAGGAGTAATCTCTTAAATGTCAAGGCTGGTGCCCAGAGTGCTTTGAACATTGCAGACTAGGCTGTTCTGTCAGACCAATCTCTGAATAATCTGATATTAATTTTTAAGCTGGAATATAATGTTCCTGTTCTTTCTGATGTAAAATCTAATGTACACTGTCCTTGTATATCATAAGATTTCATATTCTTAATGTGTTTAACTTCTATTTTAGTAACAGGCTCAATGAAGTCATGGATTTCATGCTCTTTTGGTGCCAGGTGATGAATGCCTAACATGCAGATCTGTAAGATTTATATCAATTAACTCACCCTAATTCACAAGAGAGTCATATTTGTTTTTAGATACTTGACAGTAGAGGAACATACAACCCCGAGTGGTTAACCAGGTGGATATAGCTTTTCCACATGTACAGGTAGCTCTTCACTTATAAACAAATGGATGCTAATCATAGATGTCAAAAGGAATTCAGTGAAATTGGTAAGATATGGTACCTCCAACAATTATAGATAACCTCAAATGCCATGTATAGTATATCTTTGACCTTGATGGCAACCTGTTGGTGCACACTATGAAAATTCAATGTACTGAAAATAGCTACATTTTTTCAATCATTACATTAGTGTGTGGAAGTAGATATGCATCCATTAAAGGGAAACAGTTTATCTTTTTGAAAGAAATCTGTTACTAAGCTCTTAAGATCTTCAGCACCTTGACCCTCCATGGAGGCTCATTAGGTTCAATTGCCTCTTCTTTTAGCATTCTAGAATAAAAAATAAATTACAAAAAGATAAAATATCCACTTAGTGGTTTTATTCAACTTAATACATTACTTGTAATAGCAAATTAAAGCCATACCAAGGATCACAACATTAACATGAATCAATTAATATACAACATTCTTAAAAAAAAAAGAAAAAAAAAGAAATGAAGATAATTCTTTTTTTACTCTTTCAATTTTTGGTCCTGTTAAAATTATGAAAACTTATGATTTATCTTGCATTGCACCTTCAAATCTTATGGAGATATATTTTTTTTCCCGTTATTTATTTTTCCTAAAACTGATGCTATTGATGGTGATTTTTCCAGTATAATTCATGCTTTTAACTTTCTGAATAATTCACACTGACTCTGAAAAACTGCTAAAACAAGCCAATTGTTAATCTTGCTTCTGTAAATTTTTGTTGTTAGCATAAATTTGTTTTTTGATATCAGGTTTCTAGTATAATTTTAACTTCAGATGGAAGGATATATATATATTTATATATATATATATATATATATATATATATATATATATATATATATATATTTTTTTGCTTGCTGTTTATTTGCAGGTGACCTTCAAGAAATAGAACTCGAGGTCAAAGTGAATGAAACATCTGTGTGTAAACTAAACAGTAATGAAGATACCATAGATGATATATTGGTGCTACATCTTCACGGGGGAAAGGACTGCTTTATATCCTTTATATCTGTCTTGGTCCTATTGAAATTTAGTTTAATGCCCAGTGAAGATTGAATTCATTATAGTAGAAATAGTTTGTAAGCCTAGCTCACTAACCACTGTACAATGCCATTGGTTTTCTGGATTGAAGAGTGGCCATATATCTATATTTCGTAGATAAGGCAAAAGCATTTGATAAGGTATGACACAAAGATTTATTTGAACTGTTAAGAAACCTTGATTTATTTGAGGTAGATATTAGAATTTTAATGGGAGCAAACAACCTGCATTTGGATAAAAAAGGAATTGTGCAAGTACATAATAAATTGAAAAGGGCCAAAATACAAGAATTCATCTTCTCAATGAATTTATTTAACTTTTACAGTGAGACAATGTCCTACCAGGATTTTTTATCAGTGAGCAAAATCTTAACAATGTAAGAGCTACAGATGTTAGAAAAAACTGAAGGAACTCCTAGACAAGGTAGTAACAGGAGGAAATAATTTGGTTGTGTTCTAAATTTATACATTTTTCTTTTTTGTTAACTAGAAATTCTATTAAAGCTACAATGGATAATAATTATTGATTAATCTACCTATAATTATCAATCATTAACGAGTCAAGTCAGATGTTGTCTTTTTTTTTTTTTTTCTTAAAAATTCAGTTAAATATTTGAAAATTTTAATATTTTAACTTGAATATTTTTCTTTCATAGTCAAAGTGTACAAGTAAAACTAAAATGTTGCCAAAGTATTATTTTACTTTATTTTGCAGTTTCAAATTTTCCAATTTTGGGCTAAATTTAACCTCCACTGTTTAAAATATGTAAAGCTTATTAAGGTCAGTCGACATTTTACTAAGGCTTCATAGTCTGGAGTAGTTATATAAAAGATAAATATTTACCCATTTTTTTTTTTTTTTTTTTTTTATAAATAAACTTAAATAAATTCAGTCATTGATGCAATAAATACGGAATACCTGATTAAACTTTTTAGTGATTTATCTATGCACAAACAAATAAAGCAACTAACAGGACAGAAGACATGCTCGTCAGCAGGTTGCTTAAAATCAAAGGATGGAATTCTTATAATAGAGAAGGAAAAATTCTTCAACACTGGAGCAAGTATATTGGAGAACTCTTCCACAATGAAAGAGAACAACTAGTAATACACAGAACTATTGACGAACATGGAATTCTGAAAATCAAAGTAAAAGCAGCACTGGCCAAATTGAACAGAAATAAGGCAGCTGGGCCAGATGAAATTGTAATGGAAATGCTGACAGCCTTAGATGACTTTGGCATAGACAAGATCACTAAAATAACAAATGAAATCTACAACAGCAGGGAAATACTGGAAGACCTCAGCAGATCTATCTTCATAGCAATGCCTAAGAAACCAGGTGCAAATGAATGCAAATTCCACCGAACAATAAGCCTAATGAGTCACGTGACAAAACTCATCATCTGTATTCTGATAAATAGAGTGCGCAGCAGAATCAGGCCAGAGATAGGATGAGAACAGTGCAGGTTTGTTAAAGACACCAGAACAATGAATGCCCTATTCATGCTCAGAATGTTATCAGGAAGAGTGATACAAATGCAGGACGATGTGTATCTGTTTCATAGACTATCAAAGGCCTTCGACAAAATATGCCATAAAGATCTGCTGGAACTGCTCAACAACCTTGATATATTTGGGAAAGATATCAGAATAATGAAAACCCTATACTGGTAGCAAACAGCATGCATGAGTGTATAGAATGAGTTCAGCAGATATACAAAAATAGAAAGGGGCATAAAGCAAGGATGCGTCTTCTCACCCGATCTGTTCAACCTATACAGCGAGGCAATTCTGAGAGAATTGGAAACCATACCAGGGTTTAGCATTAGCGGCCACAATCTTAACGACATAATATACACACAACACAGTACTGATAGCAGACACAGAAAAGAAATTACAAAATCTCCTACAGAAGGTAGCAACAGAGAGTGTGAAGAAGGGACTAAGCATAAATTACAAGAAAACAGAATAGAGGGAAAGAGAAACAAGGGAAAATAACACATGACATACTTAGTGGTCTTAAGCAAGTGGATGACAAAATGTGGTCTGGGTGGAGGTGGCAGAGGGAAGAAACTTGTTGAGAGCTGCAAGGGATAGAGGATGGTGGAGAACCTTGATTGCCTACATTCAGAGTGGACACGGCACATAGAAAGAAAGAACTGATTAGTGGCTGTGACTTTTCATTTTGAGAGTACCAAATTGGCAGTTTTCTGGTTACTGAATCCTGACTGGAAGCAAGGAGGCTGCTCTAGTCAATAGTTGCATAATAGATATTTGCAGTGCCAAATAGTGCATGGATAGTTGTCCTTGCAAGTACATTTGGTGGGCAACCCTGTGACCACATTATGCTTTAGTCTTAGCCACCTTCCAGCCAGTTTGTATTTCCATAGACAATAGATAGTGATAATTATTTAGGCCTTTTTCACCTTAAAAATTAAAATAATAGTCTCTGCTTCAGGTTAACTTTGTTGGAAAGAGTTTTACATTGCCTTGGTGTTTACATCCAGGAAAATCTTCCAGTGGCAAGTAGAAAGCACTTGAAAGATTCCAGATGATTCTTTTATGTGTTTTCTACTTTCTTTATTGCACTCTGTTAGCTATCTCCTTTTCCTTTATCACTCTCCTTCTCAGTACTGTAATATATTAGACAAAATATCTGAGAATATAAAAATGGCTCTCTCTTTCTCAGTCAAATAATGGATTTCCCTACTTGTTTCCCCTAATAATACTACATGCTTCTTTATTTGATTTGTTCCTTACCCCCTGGCTTTTGACAAGCATAGCAACTCTGTTTGGATCATGCTGTAGTATCTATTCATATTTCTTTTGAGTCAGCTATTAGACATGAACCCCCTATCCACAAGACTTTCTGTTTACAGTGTACTGATTGGGATTCATTTTGTGATTTTCTTTGTGATGCCCCTTGGAGTAAAATTTTTAACCTTTCTATTGAGAATTGTGTCACTGAGGTTTCTTGTTGAATAAAAGTTGGCATCGATACTTTTGTACCTTCATGAAAATACCAGTGGAAATCACTCCTGCCTGTTAAGCCACTATAGCCCATAGGAATCACTTTTTCCAGCTGTACCAATGTGATAGTACTGATTACAAGCCTCTTTTTGTGTTCACTTTTAATAATTGTAAACATGTCCTCAAAGAGGCTAAATCTTTGTGTGCTGACAGAATGAGACACTGCATAACCTCTAACAAGTTTAGTTCTCTGCAATAGTGTGTTAAATGAATGTAATTCTTTTATCTATCCTCTCTTCACTCAATTTGAGATGTTATCATTTTCTGCTAAAAGATTGTTTTGCTCATAAAGTCTCTTCCAATTCTACTTCTTTGGAGTATCCTCAACTATCCACTTAGACTCTACTGTGTGTGATATATATATATATATATATATACATACATATAACTTAGGCCATGGTTTCTGCTATCATCTGCAAACTGGATCCCCTTAAAGGATATGACTTGATAGCATCCCTACAATAGTCCTTAAGAAATGTGCTTCTGAACTGGCTCCTGTTCTCTTTAAACTCTACAATAGATGCCATGCTGCTTCTTGCTTTCCAGATTGCTGGAAATCCTCTTCTGTATTTCCTGTTTTGAAGAACACTGATGAGTCATCTGATCCTTTGAACTATTGATCTATTAGTTTTCTACCTCTCTTTGGCAAAGTACTAAATCAAGTATGAAGGTTAAGCATCCCGCCTCATCAAACAATATAGCTTTATCTATGACAACTGCAGATGTATTAACAGTTATTACTGAAAGTGTCTATCAAGCTTTAAATAAGAATGTTGAATCTCAGTCCGTCATTTGACTGGGTTTGACATGCTGGTTTTCTTCACAAGTGTAATTTTGGACAAATTTTTGATCTGATTCAATCTTTCTTATCAAATTGCGAAATGAAACTTATCTTGAATGGCTTCTAAATATTTTAACAGTAATGTGGGTGTTCTCCAGGGCTTTATTCTTGTACCTACATTGTTCCTAATTTTTCTGATCTTCTCAGTTTTCAACTTGGTATCTATGCTGATGACACAACTCTTTACTCTTGCCCTAAAGGTAAGTTTGATGAGGTCAAATTGGCAGCTGATCTCAAAAATGTCCTACAATATGTTATTAAATGGAGTGAAAAATGGCTTATTAATTTTTACACCTCCAAAACAAAACTGCTCTCTTTTAATCATCTCAGGGAAATGTTTTTGCTTCCCATTAGCATAGCTGATGCTAACCTCTGGGAGAGTGGGTCATTGCACCTTCTTGGGCTAATGTTTTCCACCGACATGAAGTGGAAAGATTATTTGAATCAATTGCTAGGTTTGCTGCTAAGAAAGTTGGTTCACTGTGCTAGACAATCTTTCTCACCAGAATTGATCTTACACTTTTATAAACCTATAATTCATCCATTCATTGAATATTGCTGACACATCTGGTCTCGTGCTTCTGTTATGTATTTAGTGATCCTTCATAAAATCCAAAGAAAAATCTGCAATGTTATCAATCCTGACCTGGCATCATCACTTCAGTCAATTTCCCACAGCCATAATGTAGCCTCTTTGTGTCTTTTCTGTAAATACTTTTATGGTAATTTTTCTGAGGAGCTTTCCTCTTTATGAATTTAAGTGCAATACTAGATTGGCAGCTAGGTCTTGTCATTTTACAGTTGAAATTGCTAGATGTAAATGTAAGTTCTATACTAACAGTTTCTTCTCTCATACTTGTGAACTCTCTTCCAGCTTCTTGCTTTCCAATCAACTTTGATTTTCAAAAATTTAAATTCAGTATCAATCTTTATCTTGTCTTAGTTCCTGTTCTTTTATTGTTCTCTCCCCTTAATAGTATTTTTCTTTCACATTCACTTTGGGTGAAATGATTAAAAAATATAGCTTATTAAATTTACTTAATTGTTGAATTCCTTTAGCTTTCTGTGATTTTTGTAACAATTTTTTTCATAACTGAAAAAAAATTTAAATTTAAATATCTGTTTACATATATTGAACAAAAAATAACATGCAAACACATAAAACCTGGGAAATTTGAGTCATTTGGAAGTGGAGGTGTCTTATCATCTATCAAACATATGAAATCATATATCTTGGATTTTTCTAAAAAAAAAAAATTTTTTTTGTATTCTGTTTTCTTCAAAAAAAAAAAAAAAATACAAAGGAAGTTATTTAAATCATAACAAATTTGATTATTCTCTGTAAAGTACATATCACTCATGTGTCTGGGCTTGTTAGTATTTTATTTCAGCCATATATTTCTTAACTCCAAGTCACATTACCATAAATGGTAACTTCATTCCTACCAGTTTTGGGTCTTCCATTGAAGCACTTATCCAGATGCAGCGACCTATCAGAGAAGTACCTGTAGCTCAACTTGTTGATTTGGTAAGAGTTTTTCTCTCTCTAATTCTGAGAAATAGCAAGGCAGACTCTCTTAAATTGCACCCAGTTTAGGAGAATGAAAACTCTAAATTCAAACTTTCACTGCCTTGCAGCTATCAAGTACATTAGGCTCATTAGCTTTGGCCAGCAGTCAACCTAAGAGAAAGAAAATTCTGATCACAAACCAGAGTAGATGGAACTCTTTAGCCTAGAATGGCAGCCCATCATCTAGAAGAATAAACTTTTACTAAATGAGGAGTATATGACCCCTTGTTAGTATCAGCTATTGAAAGGCCAAAATGATAAAAGACTGGCCAGGTTATTCCCAGATTGTAAAAGCAAAACAGATTTATTAGCCTGACACATAATACAAAATTGTTTTTTTTTTATCTCAAGATTCAACTTGGTGATAAATTATTTCTTGAACATCACATTTCATTATTTAGCTTGATATCTGTTCATATTTCTTACTAAGTGAAATTTCTATATTCCAATTTGTTTGGTATTTTCATTTAATAAATTTCTTAATGATTATGGCATTGTTTTCTATGTTGCAATCTTTTTCTATTTCATGATTTTCTCTATTTTGTAAAGTTGTACTTGATTGTAAAAAATAGCTATTGAAATGTTCTAAAAGAAAAACCACAGAATCTAAGTAACTCTTTCATTGTATTTTATTTTCAGGAACAGCCAGGTAGTTTAAAGCAAGTGGATATTGCAGCCACGGGCGGTCGACTCTATGCAGTGCCAAAAGAAATTTGGCGGTTAATAGATCATCTTCACAAGTTTGGACGAACACAAGTGAGATTAAATCCCCTTATCAACATTTTAATGGTTACCATTTCCATATTGAGAGAATTTTATGACTAGGTTTTTCCTGACCTTTATGCTAATTTTGAAACAGTGACTAGTTAAGCTCATTTTTAAGGGCTGAATATCTTTTGTATCCTTGCCTTTTTTTAATACTGAAATCATTTCAGTACTTCTTTCCCTGTAATAATTGCAATTTAAAGAAAAATATAAATTTCTTATTTAAATAATTTTTCTTAAGAAGAAAAATTTAAATATAGACAACAAAAATCGGTTTATAAATTTTCAAAGCATTATTTTTAAATGCTTCCAAATTTTATGAATGATTATAATTTGTCTTTTTTGTTTGTTTGTTTCATCTGTAGGGTTTCCTGTATGTATTTATTTATTTTTTTTGTGGGATGGAAAGTTTACCTAATAAGGAAAATATTTTATGATATATATCTGACATTAAAGTAATTAAATCAAACATTTGTGTTTCAATTTCCAGTATTTTTTATTGTTATTTCCTAAATAAATACAATTATCACCTTTGTAACCAATACAGTTTAATATGTTGCTAATATTAAACATCTATGAACAAAAGCCTGGCTTGTAAATAGTTGTACTTAACATTTTATGGTTGTGTTGATTAGTAGCAAAGTATCATTTATCAAGTCGTTTAATAGTTTTTAGTCCTTCAATATCTGAATAGATCATAATCTTTAACACAATTATATCAATGTGAATCAATTGTCCATTGGTTGTTTAGGATGAATATTTAAACTAGATATTTTATCTTCATGAACATTAAAAAGAAACCAAAATAACCTAAAATTGTAGATTTTACTTTCAAATAGTTACTACATTTATGGGGTTAATAACCATTATAAGTAACCTATAAGATTTAATTCAGCCTAGTGAGCTCTTTCTCTCTCTCTCTCTCTCTCTCTCTCTCTCTCTCTCTCTCTCTCTCTCTGGAGTATGTAAGTGTCACAGCTTTTAGTTAAAAATAAAAATAGGGTTTTTTCATATATTTTTGTTATTTATTAAAACATTCAAATTAATCATTATCTGGAGAACACTGAGTCAAAATAACCAACACAATAGATTATGAACTTCAAAGTCAATGTTAATCTATCTCTGTAAGTTTACTTTTTTTTTCTTTTGTAAGGTTTATTCACCTGACCTTGAAAATTTTTCAATTTAAATGGAACAGAAAAAAATGTAATAAGTTTTTTCATAATTCATTACATTTTAAATGTATCCTGAAAATTCAGACAGAATGAGATAACTATTCTTTTTGCTTTTTATCTGACAGATTTGTAGATTTATCAACAACAGAAGAGGAGATTTGTTTGTTTAAATTTTTCAACAGAAACTTTCATTCATTATGCTGGCATAAAGCAAAAACAAATTAGTAGGAATTGTTCTAATGAGACTTCTCTCAAAGTGAAAACTTCATAAAGAATAACAACAAATAAGAGACAAAAAAATATTGAGATTCACTGCTTTTCCCAATGGATAAAAATTGGCAAATGTGATGTAGTTATGAAGTTTTAGATGCAAAATCTAAAAGTCTTTGAAATTCCTTTTATGTCTTCTATCATCAGTTTTCACTAAATCAAGCAATGCTAAAAAGCAATTTGCATTCTACATTTACCACCAGCTTTTCCATTGAGCATTGGTGGAACTTGTTAGGTTGAGCATAGATTTACAGCAATTGCTTCACACTTACAAGAAATAGCCAATAAGCAAATTTTAAGTGCCAGTAAATCTCCAAAAGCTGTAGCTTCAGGAAGTTTTAAAAATAGTTACAAAGTATCTTTCAATAATATACATTAAAATTACTTGTAGTCTAGTCTTTTAAAACCATCAAAATCTTTTTAAGATCATCATCCTCATCACAAATGTGCGAGAAACTATTTTTCCCAGTGAAATTAGTCAACAGCTTTCTTGAAGAAATGAAAACTGATGCAAACTTTAATTCGTGTTGATAAAAATAATTTTAACGATTTTCGCAATGATGCAATTAAGTGAATCTTTTAAGGTGATATAATTATCTCCCTTTATCAAGTGCAGAATGTGAAAGAGTTTTTGACAAGTTTTAAGTCATCTAAACCAGGGGTTTTCAAACTTTTTGACTTGCAGACCACTTTATATTTCAGGCTTTACCTTAGGGACCCAATTATAAACACTTATGAAATTTATCCATAAATATTTGTTGAATATAACATATAATTTTGCATTAATGCAATAAAAGCTAGTTTAAAGCTTACTTTAGACATAAGTGTTCAAATAAATTAATGCTGCATGTTGCTGCAAAATGTAACAAAATTAAATTTTGTTATATTTAAATATTAATTTTACATATAAATGAAAACAGTCATAGTATATAACAAATAATTTTATTGTCACTTACACACACAGGATTTTTTAATACACACTTAGTGAGAAAGATGTGCTTGCTTGGCTTTGCACAAACTGTCAATTCTTGGCGATATTACTGATAAACATACATGTAAGTCACTTTCTGGAGCAAGTCTGGATCTGTATTTGTTTATCAGATTGGTTAGTGCCGAAAATCCTGCTTCACATAAATATGTTGTTGCAAACGGTAACAAAGTCTTAGCTGCCTTTCGAGATAACAATGGATACTTGGAGGCTACAGTGAGCCAGAATTTCAAAAGTTGTTGCTGCACAAAACTTATTTTTAAAGTTCTGTCACATGAAATTTCCGCTAGTTCTTCCAGTTTATTTCCTGTGAGCATGCTATTAGCTATTTCAACATTAAACGGATTTCTGATCCAGTCAAAATTTTCAATATTATCAGGAACATCTTTCGAGAAATATTTGTCAAAATGTTCAGCAAGTGATATTAAATGTCATTTAACATCTACAATTATCAAATCAACATTAACTGAACCATTTTGCTGTCCACGGACCCCCTATCTTGTCCTTGCGGATCCCCTGTGGTCTGCGGACCACAGTTTGAAAACCCCTGATCTAAACGGCTTCTTTTAAAACATGAACCATTGGATACTTTACTCATGCTTCATATGAATTGAAAAAAATTGTGAAAATGAATTTAACAACAGTTAATCATCCTTCATAAATTTTTGATTAATTATACTTTTGGATCTGGAGAATTTTTTACTCCTCATGGTGTTGGGGTGGGGAGCTCAACCTCTTTTCTGTTATTTGGAAATATATTTTTTAGTGACAGATACTATTTGTAACTGTAATTTCTAGAAAAAGAAAAAAAATACATGCTTTGAAAAAGCAATATCACTGAATGATCTCTCTTAGAAAATATATTTACTACTTTTGTAGTATTTTATCATTGGAAATTTACCAGGAACAAATGAAATCAACTTTGTTTTTCCTTTAGTAATTGCTTTATGAAGTTACTGGAGATTACTAATGTTACTTAAAAGGATCATTGATGCCCATGAATGACTAAATTTTTAATTGAAAGCAAAGACTGGAAATTAGATATTTCTTATACATTTCATTTTTTTTTTCTTTTGGTATAAAAATTTATGTGGATCATTATTAAAAAAATGTAAAGTTGTGTTTTATAATTTAATCAGTTTTGAATAGCTTGATTCTGATGGAAACAATACTTATAACTATAGGAAATCAATTTATTGATATTATAACAGCAGCTTCATTCAAGTCTTTTATTCAGTATAGATGGATACTTGAACTATACTATATTTACTAAATGACAGTTTCATTTGTTCTGTTTAAATATCTACAACAAAAACAAATTCACTTTCCTGTTATCTGTTCTTGTTACTTTTTATAACTCTAAAATATTTCCAAAAGGATTTTTTTTTTTTATGTCTTTATGAGAATGTTTAAACTTTTAGTATTTTTTCCAGGTTTACTTCCTTATAATTTGACTTAATTTACAAATGAACATTGTAATTTTGATTAATTGAAATCTGTTGAGTGCTGAATTATCATTTTTCTCGACAGGAGGGTCTTTTCCAAGAAAGTGGCCTCATTGGAGAAATTCAAAAAATACGAGATTGTCTGGATACTGGCATGCCAGAAACTATTCATATCCTTTGCTGTTTTTTTATTTGCTTGATCATATATTTTGGATATGCTATTTTAACACTTTTGCCAACATCATCAGGTAACTTAATAGGAATATTTCTTAAAGCAGTAATCTTATTAATAAACTCAGAAAGATGATTTGAACAATATTTGGAAAGAGGAATTTTTGTTTACTTGAAGCTTCTTCATTTTAAGGTTGAGTTTCTTTATTGTTGTCTAATAGGGACTCTTTTAAACAGTATACCAATGTTTGTATTCATTCAGATGAGGAATCTTAGCCATATCTCTACTAATGACTTGGTAACTGACTAATAAAATAGTAAGTGATGATTTGGTATTGCTTGTGTTTGGCCCTGCTCTGGCATCTTGTCTACAGTCAGTTTCTCAGACACGTCGTCGCCTCTCTCTGTCTGTTTTACAAATACTTTCATGGCAATTGCTCCAAGGAGCTGCATTCGCTGGTTCCCAGACTTCATGAGTTCAGCAACCTACGAGGCTGGCATCCTGATCTCACCCTTTCACTGTCGAAACTCCTAAATGTAGCCGTCTCTTCTACTCCAATAGCTTCATGTCTCGCTCCTCTCACCTGTGGAACTCCCTTCCCTATTCCAGTTTCCCGGAGAGCTATAATCTCCAGCTATTCAAATGTAATGTCTATCGACATCTCCAGTTGCCATGATCTATCCACTACCCTTCTCCTCATCCTTTCTTCTATCACTCCTATCTGATCTTGCTCCAAATTTTCTGTAACCCCTAGTGGCTTCTCGCCTTGCTTGGGGTGAAACGCTAAAAAAAAAAACAAAAAAAAAAAACATGCAGTTTACAAACATAAACCCTGTTGATGCTACCATTGTACCACCAGTTTTTATTCAGAAATTTGATCATCTTGAAGCAAATTCAAGTGTGTAACAGATTTTCTAACTTTTATGCAAGATAATTTAAAGCAATTAATGTTACATTTGTTCAGAAATCATCTGTCCTTTAAGCTTTCTGAACATTGTTTTTAATTCTTCCTAAACTTTACCAAGAAACTGCATAACAAGTTGTTATAAATTCTGCTCTTTTGTGGTCAAGTGCAAAAGGATATTTTACCACTCTCATTCTGTTGGTTCCAAGATCTTCAGAGAAATGGAAATTTGGTGAATTTTCTGATTGCATGCCAATTCCATTTTTTGGTAAAACAATTGACCTTTTCAAGTCTGTGTATAGCAAATGTAACTCATTTCTTCACCTACATGCCAACTACTAAATGACACATAAAAGAAGCAAAGTAATTTTTTTTTAAGTTATTTCTAAATTTAAAGTCCAAAATATAATTGGTCATATGTTGATTTTGTGGTGTTTTTAAAATTGTTGGTTTTATTATGAGACAGTACTATATATAATATATATATTATAATATACGGTCATTTTTTTTCTTTTTGAATGTACAACTTTGTTAAACATTATGAAGAATGGGGCAATGGCTAATGAAGAAATAATAATGATTGTGTTTGATAATGTGAACCCATCCATTTAATGTTTAGAATATTGTTATGTAATCTGATGGGGTTTTATTGATGTATTATCCAAAGTTAGATAGGAGAGCTTTTAATGTTTATCAGGATTCTATCTTGGCAAAGCATGTTATACATAACCTGATATGTGTAAATAATAGCAAAATACATTGTTTGTGTTGATGAGGTTTATTTGAATGCGTATCTTGAATATTTACAGACTAAAAGAAAAAGGAAGCTTTTGTGTATTTCCCTACCAGTAAATTCACTTGGCAGAAGTGAATTTCTATTCAGGTAATGTTGTAGATAAAATAACTACTAAAAAGCTCTGAAAAAACTAGTAAAATTCTTGAAAGCATTCCTATATGTAATAATGTTAGCCAGGGAGTAAAACATGTTGATTCCTAAATATACCTGAATGAATCCCCAAAAAGTGCGCTCTTAATGATTTCATTTCAGTTTATTTTATTTTTTGTTGGCGTTTCAACAACTGAGCATTTTAGCATTGAACCCTAGATTTCACAGTTATCCCCAAGTACTAAGATGTTAAAACTGGAATGTCTTTTCATTGTTGTTTGTTCTGGGTTTCATTTTCCTTGACTTTCTTTTACCTGGCAGCATCCATTCTGTGGCTGGAGCCTTGATTCTCTTCCTCAAGTGTTTACCAGAACCTGTAATACCATACAATGTCCACCAAAAGTGCCTTGAGGTCTGCAATAACTGTAAAGCCTGCAAACAGGTAAAAAAAAAACTCATAGAAGACTTACTTTGTCTAAAATCAGACTGAATCTTTAATGCAAAATCATTCTGCATCCAATAGGCAAAGATAAGACCCTTTCATAAGCCAGTATTTTTACCTTGACTACTGGAGATAAAAAAAATTAAATATTTCCTGCTGTAATAGATAGGAGTGCAGCATATATTCTCTTGTATTTTCTATGACATCACATAGGTGTTTTTATTCTTGAGGGCAGGTAGGCAGTCTTATAACTTCAATTCCAGTTGAGTCCGTTATATTCACCTAGGTGCAAATACTATTGGGAAAGGCATGAATCTAAAGCTAAAGGTGAACTTGTATCAGTAAATCATTATTATCTCAAAAAAATTCTTACAATCTAAAAATATTTTCTGGCTTTGAATAACCTGCAAATGGTTGATAAGCTGTAAAAAACAATCAAATTCACTTTATTTCAACCTAGTTGAAGTTGTTTTAGATGAGAATCAAAATTTGATTCAATTAGCAGTCAATATGAAATGGCTAGACTGATGAAAAGGAATTAATACTTAGCTGTGGAGTAGGTTTTTTGGAATGGCTTTGAAGAATTTTATAACAAAGCTCACTGATTTAGTAAACGTTTTTTTCAATTCAATGCATCAATTGTTGATAAGAATTTGAGATAGGTCATAAGATATTTTTGATTGAATCATGTTTCTTAAAATACCAGCAAATACTATTAAGTGCTGTGGTATCCTACACATGCGTTTTATGAGCAATAGACACATGGGCTATATAATCTGTGACTTACGCCTTACAAACAAATTTATATTCAAGTCATATTAAATAAAAATAAAATTGCAATCGTTTGTCAAGAAATAATAAAGGTTAAATGATGTGTCCATCTGATTTGTACTTTGTACATAAATTTTCAAGGAAGAAAATGTTAATTTTATTTCTTTTATTGCTACTCATTTTGCCTATAATGTCTTTAGAGGGATGAAATTTCACATTGCATCTCAAATGGCATTATTTTTATACAGAATGTTTTTAATATATTGCATGATTCTCTATTAAAATAAATGCAAGAAATCAGAATGCTTTGTTTGAAGAAAAATGATAGAATCTGTATAAATAATGAAACTCATTCATAGAAGCAGCTCAAAAATGCTGGTGTGGAAAGGTACAGTCAAGCCTAGAGATTTGCTATGGTCACTGAGCAAACAAATCCTCCAAAAGCTGACTTCACTCCAACTTCCATATTTTACTGATGTAAGCATACAGTGGTAGTTTTATTGCTTTCTATTAAGAACTATTTCCTTGAAAGGAAAATATCGTTGATTTTCTACTCTTGAAATTCTTGGGCATTTTTTATTCATTTTTTTTCTGCAGGTTCTCAGCACCATTCCTGAACATCACAGAACTGTTTTCAAGTATATCTGTGCATTTTTACGAGAATTGTTAGAATATTCAGAAAGTAATCAGTTGGATGTCAAAACTCTGGGTGAGTAACCAAATATTTATTCCCACAAAAACTAATGAACAGAATTTTACACAACCTTTCCATATCTCGACAAATTCTAATAATTCTACCAATATTGATATTTATCTGATAATTTTTATTCTACAACTACTTTTGGTAATCCTTTTAGCAACATAGCTGAACAATCTAATTTTCCATTCAAATAGTTAAATGTGAAACCTTGCTCATATATGTGCAGTGAATGCATTTGATTGACCCTGCTTACCGTTTTCTCCTGATGTCATCACCCAAAATGGGTGAACACAGTAGACTGCAGTAAAGTTAAATAACCTCCTTCAGCTATTTTCTTCCCTCATCTTGATTTGCATGTTTTTAATATAAAGAACTGAGAACTAAGGCATATCATAATATTCAATAGTATTGAACAACCTTTTACTTTATTAAGCATATTTTTTTCTTTTTTCAGAAAGGAAATGAGTCACTTATGAAACCCTACTAATATGATGAGGGTATTGCAGACATACAGAAATATTTGATGATGTTAACTTGGTTATTGTGATGATTTTATAGCACATAAGGCATTTGCCTTATGTGCTATAAAATCTTCTTGTTATAGGTATTGAAATATGTAAATTTTATTTAGTCATGACCAAATTTATATCATTTAGAACAAGTAAAAACTTTAGACATTTCTGTTAACCCATGAAAACTTTGTTTAAAGTGATAAGGAAATATGATTTTTTATAGTACTTGATTCATGCCTTTCTTACAGATCTCCCACCTGATGTATAGCTATTAAATAAACTTCATTATCACCTGATTTTAAGTCAGTAGGGAGTGGCAGATAGAAAAATTACCAACTTTCTTGCATCTTTTGATTTTAAGGCAGATTATCTGTTTGAGATAAAAAAAAAAAAAATAGAAACCTTGAGGAATTTCTCCTAAAGCGAGAAAAACTTCTTTTTGTATCTGAAGTATGTCAGACTTAAATTGACCTGGAATGATTCTCTTTCAATTTGTTTGTTTGTTTCACTGTTCAATTTATGATCCCCACATATCAAGGTTCATCATGTTCAGATTATTACATTGATTGATCTTTTTATTCCACTTTCAGCTTCTATATTTGGTCGGCTTTTTCTGCGACACTCATTTGACGAAGAAGCCACAAGCCCTGTTGGTGCAAAGAAAACGGAACAAATGGAAATAGAAAAGAAGCGAGTGGCATTCATTACACACTTCTTGCTCAATGAATATGATGACTGATTTTGTTAGAAAAAATTATGAAGGAAAGGAAGGACTCCACACTTCCATGAAAAGATTATTATTTTATGTGATGATTTTTTCCACATTTGGTATAGAGGGAGATTGAATTCCCCAGCTTTGTCTAAATCAATTTTCAGGTTTTGTGAGATCCTCAACAGGGGAGAGAGAGTTTGCTTTGATGTCTGGCCAAACAATTTCATAGCCTGGATTTTTTCTTGGGGGTCTTAATAAGATATATATTAACTGAGGTTATTCAGTTAGGGGTGGATGTGACCTTCTCCCGTTATAAACCCTACCTGGTAAAATATAAGCACTTTGTACTATTTTACTATGCATATATGTCTGCAGGTATATGTATAATTCATACATTTATGCATCTATATAAATGTATGCATGTGCATGAAAAAGTTGGGTAAAAAAAAAATTATGGTAATCTTCCATAAGTATCTTTTTTTTTTCTACTGCAGGAATTGAAAACAAAGTGAAGTTTTCTATCAGTTTTGACTTCTGAGCTCTATATATTCTCATTGTGATGCTTGTAGATTTATAAGAAAGAATATGCAGTAATCAAATCCTAGTGGAATCCCAAGTTGAAAACATTTAGGTGGTCATCTCCCAGTTCAAATCCTTGCTTGCCTTCAACAATAGAAGATCGGAGATTCTACTGGTCAAAACACTGAACTTCATTTAATCCATTGTTATTAATTGATCAAGTCTTTCAAAAAGCAAAAGTAATAAGTCAAGACTGTATTGCACCCTCTGGATGCCATCTATTCTTAATCATACCAGATCCCAAACTTACAACTTGTAAGAAGTCACTTTGTCGGTTTCATTCTTGTTACCATTAACACATTGATTGCATGAATTGTCCTTTAAAGTGGTTCTAGCAGAGATTAACTTTGTATTTTCTTTGACTAAGCCACATCAGTGAGGGTCAAACTCATTTTTAGTTGTTTGTGAGACTGGCATGCTAATGCTTATACTTTGGTTGAACATTTAATCCTATTGGGTGATCGTTTAATTGACAAATTGTCAAAATAATTATTTTTCAGAGTATGAACTTAAATAGTAAACTCTGTATGTCTCAGTTTGCTTGGAGTTTAGGGATTTTATTTGTTAGTTTTAATTAGCAACAAGACAATGTTTTGTGCAAAGATTTTTCTCTTTTTTTTTTTCATCTAGAAAAATGTGCCCTTCAAAAATTATTTAGAAATACATTACCATACACATCTTTATATATCATATCAGACAAAATTCTTTTGAAGAATTCTCATGGACATCTATTTGATAATCATATACTTATCTACTTTCCAGTTTATAGAAAGATAAATAGGCTACATATATGCATACATATTTGTATGCATGTGCATTATGCATGATATTTGCGCATTAAAGTACAAATGTAGATGAATAAAGTCATTTATAGTTCATTTATTTTCAGAATATTAGTTTGTTAGTTTGTGATACTAAAATCTTCTAAACTATCATAACATTGTTTTGGGGATCAGTCTCAGCTTTAACCTCTTCATTCTACTGAAGCAGATTACAGCTTGCCATTCATATGTATATACTAACATACTTATTTTAAATATATTTGTGACATAGTTTTTGGAGTGATTTTCTTGTGTTGGGGTTAATATTTCTTAAGACAGATAATAACAAGAGGTTTTCAAAATTAACCTTAAGAAATATTATCCCCCCCCCCCCACACAAGATAATCAAAAGAATTTCTCCTCCAATTTCCATGTTAAAATCTAAGTTTCATTAATATTTAAATTCATGTTAAAAAAATAACTTCTTTAAAATATGACTTGTTATAAAATATTATCTCTCACACACACACACACACACACACACACACACATATGTTCTATTCACAATAGGAGAGTCCATTATTTTATATATATATATATATATATATATATATATATATATATATATATATATATAAAAATCTTGCTCCATATTGTAGATTTAAAATTATTAGATCTATTGCATATTCACAATATTCTATTTGAAAGTTTAGAATACAAATTTTTAAAAAATAGATGCATTATTAAATTTTTTTTTATAATAGTAGAAAATAACTTTAAAAAATCCCATGCAATCAGTGTTTTTACATTTTCTTTTCTATGCCTCATCATGATAGTGTGTGTGTGTGTGTGTGTGTACGTGTATATCTTGGAGAACAAAAAATTACCATGAAATTAGTTTATTTCTAAAAGTTGTTCCAAAATCATTTTATTTAAACAAAACTATTTTCCTTTAGTACAATTTTCATCAACTCCTTTTTCTGTAATAAAATGAAGACTCTTGTTAAAGCAAGAATTTTGTTCACTATTAATTCCTCACATCACTCAATTTCATTGACATTTTATCTTTTAATCATTGGATTTGTGCTTTATAGGAAAAGCTTTGATCTCAAGATGAAACATTTGTCGGATTTTGATTAGTACATAATTTGTAAATAGGGTTTTCTACAAGAAATTTTCCTAACATTGAAATGTGCATTCAATTTCTAATATTTTCATTACTAATCAGGTAGATTTGAACTGGCAAGTAAACAATTCTCTCATTATTAAGCATTTATTCATGTTTAATATCTTAATAATTTCTCTTTCAGAAAAACAGTTTCATCTTTGCCATAATTCAATATATTTTTGTTGTTTAGAATCTTGCCCAGTTTTTTAATAATATTCCATAATATTAAATAGAGTAAAGTGTAAAATTTACCTCATTTTTATCAGTTTTTCATTTTGCAAAATTCATGTAGCATACAAGTTCAAAGTCTGTAAACAACAACTTTATAGGAAGGGTTGTAATTGAAAACAATCCACCTCTAGTCATACTGGAACCAGAAGTGGTACTACAACCTATGGAAAATGCACATGCAATAATATAAATTCAAAGCCAAGCTTTCTTGAAGGCAACGACCAACTGCTGTTGCATATTTCCTTTCATGATGATTAACCTTTGACACTAGTGGCATAATAACCCAAATTTTTTAGATTTGCTTCCGTCTTTGATAAAAAGAAATAAACATTCTAATACAGCAAACCATAAAATTCAATTTGACTATCTTTTATCAATCAATGAATCATGAAGAATCAGAAAAGGAACAACTTTCATAGCTGTTTTCATTTTGTTTTCTTCACTTCAAATAATAATCAGTGTAAACAAAACATTTTTCATGGCAAATACAACTGACTTGGAAAATATTTAATGAGAAGAGATTCTTTTATGTTAAAAACTTTTAAGAAACTAATTATCCTACTTATTTAGCCTTTTAATATTAGGGAATTAAAATTTTCTGAGTTTATTTAAATGAATGTCCTTTCAAGAAAAAATAAGTAACTTGAATTTAGGATATTTTTATATAAATGACCCAACAACTTTGAAATCAAATGCATAAAGAAAAAAATGTTCGTTTCTCAAACAACTTTATTTATCATATTTTGGTCTCTTATATCTGTTGGCTTTTTTCCTGTTGCTCTAGGAATTATCTTTCAGTTTAATAGTTGTTGTATTATCTCAATAGCATGAAATAATGCAGTTGAGGTTCTTGGAGGAATACCATTTACAAATTCTCATTTGCTAATCAGTGAAAAATGATTTCAGGTTAAGGGAAGTTTGATCTTCTTCCAAATTTGTTTAAACTCTCAGAATTCCAAGTTTTTTAATATTTATGTAGTTGACAAAATCTATTGCCCCATTAACAAGAGAAAATATTGTTAAGGAACTCTAGTTATTTGTAAATTTGGCAGCAACTTTGATAAAAACAATTTATAAGACCAACAATGTTTTTGAAAAAAATTCCTTTGTGTGTGTGTGTATATATATATATATATATATATATATATATATATATATATATATATATATGTGTGTATATATATATATATATATATATATATATATATATCACACACACACACATAGACATGAAGGAAAACAGACATGATAAGTTATTACTGTGCAGGAGAAAAAATCTGTTTGTCACCTGTTGAATTTGAATCTATAAATTTTATCCCACTTTTAGAAGAAGGAACTCAGTCTTGCAGTAATATTTTTTTCTTACACCCCCACCATTTTGTTTTGTTGTAATTGTTTCTGCTAATAGCATACACATTCCTTTGAATTCTGTATCTCATTGAATATTATAAATTAGGGAATGTCCTGAGCCTTTCATTGAAATGGAGACATCATTTGGGAGAAGTATTGTCAGGTAGTTAATATCTTGATCTTTCAGTTGGAAGTTCACTGAAGGATTTGTTTTGTTTTTTGTTTTTTTTTTTGTGTGTGTGTGTGTTTTTTTTTTTTTTTTTTCAACCAAGAGACAGTGTATTAGTGATTAGTCTATTGTAGAAATTATAGTATTTGATTGTGTGGGATAATATAAGAAATCAGAAGTAGATTGAGTCATTGTTGATTGATCTTCCAATAAAAGAAAAAGATGAAATTGTAATTAAAATGTAAGAATATCTGAAATATGATGTTACTAATAAATAATTTAATTGTTGATTCTTTAGAAAAGGACACAGCTTATCAGCTACATTGCTTTGGTTCTGCTCAGTAGTCAAAATAGTGTACAGTATCAGTTTTTGGTAAATATTAAAGCATATCTAGTCCCATTTAGGAATTGGTTGATTTATCAAGGTGACTTTTTGATGTTATTGATCCTAGTGTGCGACACATTTTGAAAATTTCTGGGAACCATACCATGGGTTAATACATGTCTTGTGGATGAAATTGGGTAGACGGAACTATTCAGAATTTGTTGATGGTTGTGCTAGCATGGAGTCACAAATCATCGTGGTCAAAGGCTTGAGCATACTGGTGTTGTTCAAACTGCTGATTATAACAGATTAGGTGCTCTCTCTCCCAGACACTATAACTATAGTCCACTCAGCCTAGTTGTAGTATAAACAACTGGTAGGTTCTGTGTGTATTCTACAAACACAAATATGCCTGAGCATGTGTCTGCGACAGAGATTGGCTAGCCTCCCTAGTAGACAGGTGTGTTCAGAAAATGAGAGTAGCCAATCGTTAGATATCTAAAAAATGTCAAATACTAAGAGCAACATTTCAAAAATTTCATGACGAGTAATTAAACCTGAGAGATTTTCAAGAAAAAAAATATCTAGTCTGGACTCATGTGAGGGGAAGAGGACTGATCTACTTGCTGGCATGAATGGTCAGTTTTTTCATTCATTGTATGACCAGTACAGAAAAGAGAAGTATTTAATGTGACTGAAACTCATACAAACACAAAGTTTTGGAAGTTAATTCTTTGCTGACATTTTATCTTTGCCCTGTTGAAATCAAACTTCCTTCATAGGCTTGAGTATTATTAATTGTAGCACTGAAAATGTTTGTAATAAGAGTTTAAAGGTTTTGTCTGTCTGGATTTTCTCTGGTAATTTCAAACTAACATCTAAAAAGTAAGTATTTACACTATTTACATTGTTTGGACAGTTGTCCTCTTTATTGTTACATTCACAACATTTTGGCCATTGTACACTCTGGCCTTCTTCAGATGATATTTGTTAATCTCAAACCAAACCCAGAATTGTCAGTTTGTTAGCATTTCTGAAGATTGGTTCGATGACATCTGTGTAAACATTCTTCCCATGTTCTCAGAAATATAGATTGAGGTTAAAAAAAAAAAAAATAAGATTAGCAAATTACCTTTCGCTACAGTTTGGCAGCAAAAGTTGTTTTTCTTTCTCTCTTTTTAATAGTTATTCTTGCTTGGTAAAAATTTGGAAGTAACCTAGAAATATGAGAAGTTCACTGAACATCTTGCCATCAACACATATCTACATTCTTTTACAGGTTGTGAACTGTTCTATGTAAATTTGTGCATTTTTTTTTCCTCCAAGAACTTCATTCCAATTGTGTATACTTCCTGTTTGGGATCTCAGAGATAAACCTAGGGTTGGAATATTGGGCTACTTTCCTATCAACTGACCTGTTTGGACATGTACCATTGTTTGTCAGAGCTTCAGACTCTTTACTGATGACATCATTTAGAACCAAGAACTGAATTCTAGTGACATTCTCTAATATTTATTTAATGAAGATCTATACAGAATGGCTTCCTCATGGAAGACAAATAAAATATTATCCCTGAAATTTTTTTTTGTTTATTCATCAATATATCTTTAATTTCAGATTTATTTTTCTGTGTCTTCACCCAGTCATTATTGCTGAAATTAACACTGACTTCTGTTGTCATTAACCCCTTCCCTGTGTAAAGTGTATATACGTTTTTACCAAATATGTCGTTTTCAGACATGGACAAATAAACAACTCCAAAACATAACATTCACAAGCCAGCAGCCTGGTTTATACATCGATCATGATTCTTTTTATGCTCTTCTGAGCTTGAAATAAGTTCAATATCTAATATGTCTGGTAGAGGTGTTAGCCAACACTTGGATAAATCAAAGCGCCTCAGTTTCTTAGTTATTATATTAAAAACAAATAAAAATTGTCTAAAAATGAAATGTTTTTCCAAAATAATTGACGGGAAAGGGGTTAAAACACTGAATAAGTTGGTCGAGTGAAATGCATCTGCTACAGAATCTGCATTGTTACTTTCAGGAATAGGGAATGCAGGAAAAAATGTTTCAATCCTGGCTCAAGGCAATGAAAAATTTGCAGCCATCACAATTTGGCTTTCCAATTTAAAACAAAAACATTTTTGTCAATGCTACAGTTTCTATCTTTTGTGTGTGTAATTTCTAAGATTGGGCATTTTAATTATTATATGCTGATGTTTTGAACTGGGGTCCTTGGTTGTTCCAACCATTGTACATTGTCTCCTTCTTCCAGAGTAGTTGGTAACCTGAGAATTGTCAACCTGATTATCCCCTGAGACATTGGTTAAGTATATGTGGTTTACCTGGTGATTATGAGACAGTGATAATTCATAAGCTCTTGTTAAGATACAAGTAATCTCCTTTAGCATAAACATTGAAAAGAGAACAATCTAAATTTGGGAATTGAATGATGAATTAGGTTTGAAATTACTAGATGGTTAACAAATACAAAAAGGCAAATGAAGACAGTTGGGACATAATTGTAACATCATATCCTCACCCCACTGGACCTGCGCACTCTACAAGACCAGCCGTTGGTCCGGTAGGGTCCAGTATTACAGGTTAGACACAAATCCCTGGTTCCCAATGTCAATTCAAAGCCATACTCCAGCCACATTGTGATTTTTTTTATCCTGGAGAGTGGTCATCAGATTGTATAAATCCAGAAGCTCACCGTTGGTCCACCTGCAATTTTGTCGGGTTAACAGAAAAAAAAAATAACCAAGTCGATTCAATTTTGAAAGGACAAAAGTTTGTTTTTATATATATATATATATATATAAAAGCAACCATGCACATGAAAAAAAAATTCTTGTTGCACAAGGTTGAATGTTTCTTGTATGTGAACAATAACCAAACAAAGAAAAATACTTTGAATAATTTTGGTAAGGAGAGATGTGGCCTTCGTTTTAACCCTTTTTGGTCTGTTCTTAGCGCAGTTACTACAATCTTCGATGTTTCCGTTCATAGTCGTAATAGTAGTAGTACTATTAATAGTAGCAGTATTTAGATATTAGCAGTGGTATTTCGCTTCTCACCCCCCGTTTCAGCAACACACAGCAGACTTTCTTTTCAATCTCTGACGTCACTCCACTCAGTTCGACTGCATTCAAAGACAGATGAGCCCAAAACTCTCTTATCTTGCAGTTGGCTCGCCTCTTTATGTAGAGAACTGGTGACGTATCTGTTTTTCTAGTGCGAACATACTGACATACTTCCAAAGTACAATTTCACTTCCCTGGGAGTAAACAATTTACCTTTTCATTGATTGGTTTCCAAGGTCCACAACAAGACTATCTTTTATCACTTCACTATCAACGACTCTGCCACTTTTTGTAAACTACAGAGAGTCTTGTTTCAAAAATAAATTCTAAATCAAAACATCCTTTATTTTAATTTCGATTCTTGTAAAAATCCATTTCTTTTTCTAAAAGTTACAAATTATCATTATTCTAGTAATTTTCTATTAGTCATCTGATATCATTTGTACACTTGCAAAAAGATTGTATTTCGTGTTCTAAGTTAACTTTCTGTAACATTTACATTTCAGAGTCTTTACAGCATTTTAACATCTTGGTTATTTGAAAACGCCTCTCCTCACTTGGTGTTTTCTGTTTTAGAGCATATTCTCCCCTTATTATTATTATTTCAGGGGTTATATCGACTCCGCCACATCTCTCCTTTACCCTTTTTTGTCTATTACTCGTAACTGACATATATAGTCCAATGTCTGTGTCAAAAATAAATTAATTCCGCTCATGCAATTGTCCCTTATAGCTTTCGCATGCAGGTATTACTTCATCCAAAAGTAAAAAGGAAAGAAAAAATGTAAAATTTGATTAAATCGATTCAAGGATTAAAGTTCTTTGTCAGTTTAGTAGTCCTCAACAGTTCATAGCACAGTTTTGATATTCCACATGTGGAATAATAATTATTCTCCTGTAAGGGTGTGTGTGTGTGTGTATATATATATATATATATATATATATATATATATATATATATATATATATATTACATTTTAGATGCATCAAGGGTGGTCTTCAGTGATGCACTGTCCTCATCGCCGATTTCGGGTTTCACATCATATCGACTCCGACACTAACCCCGACCTGATTCAAGAGTCAGGCAGCCTCCTTGAAAGCGTCGTGCTACGCACCGCGACATTGCAAAAAAAAAAAAAGGAAATCACATTCCGAGCGAGGCCAAACTTCGACCGTTCTTATTGAGGTATGTCAGTCAACGCCAGCCAATGAAAACAGGGTTTTTTACGCTCCTCTCCTATATAGTATTGCCTTTTTACTTCATCCGGTTTAGCTTTGATCTACTACTTCCGGAATCCGTAACGAGGTGAGCTGCTATATTTTTTGCATAGTCTAATCCAATGTTTTACATATTAAATATTAATCCCATAGCGATATTAACTCTTCGACTAAAAAACCTACACGCATACCCAACCCAAATCTATCCTGTACTAGCACTTTCTAAAACGAAATTCGCTATTCTATTCGGTCAATCTGGAAGTCTACATTTACCTTACACTCTTATTCAAACAAAATCACACACACACACACAAAGCATGCATGTACGTTCCCGCATCTACGCATTTTTACGCACACGCACATGTAATGACACACGTAGATAAATTCTATCCCCCATTTAGTTTAATTTTCAAATTAACTCATACTAACTTATTTAGATTTCCTTCCCGTTTTGTCATTTACCGACTAAACTAATTCGGTGGCCTAATAAAAATAATAATTATAATATCTACTCAGTTAAGTAACCTATACACATATTTACTATCTTTTACATATCTCTCAAAATAAATCTAACCAATTAGTACTAGCATCGACTCTCGAAATTTCCAGATTATTATTACTACGAAACTATATCTTTCTCTCCTATTCTATTCATGATAAATATGCAATTAGGCATTACTATTGAAATAAAACCGCGAGTAAGTGCTAACAAAAAATAAAAAAATAAGGGCAATCGGTAACCGAAAAGCAAAGAAAAAAAATCCCTATCCATGCCCTTCACATATGCCAACGATTCTCAACCTCCAATCCATAGCTATCCTAGCTTACTATATTGTCTCAATATTTCCTTATAAATGTGTATACGTCTCCTAAATATGATTGTGCGTTTTTCCTTTATCGTCCTCATTAGTTCTTCCATGGCTCTGATCTCTTAAGCCAAATCCATTTTGACGCAGTTAGAACTGAATTGGTAATGTCCTTCAGCGCTCTCGCCCTACGTGCCCAACTATGCTTATTTTTGCTAGGGCTCTGCACAACGACTGTCCAGCAAAGCCCATGCAACCAACTTCTCCGGGGTCATAGTATATCTTCCATGACTTCCGCCGACATTGTTCGATAAGTTCTTGGTATTTGGACCTCTTTATCTCATTAGCTAGTGTAATATATTCCTCCCATGACACAAACAGTTCCCAAATAATGCACTGCTTTGTGTTGTCGGAGTGCAATATCAGATCCGGTCTGAGCGATGTTACAGCTATGTGTCTGGGGAACTTCAGTCTCTAGGGCCACTATCAACTGCCAATCGTCTGCGGAAGATAACAGACTCGTTCTCTCTCTCCTCTGTTTCTGTATCTTCACTCCAGCTTTGACGAAGTTAATCTGATTCAATTTATTCCCTGGTTGATGTTTACTAGCCCTCATAGCTTTATTCACCTCGTTCACAATTGCTTTGAGGGCTTGGTCGTGATGCCAACGGTACCGACCATCACCCAAAGCTTTTGGGCAACTATTAAGGATGTGTTGTAAAGATCCTTTCCTTGCACATCGTTGGCAATTGGGGGCCTCGCTCTTCCCCCATATATGCAGGTTCGTTGAGCTTGGTAGGACATCATATATTGATTTGAGAAATCGAATCTCGCTAAAATCTGACTGCCAGCAATCTGACCATGTAATTCTTTTCTTTTCTACATTCTCCCATTTTGTCCAGGCTCCCTGCTGACTTAGACCGACCATTTTACAGTAACGCGCTTCTTCTACGCTCGCACAGACTTCTTCTTGGATGAGTTGGCGTCTTTTCCCTTTGGCAACGTTGGTTTGTGGACAGGGGAAAAACCCCAGTCCCGCTTTGCCTTTAGCTATTGACCACAATATAGCTTTATGCCTAAGTCTCTCCTCCGCGACTCTCAACTCTCCTTCAGCGCTTCATTTCCTGCCAAACCTTGTCTGAATTCCTGCTGCTACCACTTTTAGATCTTTAGATTCTGCATACTGCAGCCGTTCTCTAGTTCTCGCGACTTTGAATTGTTCCACAAGGCTGCTAAAGGGCAGTTGCAACGCGTTGCTGTTCCCATAGAGGGCTGCACCACTTAAGCGTCTCGGCAAACCCAGTCACCTTCTCAAACGATTACTAATTGCTCTTTCCAACGTTTCCACAGTGGTAATCGGAATATCATAGACGAGCAATGACCACAATATCCGGTGCAAAATTGCATGCTGGAAGAGCCATGCCTTAAAAGGCCCTGGCAATCTAGATTTTTCGATCTTTGTTAGCCACTCCTCAAGATCTTTTATAGTCTGCTGGTTCGTAGCTGTGTCCTTCAGACTGCTGTTGAAAACCTTGCCTAAGCTCTTATCAGGCTTTTCGCTCAGAGTAAGAATTGTTTCTCCTGCGACTGTAAACCGGACTTTCTCCATGACCTCGCCTTTTTTCAATACTAATAACCTGGATTTTGCTGACTTGAAATACATTCTGGCCCAAGTCATATTTTCCTCGAGACCCTTTAAGAGCCACCTACCCCCCGTGACAGATATCGTTGTCACGGTTAAATCGTCCTCTCCTGATCTAGACACAGGGCCTCGGTACTCCACCTCGGCTGCCTTTACAAGCATGTTCATGGTCAATGAAAATAGGACAGCAGACATTGTGCAACCTGTGATGGGTCTGCCATTCTGATGTTATTGTACTTGAACCTACTCTTAGTCGGAAATTATCGTAGTAGTCTACAATGAGATCGCATACTGACGGAGGTAAGTGATGTCTATTTAGGGCTTCTTCCACCAGTTTGTGGCATGGACCCGTAGGCGTTAGTGAGATCCAGCCACAATACATCCAGGTCCCCTTTGCTTTCCTTCGCCTCTCTCAGGAGCTGTGTCAGGACTCCTGTATGCTCAAAGCAACCTGGCATACCGGCGACTCCGCCCTTCTGAACTGATGTGTCAATGTAGCCGTTTCTAACAATGAAATTCGAAAGGCGTCTTGACAATAAACCGAAAAAGATCTTACTTTCGGTGTTGAGTAAGGAAATGATTCTAAATTGGTCCAGTGACTTTGAACCTTCTTCCTTCGGGATCCATACCTCCTCAGCGAATCTCCACTGCTCCACGATCCTGCCTCTTCTCCAAATGACTCTTAATATTTTCCACAACTTTGGAGAATTCCCCTTCAACGTTTGTACACAATGTAAGGTACCCCACTCGGTCCTGGTGCTGAGGCGGGTCTGGTGGCTCTCACAACTTTTTGAATTTCTTTCCAGGTGGGCAAGCTTAGCGGGTTTTTATACCCAGTTCTTGTTCTTTTGCAGGGTCACTCATGGTATTTCGAAGGTAGTTGTTGATTATTCCTCCGATGCCTCCAATTTCCCATTGCGTCTATCCTCTAGCAATGTTCTTGCGAAACCGAAAGGGTTGGACAGGAAATTTTCTCGCTTTTTTATCTTTCTTTCCTCTTCCTCCTATGCCACTCCGCTCGCCGTGTGGTTTTTAATTTCCCTCTAAGTATTCCTCGGAGCTCCTCGAGAGGTTGACGCTCCTCTATTCTTTCCCTTTTATAAAGCTTCTTAAGGGATCTTCTTTCTTTCCGTGAGTCTTTAATTTTATTCAACCTACGGTTGGCAGTGTAGGGCGTCCTTGGCTGACAGGGCTCGACACAACCAAATCTCTCTGACGCCATGCTAGTTATTATTGGCGTCATGAAATTTAGTCGCCTATCCACGTCCCCCTTTGTAGCTGACTGGAGTATCTCGCAAATGTCAGTGTCGAAATCCTGCCAGGCTCCCTTGTTGTTAGCTGGGGGCCACTTTATATTCTTTCGGGGCTCCTTTCCCAGAGTGAGAGGAACTGCCTTTATTCACTTCTCTTTTCTGTCCTGTCTTGATTTAACAGAGGGCTTTGTGGTCTCTATAGCGGATTCGGGGCTCTCTCCAACAGTCGTTGGTTCAACCGGTATCAACATTCAACATGGTAGGTTCATTCACATACGCATTGGTTATTCTCTTATAAAGCTCACTTAATGGAATCCCTGTCTCCCGGGTACTTATCGCTCCGTTTGCGTGATAACTTCGCTCGCCTCTTTATCCACCAGATTATTACTCCTAAAATAATCAATAAGGATCCGAAAACAGTCAGCCAAACTATCATAGTACTCATATTCTCCTCCCAATTCAGACCAGTTCTTCTCACTAGGCTTAATTTAGATTTCGATTCTTCTAGGGTAATTTTTCCAGGGCTTCAAGAAATCAGGCATTTTCTTTAAAGAATTCTCACGGAATTCCTTTACTATAAGTTCCCATAATTCTGTGCATTCACTCGCATTGGTTGGCATTAATTTCAGGAAAGATTCGTTTTCCTTGAATGTTTCTTCTGCCTGGTAATAAGGGGGAAGTGACATCGAGGATTCATTTGCGCCACACCTCATTGGTAATTCTACAATAAAGAATGGTGGCCCCACTTTTATAGTTCTAGTGGGCTTTTCTTCACAGACTTCGGATAATTCTAATTCTCTTTGGGTGGCTACCGCCCAAATGCTGTCCGATATGCTAATTGCTGAAGGTAATATAGCACTGGGTAATACTTCTATTCGACAATTCTCCTTAATTCCCCTTTTATTTTTCATAAATAACTCAAATACACACAGACCACGACTACCAGTCACATAAATTGGGCTTGCGGATACTTTTGCATTGCTCTGGGGATGGTATGGAGAGGTGGTAATGTGTACAGTATTTAATTCTCTCAGAGTCTCTTCCATGATTTGATTTATATTCTCTGGTCCATTGTCAGTGACCAACTGCTCAGGGGCTCCATATCTAGGAAATATCTCCTGAAGCATAATATTTGATACTGTTTGTGCTTTCTCATCAGGTATCGCGAAAGCTTCTGGGCAATTCGTCAGCCAGTCCACGAAGCTTACTATATACGCACCCACGAGGACTTTCTCCATAGGGCCCTAAAATATCCATGCTCACCTTCTGAAATTGGTAATTTGGAATATCCGTTTCCATCACTGGGGCTACCCTATTATCTCTAATCTGTGATTGACACGTTATACACTTGTTCACATACGTCAATACATCATTATACAGTCTAGGCCAAAAAGAATTCCTGACTATTAATTCATAGGTTCTATCAATCATCATGTGTCCTACCTTTTCATGACACTGGGCTAAGATTTCTTGTCTTAATATTTTTGGTACTACTATTTTGAGACTTCTTTCTTCCTCTCGTCCCGAAATGTAATTCAACACTCCATTATGTATTACATATTTAGAGGTAGTCCCTGCTTCTACCTTACTCCTCAGAGAAGTAATTTCGCTATCTTCCTGATTCTTTTTTATGATAGCTTCCCAATGAGGGTCCTTAATAATTTCTTCTTTTTCATCCTCCCAAACTGAACGTTTGCTTAGAGTGTGAGAATTTATCACATCAACTTGATAAGCCCTGTCGTCCACCCCTCGTTCTAACCTAATGGATTCGGACACTAATCTTTCTGCCATTCTTGATAACAGATCTGCACAGGTATTATCCTTTCCAGATAGATACTCTATTTTACACTGATAGCCACTAAGTTTCAATGCTCACAGCTGAATCTTATTTGTCCACTATACCTCTAATTAATGTTTGAGGGGCTTATAGTCAGTTTTAATGGTAAACACGGCCCCACTTAAGTAATAATCTAATTTTTGTACTGCATATAAAATGGCAAAAGCTTCCTCTTCTATCACTGGCCATCTCTGCTGGGTCTCTGATAGTCTGTAGGACAGAAAATATCTAGGCACTTCCTCGGGTATACCTGGCACTGGTCCATCCTTATCAGGACAAGGCTGAGTAAGTACCGCGCCGATACATTTGTCACTAGCATCACCATCGGCTTGCTCAGGTCTGGGTAAGCCAGCAAGGGTACTGCTGTCAGCTGGTCCTTGAGGGTATCAAAGGGTCGCTGACAGTCCTCCGTCCACTTAAATCTAGCATACTTCTTAGTCAAGGCTATCAAGGGTCCTGCTAAATGCAGGCAGAAAGCGTCTGTAATATCCAATGGCTCCTATAAAGCCACGAACCTCTCTCACTGTCTTGGGCTCCGGTATAGCCCTTATCACTTCTACCTTATCTAAATCAGGTTTATTCCCGTTTTGTTTATGACGAAACCCAAGTACTTTGCCTCACCAACTGAAACTTAGGCAAGTCTAATTTCAACCCGTGCTCTTTTAGTCTATCGAACACCTTCTGTAAGTGTCTAAAATTCTCTTCAGTTGTCTTAGAAAACACCATGATATCGTCCACGAAAGCCATGGCAAAATCTTCCATACCTCCTAACACTATGGACATTAACTGAGTAAATACTCCTGGAGCATTAGATAACCCAAACGGCATCACACGAAAATTAAATAGACCCATATGACAAGTAAAAGCTGTCTTCTGGTACATTTAATCCAAAGCTACCTACCAATAGCCTGACCTTAAATCCAAATTAGAAAAACAGGTTGACATTGCCAAAAGTGCTAGAATATCATCGATCCGGGCAAAGGTGCTGCTAACGGCTATGTAATGGCATTTACCTGTCTGAAACGGCGCAAAATCTATGTCTTCCATCCTTCTTTTCCACAATAACTATTAGAAAACTCCATGGGGTTCCTAGATCTCTCTATTATTCCCCAGTCCAACATCTCATTTACTGCTTCTTACGCTAATTTTCTCTTATGGATTGGGGTCCTATAAGGCCTCAATCTAATGGGTAGATGGTCACAAGTGTCTATTTTCATACGCACTGTTCCAGTCTGTCCCAACCTCTTGTCAGTATTAGCTACCACATCTCGATTAGCTTCTAGCAGTTTCCTAATCTCATCTTTATATCCTTCAGGCACTATCAAGTCTTCTTCCTTTATTTCGGGGCTACTAGTCTCTACTCTTCTTCCATAGTTCTTGCTTACTCTCACTTGCTTCATAATTTTTATCGGACAGGCGTAACCTAACTCTTCTCCCTGTTTTATTGTAATAGTTTCACTGGCTGTATTAGCCAATAATAGGGGCACCGTTTTCATCCCTTCTGCCACGGAACTAGACGAGTTCACCTCTTCTTCACCATTATCATACCTCTCTGTAGGTGTTATTTGATATAACCCTTCCGTTAGTTTCTCCACTGTCTTTATCCTTCCTTCACATGAAATTGCCATTTTAGGGGGAAGTTTCACACCGGTCCGAGTCACTACTGGGCACTTCCTTTCCATTTCATTCCCTAATAGGATTTCCATCCCTTCTAAGATCAATGTAGCCAGGTCAAAGCGGATTTGGGCCTTGTTCAGCCTAAGTCAGTCACTCCCCAAAATTAATTCCCCACACAAATAAGGTGCCACATACACCTAAAGTTCACCTGTGGTTCTTGCCAATTTGAATGGTAGCCATTTCATACCCTCTATTCTCATCTGACTGCTATCTGCCTGGCTAATTAAGAAATCCACTGGTTGGAGGTTTTTACGTAATCCCAGCTGTCTAAACACCTTGGAATTTATTAGGGAGACCGAAGCTCCAGTATCCACTAAAGCTTTTACCGTCTTGTACTCCACCAATACGTTAAAGTTGAAGTCCAGTCCCTCTTTAAACAGCTGAAACATCTGGGCTCTGTTCTTATTCCTCAACCTTCCCTTATTTTTAATTCCAGGTCGGCTATCCCTATCTCTTTCAAGTCTCGATCTGGGTGTTGGTAATAAGGACTCATCATTCGCTTCTTTTGGGGCTCTCTTTGGGTGGAGTGGGGACTGGTCCTCTCGACCTCTTTGCCTCTCCCCTTCCACTCTCAGCACCCTTTTTCTCCGGACAGTTACTTCTCAAGTGTTCAACCTTTCCACATTGCCAACAGCTTCGCCATTTACAGTTAGCTGAAAAATGTCCAGCCACACTGCATATCCAGCACTTCAAAGGTCTTATTTTTATTGGGGCTACCCTGCCTCTTATTTCTCTACGGGGGTCCCACTGTCATTTTCCGAACGCTTATTCTTCTTGGGGGGTACTAAGATGTCTATTTTCTTAATCCCTAGTCTCCTATCCCCTGCATCTGTGCACCACTTTGCTTTGTAGCCAAACCTTCCGCACTTAGTGCAATTCGGACCTACAGATTAGGAGTCACCTCCCCAATTGGTGGGACATTCTCTGCCCCTGTGTCCTCCATGATTGCAGGTTCAGCATACTAACTCGTATCGGCCCGGAGTGAACTTATAAAATCCGTACCATATATCCAATTCATTCCGTTTGGGGTCGGCCTCGGCCTCCCAATCCTCTTTCGCGTCCTTACGGGGTTTTATGTTCACTATCCCATTCCTGGAGCCTTCTTTGTACTTTTCGAACCCCTGGGTCTTTGGGTTCCCTGGTCGCTGCCATTTCTTAACCTCTCCCAGATCCTCTCCCTATTTTTAGCTACCTCTAGGGCCTCCGTCAGCCTACAGGGTCCATCCTTCAAGACGTCACACCTCACGTCATCATCAGGGATGGCGTCCATAAAAGCATCTGCTAACAACGCCTGAATCACCCCATTTTCTCGTATTTCCAGATTCTTCCCCGCTAATCCCCTCATCCTATCTAAGGTCTTCTAGAGTTTCCTCTACTCCCTGTTTAATCCTAAACAATTTTCGAACCGGTTGTTCGCTCGCTAGCATATCGTCTGATTAGGGTTCCCTTCAGCTCGTCACCATGTTATCTGTGGGCTTTCCCTGTATAAGCCCCCGGTAAATTTTGAGACTGGTCCAGCTGCTGTCTCATATGCCAACAGCACCATCTCTCAGCCGGATTGCCTCGGTAGAAGGGCAACTTCATCCCACCAAACAGATTCCTAAGGACTACCATTATTTCGGGGACCGTTGCTTCGCCCTCCGTACTGTCTGACCCAGCGATACTCATCTATTCTGTTTCTCAATTAAAAGGTAAATTTGAAGGACGTGGGTGACACGAAATCCTTACTGGCTGTTTTTCGTGTTCCGTGAGCGAAGAAAAAAAAACAATAATCGAGGGAAACCAAAAAGTAACTTACCATGGGTAAGCTTCTGCTGCTGTTTTGTTGTTCCTGTAACTGTCGGCTCTTCGGATTAATATAATCTTTCGATTCCAATGTCTTCTAGGTAATTCTTGGGTATAATCTTTGGTCACAGCGTCAACTGTAACTTCCTTCCTTTAATGTCTTCTGGGTATCTCTTGGATCGAATCCTGGCCACGGCAACCAATTGTAACACCGTATCTTCACCCCACTGGACCCACGCACTCCACAAGACCGGACGTCGGTCCGGTATGTCCCAGCATTACAGGTTAGACACAAGTCTCCGCTTCCCAATGTCAATTCGAAACCATTCTCCAGCCACGTTGTGATTGTTTTGATCCTGAAAAGTGGTCATCAGATCATAGAAATCAGGAAGCTCCCCGTTGGTCCACCTGCGAGTTTGTCGGGTGAGAATCGGATTAACAGAAAAATAATAAGTCGATTCGATTTTGAAAGAACAAAAACAAATACTTCGGATAATTTCGGTAAGGAGAGATGTGGCCTTCTTTTTAACCCTTTTTGGTCTGTTCTTAGCGCAACTACTACAACCTCCGATGTTTCCGTTCTCAGTAGTCGTATTAGTAGTAGTAGTAGTAGTAGTAGAATTAGTAGCAACAGGTGTAGCTGTACTTAGAAGTTAGCGGCGGTATTTCGCTTCTCGCCCTTCGTTTCAGCAACACACAGCCAACGCTTTCTTTTGAAACTCTGATGTTACTCCACTCAGTTTGACTGCATTCGAAGACAGACGAACCCGAAACTATCCAATCTTCCGTTTGGCTCGCCTCCTTATATAGAGAACTGGTAACGTATCTGTTTTCTAGTGCGAATGTACTGACATACTTCCAAAGTACAATTTAACTCCTCTGAGAATTAACAATTTTCCTTTTCATTGATTGGTTTCCAAAGTCCACAACAAGACTCTATCGTTTATCACTTCGCTATCAACCACTCTGCCACTTTTTTTAAACTACAGAGAGTCTTGTTTTAAAAATAAATTCTAAATTTCTTTTTCTAAAGTTACAAATTATCATTATTCTAGTAATTTTCTATTAGTAATCTGATATCCTTTGTACACTTGCAAAAAGATTGTATTTCGTGTTCTAAATTAACTTTCTGCAACATTTACATTTCAAAGTCTTTACAGCATATTAACATAATCACCACATAATCACCATATTTCCATCAGTTCAATTCACTATGAGTTGTCTGCTCATTGTACCATGCACCAGTTATAACACCAAAAAACCTCAAGAATGCAAAAAAATCATGGGACCAAGCCTACATGTAATTTTTCAGTTAACAAATTACGCCAATATATTCCTTCTGCACTCATTCATTTTTGTTTGAATTTTAATACTGATGATACTGTAACAAATATGACCTATAAGACGAACCATGATAGGTATCCACAAAACTAACATCTATATAATCTCTCAGTTTTCTACAAAGTGTTATATAAATTAAATAGCGCCTGCAGTTCAGTGGTGTCTAACTCTAGATAAATTCCAGTTCAAGATACAAAGAAAATCCCTTCACCAGAATAGTGCTTTCTACAGTAGCATCTATTTTTAACCTCTTCGATTTGTTTCTTTCTTTATTGTAGTTGGGAAGGGAATCTTGCAAAGAATGTGTCAACTTGCACCAGCCAAGGTAATAACAATTCCAATACTGGATCTCTTGGCAGCAGTTACAGTTAAAATTTGAACAGTATCCAAGAATACTACTGTACTAACTCAAATGTGTTTTTTGGTTACACCAACTCCAATGTAAGTTCCATTTTCTTGTTAACGACCAAATTCAGCATATCAAATCAAACTCAAGTCTAGTCAATGAAGATGTGTCAGTTTGGAACATAATCCGGCTGACCATGACTCAGACCCAGAAAACTGGTTCACTGGATCAAGTTTCTTATAGAAAAGAGAACTCCCAAATAAAAGATTAAGATGGAAAATACAATTGATGCTAGAGACCCAGAGTTCAAATGTCTGCAGGATAACTTGATTAAGATAAAGATAGATCTTTGTTGAATCGTTTGGAAAATATTCTGATTGTAATATTGCCAAACTCAAAAACACTGTGAATTGTAGAAAGAGAAGATCCAGTGAATACACATCATTAGAAAAAAGACAGAATGCGGAGCAAATATTCATGTATTTAACTCAAGAAGAAGCATTCATAAAGAAAAGTCTCAAAACTCCATTTATCCGGACTATTCCAAGCTGGTCAATTTTAGTCCATTTGTTAACAAACACAACATCCTAATGATGGGAGGAAAATTGACATAAGCAACATTTCATCATGTTAAATAGCAACAATTCTCCTAAAATCATGAAAGTGCGCAGTACAAAAGCCATGACCATAAATGTAATCCATTTCAATGATATTTGAATCCTGTGATGTAGTGGTGAGGTGTCATCCTAAATGCAGTAAGTTGAAGAAGGTAAAAAAAAACGACTGACTCTATTTGGGAAGCATGGAAACCACTATTTCAATTACTTTTAATGGTATTGAAAGTTTTGATCCATTTTACATCAAGGTTTGCAGGAAGGAAAGAGATATAAACTTTTGTTCACTTGCACATCACCAAGAGCAGCCTACATTGAGGCACTAGATGATCTTAGTACTGATGTTTTCCTCAATGCATTGCATTGCATTGCCTTATCTCTATAGGAAGCAACACAGCTGAAGTACCAAATTCCAAGATTTGACAAAGGGAATAAACCAAGGGTGAGTAAAAAGATTGGGTTGTAACTCTCTTTTTGTGAACCCACTTAACTACATCTATATGTGTGGTGTCTGGGGAAAAACAAATTCAGACTGTTAAGAGCATGCGAGAGTCTATTGTAGATCAGTTTATCAGAAGATTTAAGAGCTCATCATTGAGGACCTTCATTTATGAAACAATGTCCACAATGAACAGTCGATCATTGGGACTCCTGTTAACCATGAATTCCACAATCCTTACACCAACACCTGGAAAGTTCATAAGACATCTTCATAAGAGTTCTTGGTAAATGAATTCTGGAATAGGTAGAGGAAGAAATATCTATTAAATTTACGAGAGAAGTAAGTGTAACAAAAATAAGATCAACATGAAAAAAAATCACCATAATGACTTTGCACCACAACCAGTGATAATTTTCCAATGTACTGAGAACTTTAAACTACTCGCTTGTGATACAGCACCAGCTAGCAAAGGTAGACGCATAAGTAAGCCAGTATATCTTGAAAGAATCTTATATAGAACAGTATTATTACTTGAAGCAGAGGAAGAAAAACAGGATACGTGAAGTCAGAAACTGGTGATTGACATCGAATTTAAATTTTTAAAGATTGTAAGCAAGAAATTGGAAAAGTTCCACAGGTGAGAAAAGAAAAATATTAAAATAAAACTGATGGTTATATCTATCTAGTTAAACAGTAAAACAGTGAGACCTAGTTGCCAATCTAGTAGTACGCTTAAATTCATGTAGTTGAGGCACTAAAAAGAACAGCTCATCAGAACAATTACCACGAAAATATTTGTTGAAAAGACAGCAAAGCTACATTAGATCAATGGGAAAGTGACTGAAGTCAAGATGCCAGTTCAGGATCGATTATATTACAGACCCTTGATTGAATTTTGTCAAGAATTTTCATATAGTAGGAGCAACAGACCATATATAGACAAATGGTAGATTTATAAATGTGCAAAAAAGAACTGTCTGGCATGATATGGTGAACCAATTTTCCTGGCAGTACGAAGATGGGCGAAAAGTTCATAGGCTGACAATGAAGAAGAGCAATGAACATAACGGATTTGATGCGAGCCATCTGCCCCGGCCCAAATAAATCGGTCCGAAGAAAATTCTGGAAGATGAATATTGCTGGCTGCAGCTGACCGCTCAGCCTGACCGTGACAGGTCTCTTCCCTGGCCTCCTGTTGACTGCCCGTTGTACTTCCGTGTGACCCCTTTTATGGCATTTTTTAAGGCTTTACAGACTCGAAAAACGACGCGAGTATAATTAGAAGGGAAGCATTTTTATTGGTCGAAAAATAGAAACACTTTAAAATATTATTTTATTTTTTGACCGGAACTCGTACGTCGGGAACATGCGTAAACGAAGATAATGGTCATTTTGTGACGGGGCCTTGTCCCGTTCACATCCGGCTCTCGCTCTTGAGTATGTTAGTTTATTTGCCTGTAAATCAGCCGAGATATGTCTTATTTTATTTTGTAACAGGACAGAGGCTACAAAGTTACAGTATGAAGCTTCCAGTAAAGTCCCACCTACAACCAAAATCATAATAGATTTCATAAAAGATGTGATTCTAGAAAGAAAGGTAAACCAGTATTGTTTCGATGAAGTATGGACGAGTTCGTCGAAGATGAGAAACTGAATAAAACCGTGAAGGCTTTGTTCAGTAAAAGCTGACACGAAACATGAAAAGACAAGTAATCAACGAAACAGTTACGAAGCAAACCAAAAAAAGAAAATCAACTGAAACGATGTGTGGTGTCCCACATCCTTGTACAGTAGGCTAGATTGTGCAGCCATATTGTTAAGTAGAATGAACTGTTAGTTGATCAGACCTAATCGAAAGTTGTTCGTAGTTGACAGGAAAATCTGTCAATACATAAGGGGCACATGTAAACCGCTCTCTCGAGGGGTATACACATTCGGATACTTACCGGTCACAGGGATCCGCTCCTGCGCTGGTAGTCCCACAACTATGATTAGCTTGGACCGGCTCTGACCTGCTTGGACCAGCTAAGACCCGCTATGACCAACTTGTACAATATATGACCAACTAAGATTAGCGGCCCAAGTGAAGAAACTCGGGTCATCACGTTAAAAACTGATCTTGTATCACAACCTGACTGAGTAGGTGGGGGCGGTCAAGTAAATACATACATAAGGGGCACATCCTACCCCTCGTATCTCAGCCTTATCCATTGCTGAAAGCTGTCGTGGCACCAACAGAGAAGTCTCAGAGTGACAGGTGGTTGGAAAGGGTGACAAAAAAGTTAAGACTGCAGAATCTCAAACCCCTGTTCGACAGAAGAGCGCCATGTTCGGATGTTTAGTCCACAAAAAGCTACACCAGTCTTGGGAAAGCAAAACCCTACTTTCCAAGAGTACTATTATGTCTTTTGCTGGCGATTATAAACCGACTTAACTTAGGGACTCAAAAAGGACAAGAGTGAAATGGCTGTCAAACAAACGACCAGAATGCCTGCTGTGGTGATGAACATGACCGCAGAATTGCGTGCAGAAGAATTCCGGAATACATCTTTTTGTTACATCATCAGCACCACATTGCCTGATGGATATACTTTGAATGCTAAATTTTGTGATTACTTTTTGCCAGAGATCCCGTTCTGATTTTCCAATTCCACTCCTATTTAGCCAAATCCTTTCGTCTCGGGGTAATTGAATAGACAAGATGTGAGGGTTCCATAACAGGAAGCGTTGAAATAAAGACCAGGCGAACAAGACTCCAGGAGGTAATGGTTTACCTTACGAAGTGTACTTAAAAGTGTCTCCCATGATTATTCCCTTGTGATCGCTGATCTACAACTGGATAAAGTAAAAGATTATCCCTCAACATTTCACCAGAATTGTAGTGAAGCTTTTCGTCAAAGAAAAACTGGTGGGATGAGATTAGTAATTTAGTAATTAGTAACTATGTTAAACACAGCCTTAGTAAATCGCTTGCTGCGGCTAAGCAACTTTGTCAAGATTAGAGTTTTTAAAATCATTTCACCCCAAGCAAGACGATAAAACGTAAGGGGTTAGTGAGGAGAAAGGACAGTAAACGAACAAGATTCAGGAAGACAGAAGATGGCGATTGGCCTTGCATTTAAATTTTGAACATCGTAGGTAACAGGGAAGAAAGAAACCGAAAAAGAGTTTCACGAGCAATAAGTATGAGAAATGAAACTATTAGAATAGAACTTACGGTTACATCCAGCTATTTCAACAATAAAACGATGAGACCTATCTGCCAATATAGTAGTACACTTAAATCCATTCAGTTGAGGTACCGAGGAGGAGAGCTCATTAGAATAACTGCCATGAAAATATTTATAGATCAGACAGATAGAAGTCACTTCACATCTTTGTAAAAGTAATTGAGTCAAGATGCCAGGTCAAGACCAATAGCATTACAGATCCTTCTTTGAATTTTGTCGGGGTTCACTAAATATATAGCAGGAGCACCGAACCAGATATGGTTGTAATATTCAATGCACCAACAAATGCTAGATTCATAAATGTGCAAGATAGATTCTGGCGAGAAAAGTTGTATGGAACGACACAGTGAACCAACTTTCCTAGCAGCAAATCTAGCAATTAATTTAACATAATCGCCCCACTTATGTCAGTGGAAAACGTTAGACAAAGAATGCGCAATTAGTTCATTTCCTGCAGGTTAGCATCAAACATGCTGATGGTAAGCAAAACTGGTTCTCTATTATGATTAAAAGATAGCAGTTACCTTTTGCAGGCGATAAAGCTTACAAGCCCTTTCTTGTCCCAGTTAACCACTGATTGGAAGTCTTTTTGGACATAAATTGCCAGTGTTAATTTAAAACTGCAGTAAACAGTTGTCAGCATAAATATCTAGTTGGAAACTGCTGACATCGGAAAGTCGTTGATGAAGATAGGAGACAACGTAGGTCTAAGGGTAGAGCCCGGTGCCGCATTATGTGAAATGAATTAGAATCGTGTCCAACCATTACATCTTACATTATACGATTTGTTAAGAACGATTGAATTATCAAATATTCGACTACTGACACCATATATCGAGATATCTAACACCATAGCCCGAATTTCGCCGTTCTTCTCTAAAGCTTGACATGCACTTTCAGCAATAAGCGTTTAAACACCAGCAGTTGACCTAGAATAGCGAAAGCCATATTGTTTGTCTGAAAAACACTGAATGAATAGAATGCGATCGTTGAATGAAGTGATGGATGGCGTCTGTATTACGGAAATTTTTCATCGTAGTAGCAGTGTTGCAGACTGGCGAATGTATTTCAAGGTATCAGAAGGTTATTTTATCGAAAGGGGTAGTGATGTTGGTGTTCTTAGACATTCATCCCCAACAAATTAAGAAACATGAATATTGAAGGCAAAATAATCAAAAGAAATATGTGAAAACGACACAGATAAAAGTTTTACAATAACATCGATTTATATAGAATAAAAATACACAATTGAATCAAAGATTGTTGAACAAGTGTGAATGGTTGAGTTGAATTATGTAGTGTATTTATGCTAAGGTTTAGCCTATAGTGGGTCAGCCAATTTGTATTGGTTATAAATAGAAATAAAAACTGACCCTCTACAATTTTTACAATATCAAATGTAACAAAGACAACAACAAGAGAAATAATCAAGTAGAAGGTAAAGAAAGCAAACAAAACAAGACCGATAATATATGTATACACAAATATATATTAATAACAAATTACAATACATGGAAACAGTACAAAGGACAAAGTGTGTGTGAATATTCTGTATGCGTGCGTGTATGAATATTCTGTGTGTGCGTGCGTGTGTGAATATTGTGCTTAGCGTGTTTCCAAGCTATCCCTTGTTAGCGACTACATTTCGAGGTTGATAGCTGAAAATCCTCAAGGAATAAGAGAGTTTACCTCAAGGTGTCAGTGCACAGGCCTGGAGGAAAAAAAGAGAATGAGGTGAAGAGTCAGCGGCTATTTATAGCCAGGGAAGAGAGACCCCTGGTGAAAGGATTAACGGACTGAAGGAGGAGTTAACTCCGACAAGCCGTGTACAAAAATTCTTTTGTGGTAGTTTAGTCAATAGTGTGTATGCGTATGCTTGTTTAAATTATTGTCCAGGGCTGGTATGAGTTGTGTACCTTTAGTTGCTTTGGTGTTTGATTGAATGTTTACGAATACTTATTATTGTAGTGTGTTATTTCACTTTCTTTAGTATCGTAAGCAATTGTTCCTGGTAGAGCGAAATGCTGTTTGTTGAGCCAGAGAAGTTTGCGCGGGAAACGTGTAGTTGACTAAGATTTTGACTGGCGTGGATTAGTTTGGCATTTCTCCAGTATGAAATTCTGACTGGTTGTACTCGCGTGAGTGTTGGTAATGTTTTTTAACGTCTGACCGTGTGGTTAAGACGCGAGCTCTTGAAGATTACATCTTGGCGGCAAGGAGAAAGATGAATGAAGAGAAACATGAGGGAACTTATTCGTGTTTTGTTTATATAAGGCTGGGTATCACGTGATCGGCTCCGAGCAAAAACGCAGGAAATATCATTCATCGCGTGCAGGCGATCTGATTGGTCGGAATTGACCAATCAGCGAGCTAGTTTTGAGGAGATTAACCAATGCATGTCGCATGATTTGTATGTATGATGGTGATGATAATTACTACAACAGCGTAGCGAGAAAATGCTGAATTTTGCGTTATTAATAACCAGCGAATAACGTGCTTGCAAATTTTCAAAGTCTTGTCGCATCATAAGTAGACGAAAGGAACAATGAGTCGTCCAGAAATATCATATGTTCAATGCAGTGAAAAACGTTGAATTAAGTTATGCTTCTATGTCCATACGGTGTCTGCCGATTGAAGTTTAGAGTAAATGCCGTAGAAAGTTATGTTGAACTGATTAAGTTTGAATGTTTTCATGACAAAATGCAAGAATGTTCTTCGAAAATGTTGTTTAGAAACGAAATATTTCGTGGATTTTACGCATCCGGGCTATCAATTGTAGAAGACTTTTTTTTTTAATAGCCACAAAATTTATATTTATATAATGATGTATGTACACAAGCATAGGTGTTACTATTTTTGTTGATGTTATGTCCCTTTGACTGAATTAAATTTTTAATGAAATATTTTTATCCGAGCTCATAAAATTTGAACTTGTCGCTCAAGATGTTCACTGTTAGAGAGTTGAAAGAATTATAAAGCTAAGAATATGCTGAATAAACTTTTAGCTTTAGAAGAGTTGAATGTTCTCGAGTGAAATGTTTGTAAATAGTTCTTTCAGTTTTTGTTCAACCGAATGTCCAGTTCGCTGAAGAATAGTATCTTTAAGTTGTTTGTCGTATGGTTTATCAGAAGGTATATCCGTTAGAAGATCGTATATTTCGGCAGCTACGTCTGTGGGAAGTTTTTCTATCAGATATGTGCATTTCGACGACTGTGAAGTTATGTGGCGTGCCGTAAAATTAGCGTTGACCTGCTGGAACCATGCTTGAACATTCGCACTGAATCCAGGCAAGGTTAGCTTGAGTGATGTTGCCGCTTTGTTCCGTCATACTGTTTAACATAGAACACACGTGAGAAAGAGGTCATTGGTTTCAATTTCATTCTGTAGTGAATTGATTTTTAAATTTAATTTGATTACTTGCGATGTCAGATCGAGGGATAGAAATATTAGCTTTACGACCAATGCTTATCTTGTTGGTATCAGATGCCCGCGTCATTCTCACCTGAGTCTTGCTATATTTGATTGATCTTCTATTTTAGACCCATAGTTACATGTATGAGTTGGAGTCCCACATTAAACTTGGTCTTGTGCCTTATTTTGTTCGAGTGGGTGCGCGGTTAATTAGTTATCTGTCTGACCAAAGTTAGGCTTCAAGTTTGGAACAGAGATTGCATCTGATACTCCGTCAATGTGAGGGAAATCAAACAAAGTGTTATGTCGTGTATCCACTAAGTTTTTCTTCCACCTCCGTTCTAGTTGGTGTCCATTTATTATATATGAGCTACCTGCTCATATGCAAATTATACTAATTTGCATATCACTACATCTCCCTATAACGGAGGGGCCTTATGCCGCGAGTACTTCTTGTACTTCTTCTTGTGCCCTCCTGAACATCTTCCTTTATCTCTCTCCTTTCCCTTGGAGATCTAGATCTATCACGTCTTTCCCTATAATCGAATTGTTCCTCTTGCATACTCTGGTCTTCCTCTTCTAACTCATCTCTCTCTACTTCTTCCTCCGCAGTTTCATTCTGCATTAACTCTTCTGATACATCAATAATGGGCATCTCTGAAGGCATTTCCTCATCAGATTCTTCTCCTTGGGATCTTATTTGGTCAGCATGAGCTATAACACTGTTCCCATTTTCTTTATTTAATATTGCAGTATTATGTCCTTTCTGCATAATAAATTCGGCTGACTCGGGTTGCATATTCCTATTTCTTTTGTACCACATCTTTTGATTTGTGGCATATGACACAGTCAAAGTGGACCTTAATTGTCTGCCCATTAAGGCAGATGGACTTTCCGGCCTGCCTGCATGTGGAATTGTTCTGTAACTTAATAGTAATCTTGGTAGGAAAGCATCGATTTCCTCCTTCTGTTGCAAGCATGCTTTTATGCCCTTCTTTACCGTCTGGACCATCCTTTCCGCTGCCCCATTACTTTGAGGGTGGTAGGGAGGGGTTTTGTAAGGTCTGCATCCTATTTTTCTTAGCCATTCATGCAAATCAGCATCCACAAATTCTGGTGCGTTATCAGTCACCAATGTTCTCGGTGTCCCATTCCTCGAAAATATTACTCTTAATATTTGTTTTACGGTGGTACTTTTTTTATCAGGAACTCTCACCACTTCAGGCCAACCTGAATATGCGTCTACTAATATTAATAATAGTCCTATCCCATTGACATAGGCATGGTCCATGTGTACTCTGCTCCATGGTTCTACTTCTCAAGGGCTATACATGTATTTTCTTTTTGCTTAAAATTCCTGAGTTCTGTGCATTTTTTGCATCTTTTTACGTAGTCTTCTACGTCTCTTGAGTACCCTGGCCACCAGGCTTCCAATTTTAATCTTCTTTGCGTAGCTGCCACTCCACAATGTACGTCATCGTGTACACTTTTTATAACCTGTCTCCTCTGTGTTTCTGGGGGAACTACCAAGTCTCCATTACATATTATCCCGTTTTCTATAGTCATTCTATGTCTAATTTCTTTGAATGGTCTTTTCAGCCATTGAACAATTTCCCCAGCGATTCTGTTTTATCCTCGACATTATTCTATATAACACTGGGTCATTTGTAGTTTCAGTAGCCATTTTATCTACAGATATTACATCGGTTTCTACAAGGTGCAAGAATGTGTCTTCAAATTCCTCGTCGTTTTTTGTCCTCCTCTCTATAAAACCTCAATCTAGATAAGGCATCAACGTGCGGTATTGTATTCCTTTAACATATTCAATGTCAAAGTCGAACGCCATCAGTCTAATCGCCCAACGTAATATTCTGGACGTTGTAACTTTCGGTAGCTCTTTTCTTGGGTTGAAAATAAATTCCAGTGGTCTATGATCACTTTTCAACAAGAATTTTTTCCCCATCAAAACTGTCTTGCTCTATGCGTTGTCCACACTATGGCTAGTGCCTCCCTTTCTATATTCGAATAATTGTGTTCAGTTGTTGTTAATCTCCTTGATAAGTACATTATGGGATGCCCATCTTGTGACAAAATACCAGATATGGACTGATCACTAGCGTCAGTAGTTAGTTATGTCCTTCTTAGGGTCAAAAATTTGTACTATTGGCTTTTTTGCCAGAATCTGTTTTAAGTTTTCAAAGGCTTTCTGTTGGTGTTCCAACCAAATGAATTCCACATTTTTTTTTCTTAACTTAGCAAATGGCTCTGTCAACTCATTATATTTTGGTACATATTTTCTATAAAAATTTACCAAACCTAAGAAGGACTCCAACTTTTTTTATTTTTTGGTGTAGCAACTTTTAGAATTTTCTCTATTAGTACTTTATCTGGAGAGATCCCTTCCTTTGATATTGAGTAACCCAAAAATGATATATTACACACTTTTTTGTATTTATTGTCATACCAGCGTCTCTCAGCCGGTTCAGTATATTTTCAGTTTTTTTTTCTTTAAAATTTTCATTTATCGGTATTTGGTGGTAAGCTGATTTTAGGTCTATCTTCGAAAATACTTTCATTCCAGCAAGCTTATGTAAAGCTACTTCCACATTCGGAATAGGGTACGAGTCAGCACAAACTTTATGGTTCACCCCTATTTTATAATCTCCACAAATTCTCAGGTCACCATATTTTTTTTTCAATGGGTGATGCCCATTTACTTCCTCCTGGAGGGGCAGGTTCTAATAAGTCTTCCTTTATTAGCTTTCGCAATTTAGCTATTACCAATGGTAATAAATGCACTGGTATTTTTCTCGCTTCGTAGTAGGGGGAAACATCTTCTTTTTAATTTCAGGCTAGCTTCATGGTTTTTTAATTTTCCTGTTTTTCTATTTCTATCTCATTAATCAACTTCGTTGAATTTATTTTTAACACGTCATTCCCCAGTAGTCCATGCGTTTTTCGGCAATTTGTAACTATAATGGGTACTATTTCATATTTTTCTTTTAATTCTATTGAACCTTCAAATTGCTATAATCGAGCCATCAAACTGACGTAGTTGTACGTTGTTTTTTTTTAAAAACGGTTTTCCCATTTTTTCCCACAAATTTCTGGGTACTATCGTGACGTCACTACCTGTGTCGATTTGCATTTCGACAATACAATCGTTGATTTTCACTTTTATTTTTGTATCTCCGTTCTTAGATCCAGTATTTTGTATATTATCCTTTTTTACATTAAAAATCTGTCTATTTTCATCCTCTACTCTTTCCACATTTTTCGTTTTACATACTTCTTTGAAGTGATTTTTTTTAAAACACTTTGAAAACGTCTTTCCAAAGGCTGGGCATTTTTCTTTTTCATTTCATGAATTTTTCCACAGTACGCACAATTTTTTCTTTTTGTTTGTACCGTACATGTTTCAGCCATTATTATTTCTTCGTAGGATTGATTTTTATTTTGGTTGTAGGTATGTATTAATTCCTGCTGTTGTATAAATTCTATACACATATTCAAAGGCATGTTTGTAAGTTGTAACTGTTCCATTAACTTATATCTATGTGCCGAATTATGCATACCTTCAATTAATCTTAGTTGGATTAATTCTTCTTCCGTTGTCTGCTCTCCTGTTCCTAGTTTTTCGAATTCACAGTATTTACTTGCACTTCTTAACCGGTGTAAATATTTTACTATCGGTTCATCCACTTCCTGCTTTATTGCCATAAACTTGGTCCTTTCTGCAATCACCAGTCTTTTCTTTGGCCTCATGTTTCCCTTAATAACCTGACTTATTTCTTCGAAAGTCATTTCTTCTAGTTCTCGAGGGTAAAACCATTGTAGCAACCTTCATAATCGCTTCACAACCAGCGGTAGCCATGAACAAGTCGGTGATTTCATTTTCCCCTCCTCTGTTTTTGTTGTCTTTCAACTTTTTACATCTAGCATTAGCAGCAAAGCAACGAATCCACGTGTCTACGTACTCTGGGTTTTCAAGGACCAAAGAGTATCCTATCGGCGACGCCATTGTTATGTCGTGTATCCACTAAGTTTTTCTTCCACCTCCGTTCTAGTTGGTGTCCATTTATTATATATGAGCTACCTGCTCATATGCAAATTATACTAATTTGCATATCACTACACAAAGCCTTGTGATATAACGCTGTGATGGAGAGCCAATAAAACCTTGTGATATCGCGTGGTATGGCCGGAACGCTCTGGATTGGTGGTACCTGAAACCATTCTTGAAGCCATGTTCATCATGAGGGCTTTGTTGGAGACACTTTTTAATGAAATCGTTTTATGAATTACTTAATATTGATCCTCTTCTTGTGCGACTTTGCGATATGGCTCTAAAAATGTTTAAACGCTTCCTATTTTAATTCTTAAACTTAATACAATATTACTAATTTCATTTTCTTGATATCTTTCTGGTACTCCCTTTTTTAATTTCATAATCGTATCAGAATTTCTCAAAGCTTAGAAGCCGACCCAATTTCGTGATTTTTACGTTTTTTCTGGTTGTTTTAAACTAATAAGACTAAAAATAATTATTGTGCAGTTAGCCTAGTTCTCTTCAAACTTGAAATAAACTATTTTGTCAACTGCATTAATCACGAGATTTACATTTATTCTTTAGGACAACGATTGATATTTCAAACTAAAATTGGGGTTTTGGCTGATGAAATATTAACAAGATTTATTAATTTTTTTGTATGCTTTTGTTTACTAATCTTTCTTTCATCTTCAGCTTGTCGACTTTTCTGCTCCCGCTTAAGGAACTCCGAAAAACTTGTGGATCTAAGAAGGTTGCGTGAATGTTTTAAACGTTTTGTTGAAAAGGAAACATGCTACATCCACAAACATAAATTTAAATAAAAAATCAAATGATAACTATATTCAGTTACGACAAAAAGGATATGTTTGGAACAACAAATATATATTTTTTTATATACAGAATATTACAATCTTGCTTTGTAAAGATGTGTGCATAAGCTTGATTAGAGTATTTTTAAAGAGAAAAGTTTTTGTTGCAGGTTTGGAAATGTTTCGCATTTTTTGTAATGTAGTTTGGAAAAGTTCGTACGTACGTGAATGTGTGAATATGTTTTCAGCGTTCGACCGTGATGGGGTCACAACGCAGTTTCCTTTAAGGTTACATTTTCGTAGGCGAATGAAATCAAGAAAAGAGAGAGAATGAACTCGTGTCTGATATTTAAAATTAATTTAATCACGTGCTAGGCTCTTGGAAAAAGAGCGGGAAAAATTGACTTGGTCTGGAAAAAGACTTGTACGTAGGTGGATTGCAACGCCCACTTATGTGTTTAATGACCAATTAGAAGTTGAGATTTTCTGAAACTACGTATGAAACTGGGTAAGCTCTTTCACTTTTTGCACAGATTTGTACAAAATTCAACATTGATAAGAAAGTGGTATCGGGATGCTAAAAACTGAAAACAAGTTGCGGTAGGAGAAAAATATTATACTGAATTTTTATTATTATTTCAAAGACATCGGGAATTTAACTTCACGTTCATCTTTTTTAAAATGAACGCCTCGGTTTGTAATAATCTGAGTTAAATAAGTAATCACCTAACAAAGGCTGATGTTATTTGTAAAAAGTGGAATTAATGCTAAAAGTCAAACTACTCTATTTTTGAGCGACCAGTCTTGCTAATCCACTTCACTGATGCCATAAATATATGAGCCAATTTTGCGTTAAATCTGATCTACAAAACAGCAACAACAAAAACGCTTATTGTTTGCTTATTGTTAAAGTTATTTATAAATGTTCAAGTGTTAGTACTGAATGTTATCTCGGATCCGGAGCGTCGGAAATGGTAATCGCCTACAACTTTTTTCCAGTCCACTCCTGTCATTGATGCAAACTACAGTGTCATTCAGTTTCTTTCCAGAATATATTTTGTGCCGTAACATTTCATTCACAATTCTCTTTTCAAAACTTTTTACTTCATTATCATCTCGCACTAAAAATGTTCATATCTTTCACTCTTCAAAAGAAAAACAAAATACTTATCAAAACTTAACCTCGTTGCAATTCACTGGAACAAAAAAAATCTTAAAAGGTTTTCAAAAAGAAGAGATTTAGCGCAAAAACAAATTTTTTCCTGCGTTTTTTTTTTACAGGCAGGCTTTTAAAGCTTTGATGTTTAATATTATTTTTTTTAATAAAAATCCAATTGTCGTAATATCGTCATTGTTTGTTTTCTTCATACTTTTTGAAGTTTGCAGATTCTCACAATTTTTTCCAAGTAATTAATTTTCTACTGAAATTCTCCAGTATCTTTTAAGGTAGAAGCTTATGATCGCTAGAGTTTAATGCCACTTTTCTTTCCACTCTTATTTTGCCATTAATTCTATTAATCTGTTTAGTGTTAATTATTAATAATAGATAAAAATATTTCAAACTTACTTTCAACCTTTAGAGATAAACATTGAGTCAGTTTTTACCTTTAAAGTGAACCGTTTCGAACGAAATCCATGAAAACCCTTTTTTTTAGAGAGGAAACAGGAATTCAACTTCGTCATTCAAATTGAGCCAGTCTGTCGACGAGGAAATATATTTTTAGATGAAAAGAAAGTGAGTTTTGGTATCTAATGAAAGAGAATTAGGAAGGATCATGAAAGTAAAGAAAAAGTCGATAACCAAACAGTTTTATAAAATAAATTAGTGTTTCGTATGGCTAGAAATAGACGAGATGAAACAGACAATGACAACAGTAGTATTTTTTCTGGTAAAGGAACTACTGTGATGGTAGACGTGTGTGTTGAGGAGGACCAGAAGAACCGAACGAATGTGGAGTTTGGAATATTTATATCATATATACATAGAGGAATCACCGATGCATTCACTGTGTCAGTCTCTGGTGTCTTTCTAGATGCTTATTCCTGGGTTACATGACTTGTTCACCATGATGTCCACGAAAGCAGTTAATCGATGACAGTCTGTTCTAAGTCGTGTTGAAAATGAAAGAATGAATAAATATTTTGTTGGTTTGGACATAATGAAATCATTGTATCTTAATGTGAGTTTTCCAGTCGGGTTATCTCTCGAAACGGGCATGTTGCGACTGGAGGAATATTCCATACCTACCTGTCACCCCTCTGGGATAATGCATTTTTCACGCATAATCACCTCTTAAACAATCAGCATCTTAGTTCCAGCAAACTAGTTTTTTCATTGGATGAAACCTTAAAACTGTAGCAAGTTTGAGCAAAAATACCTTTTCCCGCGTACTACTGTTGGAACCGATTCTGAGACCACAAACTCAATAAATAGAAGCTTTTCGATTCGCTTCAAACAGTCAGAACTTCAACCCAAAGTTTGTGGGGGGTTTTATTACTAACACTAATTTTATTTTTGTTTCTTGTAAATATATTTTGTCATTTTGTATATATTCATTGGGGATCATTTTAGATGTTGTTGTTTTTTTATGCCCCTCCCCCCACAGACAATATTTTGTACATAAGGGGATTATTTAGGTTTTTTTCATGGAGTCAAAGAGGCATTTTGGTGTTTGTAGTAAGAAAGGTATGGATAAATGTGTTGTTTTGGTGAAAGGAATATTGTTCTGTATGATAGGGTCAGTGGTTGTGGCTAGCTAAGTTTTAATCTAAGACAAGTGATGACCGTCCTTTACCCCAACCCCCTTTTCGGCCTTGTGCCACATTTGTACAAAGTACAATAAATAATGTCAGAACTTCAACCCTGGAGAGATGCTAAACAAATCCACGCTAGCCAAAACTTTGACCTACACTTTTCGCGCGCTAATTCTTCTGACTCGACAAACAGCACTTCGCTCTCTCAGGAACATTACTTACAACATACTAAAGAAAGTGAATTGACCCACTACTAAACAGTATTTGTAAATCTCAATTCAACATCAAGACAACAGATAAAGGTACACAACTCTTACAAACTTTGAACAGTAACTTTAACAAACGCACACATACACACTAGTGACTGAACTCCCACAAAAGACATTTTGTAATACGATAAAATATCTTGTTTAATTTCATACACAAATCCTAACCACAAGCCTACACACATTGAAACTCAGCATAACCCTTCTACATATTTTATTACAACTGCTCGCACTTGATCAGCAATATCTATCTTGATTGTGTATGTTCAATTGATACAAAATGAATGTTATTTGTTAAACCTTTAATCAAGTTGTCCTCATTTCTGATTCCTCCTGAATGATTTTACCTTCAATGATCTAATTTTTATATTTGTTGTGGATGAATGTCTTGTGAACACCTAGATTTCTAAGTCTTCTGATAACCTAACCATCTGATACACAAAATACATTCGCCAATCTGCAACACGACTATTTAATTTAGTATGGGTTGGTTTTGTGTCGATTTTGGTATTTGGAGTTCATAGGTGATTGAACTGGCCGGGTCTATAATATTTGATGTTTGGCTTCCGTCTGAGGGGTAATCAAAGTGGCGAATTTGGTAGCGGCAGTTAACCTTGCAGTTGTAGGGGTAGCAAAAAGTTAACTGGATGTGGTACAAGACAGTGCTTATGAGCTCATGTGGCCAGTCGGTGTTGTTTTGGGCCTGGATCACTGCACTGTTCGTTTTGACGACTTTGTTGCGAAAGAGTAAATAATGAAAAAAATATATGTATATCAGAAGGTGTATTTTGTTGGCTGCGTAAAAATAGACTTCTGTAGTGGGTTTACGCGTTGTTAAATTAGGAACACGTGCATTTATTCCTGCTAGAAGGTCCACTACAAGAACATGGCGGACTCAGAGATTGAATTCACCATAAAGAAGTGTAAAGAAAACAAACAAGACCTACATATATATATATCAAACAAGTATATGTATTAAACAACAAAATTTACAATGGACATAGACATTAACATTTGTGTTTATGTGTGAACGTAAAGAGTTTGTATTTTGGTGAATGTGTTGCGGAATTTGGATGTGTCAGAAGGTGTAATTGCGTGTAGGCTTAAAAATGTGCGTGTTCGTTAAACATTCATCCACAACAAATAAAATAAGCAAACATTTGAAGGCAATTCAATTGGAAGAAATCAAGGAGAAACAACGTAGTTATAGATTTCAACAAATAACATGAATTTATATACATTTGACATACACAAAGTGAATTTATGATTGCTTGATAAATGTGGCAAGTGAGATAAAAAATTGTAAGGAGTGACCATGCAGAGATTTGGTGTATGAAAGTCTGTAGTTTAAGTTTGCCTATGAAATTAAAACAGTTTGAATACTGCAAGGTGAAATATCACTTGTGTGAGTTCAAACATTAGTGTGTATGTGTATGACAATTGTAAATACTGTTTAAAGTCATAAAGGAGTTAAGTACCTTTGACTAATATGATATAAATTGATTAAATATACAATTACTACTTTGTAGTGATAAAGTCACTTTTTCTAGTGAATTGTACGTTGAGTTAATTCGCGCGGCAAGACTGTGTGAGTTGTGTTGAGTTGCTGAGAGAGAATGGTGATAGTTGAGCCAGTGTGCTGGCGCGCGTGGAGTTTGTTGGCATCTCTCAAAGACTCAGTTCCTGACGATATTCAGTCACCCCCCCCCACTGGGGCAGCATGTGGCACAAGGCCGGTTATTTAATGTGGGATCTCCGGGCCCGTGGGCTCAGCCCCAAAATATGCCCATTGAACCCCTATAAACGGGTTCAGGGCCGGTTTACCTCCCCGAAAGAGACTCCGCCCTTCGGCGTAGCCTCCTACGGGTTCCTCCCCGCCCGAAGGCAGAGAGTCTAACCGAACAGCCGGTCAGGAGGTGAACGACTGACTCAGACTCACCTGGCTGCTTGAATCAAGTCAAGCGATCCTATTTATTGACTTTTTGGATTTCAAACCGGCTCCAGATAGGTGAGCGCATTTTCCCGCAGGGGTGACCTGCAAATATGGAGGATTCCATTAATACCCCCTCGATATTAATGGTCAAAAGCAGCCTGAGCATTAATATGTATAGTAAGTTGTAAATTTGGCAGGCCAGTGCACATGTCTACCGGACTTAGTTCGGGTAGGTGGGCTAACTTCCGATTCAGTTGTTTAGAAGGTTCTGAATCAGTTGTTTGTGGTGTGGTTGAAAGCTTATTGTCAGGAATAATGTATGCTGGCTTCAACCGATCAATGCTGACCGTTGTATGTTTCCCTGCGAGATCTATAATGAAATACTTTGGTGCTCGAGAGATGACTTGGTGTAGTCCTGTGTAGTTAGGAGTCTGTGGAGAAAAACAAAGTCATTTTTGTGTATGTCAGCGGGGACATAGTATGGTAAGCCCGAGTTGGCGTATAGATAATGTCTGTCATCTTTCGTGTGAGATCGTCGACGAACTGACTGGTAGGAAGATGTCTGTTACTGGGCTGACAATTTCTCCGGGCAAGGTTAGAGGTGTCCTGAAAACCAATTCGGCGATAGTGCACTTTAGGTCCTTAACGGTGTTGCGTAGAGCTAACATGATGAAGGGTAGTTTTTCAATCCAAGTTCGGCAGTTTGTCGATGCTGTTAGGGCGTATTTAAGTTGTCGGTGGAATCTTTCCATCAGGCCGTTGGCACGAGGATGGTATGCTATAGTAAAAATGTGCTTGATTCCCAGAAGTTTGGTGAATTCACCGAATAGTGTGGATTGAAATTGCGGACCCCTATCGGCGGTCATTATCGAAGGGTACCCGAAAATAGTGATCCAATGTGTGAAGATGGCATTGGCGACTGATTCAGCTATTATTGACTCGAGAGGTATGGCGACTGGCCAGCGCGTGAAACGGTCGATGATGGTAAGAATGTATTCGAAACCGTTTACGCGTTTGTACGTAGGTGTATGTGTGTTTCATGGCGTTTTCCCACAAGTGGGCAAAACGCTAATCTCTACGAGAGATCACATTTTTAAATGTGTCTGCTGAAATGCAAAGTAAAAAGAAGACGAGGCAAGAAATCTCTCAGTATTTATAGTGTAGGGAGAGCGTACCCTAGTGAACAACTTGGAAATTAAGGAGGAGTTAACTCCGACACTTTCCCACAAATATTTTGAGTATGGCACAAGGTCATTAAAAACAAAAGTAATAAACAACAATATTTCTTTTTTAGAAAACAAGAATAAATCATTTATATAACAAATGTTTACAGTATATGAAAGAGAATATTTCTAGGATAGATAGAAAGTTTGTTCTGTGTTCCTGTTGATTAAAGGATTAAGGAATTGATCAGTTCAAATGAAATTATATTTTACATTCAAATTTTATATTACAGTTGATGTTGGAGATTAAGTAAAAGTTGTCTTCCTTAATCTGCTGAATCTATCTATAAAAGGCAGGATGTGTGTGTGTGTGTGTGTGTGTGTGTGTGTGTGTGTGTAACGAACGCACGGCCGCAATTTTCGATGGATTTGCACCAAAATTTACATGCACATGCTCCAAGTTAGCGGAAAGGCCAAGACCGACTTTGCATTTCCCAACTCCCATTGATAGTGGAAATAATCGATTTTTTCATGCTTCTACGGCAGTTTTCATGTAGTTTGCGGCCATTTTGTACTGGCCAGAGTGAGAGCCAATAGCTGGCTGCCACGAATAAGCAGGAATTTTCTATTGGCCAGCGTGAGAGACAACAGCTGACTGACACGAATGTTAACTAGCATGCTAGCATGCAAAAAAAATCGATAGCTGCATTCGTCACAAGTGAGAAAAATTTAAATCTGCATGGTACTTTACTCCAATTGCCTCATTCGCTTGCTTAAACTTAACGTTGATTCTGATTCCGCAGAACTGGGTTGGTGCAAAAAAGTATTTGTTGTTAACATTCTTTTTTCATTCGGTTTTTCTAGTTACGAGTCCTTTTTTAAAGATGATCGTTTTGTGTTCATTTTGTTTAGTTCTTTTTTCGTAACAGATTTAATGTTTAGTATAGAGCTTAGAAAAAATTCGCAGTGTGAGATAGGCAAGAAGTAAGGCATGTAGCAACATCAGCACGGAAAAGGGCACTCCTTTAAAGGCAAGGAAGGGCAAAAATATTTTAAGTCAAGTGATAGCGATTGCTGTATGAGTCGTACGATTTTTTAATCAAGCACGGGCAATGCCGGGCCATGCTGCTAGTATTGAATAAGCAATGAAACAGAATTCAAAAATAAGAAGTTTAAAACATTACATGGATGAATTTGATTCACCCAATGAGTAAAATCTTTCGAAGAAAGTAAATTGTGTTCTTTCTGGAAAGTTTGTTGCAATCGTAATTGGTAAATTAGTTGTTGATGAATATCAAAGGTTGAGTTTGTGTTTAAAAGAATAATTTTTAAGTTTATAATCTTTGGATAAATTGTTCAATAGATATAAAAAATCTTTTGCTGTATGATGATTTGCGTGAGGTTAATGTTGAAAGTTGCCTTTCTGAATATTATGTTTGTTTGGCAAACTGTAAATTCTTGAGTAGAATACTTGATGTTCTGATAAAAGTCGTTGATGTTAAAGTTGAAGTAAAGTTTGTTTGGTGAGTGAGTGAATTAGAATTTGGGGAATATGTTAGGAAATTTAACTTAGAAACTTCAAAGACTTGAAAGGCGTGGATTTGTTTGGCGAATTGTTTGATGCTGCAAAGCTCACTAAAGATTAGTGCCGTGTTACCGTATTTATTAACTTTCAAGTCACGTGATCGGAACTGTTTTGATTTTTTTTTTGGTGAAAAACACAAATGCGTAGGCCTCGATCACATTAAATATTTATTTAACCAATCAACGGTCAGTAAAATAGTCTGGTAAGATTTAATCTCTGGGATCCACTTTTTTTATGGATTTTGTCAATTGCCGTACCATTACGTAAGAAATGTATTGGAATCTATTTTAACCAACGGAATTAAATCACAAATAAAATATAAATTTCAAGTAGAACATTAAAACTTCGAAGTGACCGATCCAGGGTAGATGTGTTGAGTTGTTAAGGCATTGCTAAAAAATGTTTTCTTTATTAGGATATTTATTTGCATATCGTACGTTCCATAGTTGTTCGTTTGTAAGTATTTTGTCTGGGTAATTTGATCAAAGTAATATTGGGGGTGACGACGAGTGATACATCGGTAGCACTATTTAACAAGGCATTCATGGATACGGTGACGGGTTGAAGGACGTCAATCCATTTTCTACCCCCGTCTTCGAAAAGATGCTGAGAGTGTTTTCATTGCGTGACGTAGACTCTCGATATTGCTAGAGCTTTGGAGTCGCCAGGGACAATGAAGCGTATATGTATTTGTCACTTGCTCACCTTCGCCGATAAAATGCGTCGCTCGATCAGAAGATACTATTGTAGCGACAGTGTTACCAATATTGTAAGGGTGTGTACTACATATATTTAACTTTGGCTAGGAAACGTGGGATTAAGGACAATGCGTGGACGCAATGCAATTTATATTTGACGTAAATAGCACTTAGTATAAAATACAAAACAGAATGTAATGATTTCAAAACATAACAATTGAATTTAAGTATTTGGTGTACAAGCATGTGAACTGAAAAGGTTAGACAGAGTTGTGTCTCTTAGACTAGGTAATATTTGTACCTAAGCTCATAAAGAAGAAGTTGATTATTAAACTGTAGAAGAATGAGTTGTTGCATGTTTGGAATTGTGTATTGTACAAGTTGGTAAAAGTTCAGAGGAGATTTCAGAGTTCGTACTTGCGTGAATGTTGGTAATGGTCATTAACATATGACTACATTAGTCAAGACGGGAGTTCTTGAAGATTACATCTTGGCAGCAAGGAGAAAGATGAATGAAAAGAAACACGAGGGAGCTTACACGTGTTTTGTTTTTATAAGATCGTGTATCACGTGGGAGGCTCCGACTGAGTTGGCGCCAAAATAGATCTGATTTGATTGGTCGAAACTGACCAATCAGCAAGCTAGATTGAAGGTTGACTAACCAATGAATACTTGTTATATATTTTGTAAGATGGTGATGGTGAAAGTCACACAGGAATAGTGCATTTCCTAGCAGGGGTGACTGGCTGTTGTGGAAAATTCCACACTATGTGTCATATTTCTTTTTGGTGAAGAAAGTGTCCGCGGGCAGCGTTAATTTGTAACTCTTTTGTGTCTGGTATGACAACAAAGTGTCGGCTGAAGCAGTTTAAGATGATGAGAACGTAGCCCTTTACATGGAAGATGAGCATCGCAACGAAGTCTGTAAAGACTTTGAATGGTCTCTTGCCTCGTTTACAGTAACCAAAAGGCCAATTTTAAATATTAC